>CAUYUJ010020916.1:70000-112500 GCA_963575745.1 Prorocentrum cordatum | reverse complement strand
GTGACGCGTGCTGCAGCCCGCGATGCAACGCAAAAAGCTCAGCATAGTCGACGTCCTGACACAATTCGTGCAACGTACCACACACAACAGAGAGTACACGGAATGTGTCGGGACGCAAAGCGACGGCGGCCCACCCCACCGCCTGCGCGCGGGGGGGGGAGCTTCTGGTCGATCCACGACCCGTCGAGGAACACATGTCCTGATAGGGCCTCGGGCCCTCCTGCGAACCACCCATCTGGAACGGGACGGGCGGCGGGGAGGGGAGCAAGCGGCAGCAGCAGCCTCTCAGCAAAGAGGAGGGGGAGAGGTCGAGTGGCAGCTCGCACGAGGGTGGTGGGAAAGGACGGAATACGAACTCCTTCCATGATCTCCTCGTGCAAGCCGCACGCTGCATGCCTGTGCAGCAGGGTTCCTGGGGCTGACCCGCAACCTAGACAGAAGACATTGGTCGAGAGCCCAGCCTCCCATTGACGATGCTGCGGCCACTGACCTCCTGAAATCACACTCTTGAGATACCCGCGCTCAACAGGCAAGAGGGGACGGAGGCTTCTGAGCGGAGTATGGTCGCGCCCATGTTGCAGCTCAGGCACATCCAATCTATTGGCGACCTTACCCCAAAGCCAAAAATCGACCACCCTTTGGAGCCAGATCACAAAAGTCCTGGGGCCGACGTCCCTGACCGAGATGCGCCCCAAGACCGAGTGAGCGAAAACAAGACCGTCGACCTGGAGCCCCAGACGGAAGGCAGTGGCCGCGCAGGCCGTGAAAGGACCCTTGATGCCAGCCCAGGGGTTCCCGTGGTCGGAGAAGCGATGGACAGCATCTTGTATTCCTTGCTCGAGCATGCGCACAGGGAGCAAACCATCCCAGACGGCCACTGCAAACATCTGCAGAGGCTCAGTATGTAATGTGCATGCAGGGTCGCATCGGGGTGCTTCAGACATCATAAGAAGCAGCGCGAGACTGCGACCCGACAGCTTAGCGACCTGCACATGTGCCCGCATAGCTCTGGCGAGACGCAACTCTGTGCAATTCGTGCCGTATACAGCGCCCCCATACTTACAAGAGGCCAGGGGGGCAGCTTGCACCATGTTGTGCAGCCAGCGCTTTTTAACATGCGGTCCGAGCGAGACGATCTTGCGGGCCCGAGCGTGAGCTGGCGCCCTGCGAGCGACCCGCGTGGCGCGAAAGCGGCAGACTGCAGCGGCAAAATCGATACCTAGGTTGCGCTCTGTTTGAGCGCCCTGAGCATTAAACCTGCGGAGCCTTCGGACGAGCTTAGCCCTGATATGAGCCGACGACGCAACGACCCGACTCTTACGACGGTGCACGACCAAGTGAACCTTCTCAAGCTCAGCGTGCAGCATGGTGGTGGCCCCTGCTGTGTCTTCCACCACGTCCTGCGCACGTCCTACTCTATGGGCTCCAAAATCGCCCACCACGACCCCCAGACTGACGCGCTGATAGGCCGCCACAACCTTATCAGCGGGGCCGAGGAGGATGAGTTGCAACATCAAAGTGGCGAAGTGACAGCCAGGCAAAACGGCCTGGCGGGCCTCTAGAGGCCGAGAAACCACGTCCCCCAGCGACAAGATCCGCGGGGCCCTGTATAGCTCGACTAAAAGCTTCAGCTGGCGGAGCAGAAACCCTGACCTACACGCAGCGAGCACTAGCTCGCTATGACGAACGCATTCGAAAGCCTTCTGCAAGTCTAGCAGGAGGAGCCCACTAGAGAAGCCTCGTGAGGCTGCCCACTCTGAGCTGGCGGCCTAAACCCAAACGAGCTTGTCACTGCTGCGTCCAGACGTGGACCAAAAATATGGACGATGATTGCGAGCTTGCCATTGCTTGATCAGCGGGCGCCGCAGGCGCCCCTGAATACGGGCTAGAATGTGAATGAGCGCATTGAGCCGAAATCCACCCTCACGCTTGCTGAGAAAAACCACTTTGGTCCAGAGACGCGGCCAGGGGCAGGAAGATTCGACCTCTCCTAAAAGATCGATCAAGGCCATCAAGGCCCCGTCGGAGAGGTGCAAAAGCTGCCGAAGGGGAAATCGCATCGAAACCGCATCCTGACCTCTTGGGGAACGTGCGAATGCACGCTCTAAACTCATCGAGACTAGGTGGCGAAAGTACGGGGCCAAGGTCCGCAGGCCAGGCGATGGAATCCGATAGAACCCCACCTTCCACCACCCAGCCCACTCAGCCTCAAGCAAATCCATCTCCTCGGCCATAGCAGCGGGACGCGAGGCACCCTGCACCTGCACCAAGGAACTGGGAACCCAAGGCTGGGCAGGCTTAGTATATGAAAAAAGGGCAGCTCCACCGTCACGACTGTGAGTGAAGTACCATTCTCTCCAACCGCGGAGCTTATCAGTTTCAGCTTGCTTCAAGGCCTTGCTGGCTTGGGGGGCGGCAGCCTTCGAAGCCAGCTCAGCGAGTTCACGCGGAAGTTCGCGCGCCAGAGACAACAACGTGAGCCGGGGCTCCGCCTCTGACTGAGGAACTTTGCCGACCTGGGACACGGGCCCGAGGCGCCTCGCACGGCGCAAAGAGCAAGCACGTAAGGGGACGGGCTGAGCAGACCCCAATCCAGAGAGGCACCTGGCCAGGAGACGCCACCACGTGGCAACTGGCGAGATCCTGGGAAAACGCACAGGCAGCGGCTTCGGCGGTGCCATCACAAAAAACTGGGGGCCCTCAGCGCGGCCGAAGTACTCGGAGTCGACGTGCGGCAGCAGGTCGCGGGCGTCCGCGAAGTCGGCCTCGGCGGTCTGGACCCACAGCTGCCAGCGCATGTCCACGTCCAGGCCAGCACGCTCAACGGTGTCTCGGTACTGCTCCCGACGCGGTGCAGGATCAGCGCGAACACAGCCCACAGGTAAATCGAGAGGAAACCGACGTGGTACTCGAACGGCTGCATGACAGAGATCGCACCTTGCTTGCGTTGGAATGGTGAGCCGCACAGGATAATGTGGCGTAGTTGCAGCATCGTTAAGACCTCAAGGCAACAACCATGAGCAATGGAGTCGGCCACCACGAAGAAATCGATTACCCTGGCCTTAGAATCTGAGGAATTCGTACATGTAGGCACCGCTGGAGCCAAGATGGTAGCGTCGAGTGCGGCGGGCCATCATGATGCTTCCAGCTCGTGCGGATCCATATTGAAATCACCAGACACGATGAATGGGAGTCCTGGTAATGTGACTGCATCACCTATCCGGGTTAGAATGTGCCAATTCCTACCTGACAATCCTTCGCTACAGTGTAGATACACGGCCACCCACAGGAAGCCGATGCCTGTGATTCCTGCAACATGCTTGATCGAAACTCTGCCAGGAATGAGAGAGCTGGGAATATGCTCAATGTCAGCGAGGCCAACAAGCTTGGGAACCATATGCGTCAGACCACCGCTGGAACCGCCACGCTGGGTGTCCACGGCAGCTGCTATGCTAGCGCGCCATCCGCGCTTCGGCAACTTGCTCCCCCGTTCAATAACTTGATGCGGTAGAAGGTGATGTTCCTGCACCACCACGCCGTTGCTGCTGAGGACTTTGGGATGCTGGAGCAGCGCCTCCAACCCCGCGATCCCCGTCACATTGCTGGTGACCAGAGTCCAGGCGGCCAAGCTAGGAAGAAGACCCGCCAGCAGGCTCGGCGGTGGTCGACTTGAACTTCTTGGTGGCAGCCTCCTGCATCTGGCCGAAGATGTCACGAATGCATTCATGTTTGACACCATGCTTCTCTTGCAATCCTTGTATGTATCCGTCGTCAGTCTGCGCCTCTGCGAGCCAGGCGAGGAGCTCGGCGTGTGCTGCCTCGGCTCGCTGCCTGGCAGCGGCGGCAGCAGCGACACGCGCGGCCTCGAGCTCCTGCTCCTGCTTGGCTGCTGCAGCTGCGGCTGCGGCCTGAGCGGCTTCCGCGCGCCGCCTGGCCGCGGCCTCGCCGTCGGGAGCCCCGACAGCGCCAGCCCCTCCACCGCCGTCGCCGCCCACTGCCATGGACTCGTCGGCGGGAGGGGCAGCAGCAGCAGCAGCATCGCGCAGAGGCTGCACCAGAGCTGCCAGGCCCTGGGCGATTTGGGCCATACGCGAGTCCTGGGCGAGCGCGTCGGCGAACTGCTGCAGCTGCTGAACTGGATCCTCCTTTGCAGCCATGGCCGAGTAGGCCTTGGCCGCCCGCGCCGCAGCCTCCTTGACCGCAGCCTGCGCCAGCGCAAGCTCGGCCTTGCACTTGGCAGCGTGGGCGCAGGCTGCCAGGGCACTCGCCTGCGCCTTGTCGTAGGCCCGCTGGGCCTTGTCCCGCTTGTCCGCCAGTACGTCCTGCTCGATCCTGGCCGACTTGGCTGTGGCGCTCGGATCGCCTTTGTCGCGGTTGCGCTGGGCGACCACGCGAGCGACGAGCTTGGGCGCCCAGTCGCTGCTGACCTCCTTGAAGTCCTCCTCGGACATCCTGGCGTAGATGCCGAGCTGACTCTCGGGAAGGAAGCTGACCTGCTTGCTCTTGGTCGGCGGCCCATTGGCCCAGGCCCCACGGTCCCGAGAGTCGACAAGCGAGACAGAGGGTTTCGGGCCAGCCGCTTTGCCACACATCCTGCAGTTGTCGCGCCAGACATAGTTGTACCTGTACGCACACCGCTTGTTACTGCACTGCCAGCACGAGAAATCTCCCATCGCTGCTTGAGAAACAAACGCGAGCGAGCAGCAGCAGCTAGTGAAGCGGGGCGAACCGCACACAGTACACGGAAAGTGGTGGGGCCGCGGATCCCCTTGCCAAAAACTCTCGTCCCAGAGCCAACTGCTACGGACTTGAGCCAAAATGGCTACGGATCCTCCTCCTCCTCCTCCTCTTCCTCCTCCTCCTCCTCCTCCTTCTCTGCCCCCTCCTCCTCCTCCCCTTCTCTGCCCCCTCCTCCTCCTCCTCCTCCTCCTCCTCCTCCTCCTCCTCCTCCTCCTCCTCCTCCTCCTCCTCTTCCTGTGAACCAGAGAGAGGTACAGAGAGAGAGAGGGAGAAAGAGAGAGAGAGAGAGAGAGTGAACCGTTCAACGACCGATACAAAATGACTGGGTGCTGGGGGGGGGGCTGCGCATACATACATACACACACGTACATATATATATATATATATATATATACACACATACACACATACACAAATCTCAAGCAGCGGCGACCCCTCTTATTGGAGTTGGGCGAAGGGGGGGTGGAGCGGCGAGTGGGGACCAACGGGGGAAGGCGAGGGAAGGGGAGGAGGGGGCGCAGAGGCAGACCAAGCGGCGCGGCGTGGAGTCCTGCTGGCGGCGCAGGGGCTGCGGGGGCGACCTGGCGGATCCGCTCCCGCGCACCACTCTCCCAGGAGGAGAAAAAACGCACGGACACAATTCATCGACGATTCCCCAGAAAATGTGGGAAAATATGGGAAGTGGGGGGGGAACACGAAAACCCAGAAAATCTGGGGATCCGGCTATTCGTGTGCATTTCTTTGTGTGTCCCAGGGCCCCTTCACACTCTCCCAGGAGGAGGGGAGGAGGCTGGGAACGGGGAGAAGGGGGCAGCGGAGGCGGGCGCCGCAGGAGGCGGAGACCGCCTGGCACGGACGCCGCAGGCCGCCGCGCGGGATGGCGGGGGGCCGACGGCAGTCGGGGGGCGGCCGCCCTCGCGGCCCAGCCCGCCGCCCAGCCCCGGGAGACGAACAGCTGTGCCCGTACCAGGTTCCTGCTAACTCTGGAGTGCAGGCAGCCCGCAGAGCAAGGGTGCGCGACAAGGATGCAAGGGGGCCCTGGGCGCCCCTCTCGAGGCGTCTCGAGCGGGGCGCGGCCCGCGAGAGTGTCCAGGGAGGGACCCAGGAGGCAGGGATGCCAGGGCACTCGTGGGAGGGATGCCCGTCCTGACCCTGCGGGTCGACTGTGCTCTGGAGTACACCCTGCGAAATGCTTAAGAAATCATGGGTTCAGAAATTCAGAGTCTCAGAACTTGAACAAAAACCAGAGCATTTCTATCAAAATCTTAGGATTTACGTTGAAACATTAAGAATCATCGAGACTCTGGCCGAAAACTTGGGTTCTCTTAAACATCGCCTCGAGTCTACGCCTCCTGCAGAGGGACACGCCCGACTTCAGGGGCAGGCAGACCGCGGCCGGGATAGGGGAACAGACAGTGGCACGAGCATCACAGCCCGGAGGTCCGCGCGGATTTCTCGGATCGGCGCGGGGCCCCCCCCCTCCCCGGCGCGCGGAGCGCGCCAGGGGCGGCGCACTTCGCTCGGGAGCTCCCGAGCGAAGGGAGCCCCACCCTCCCCCGCAGGACTCGTGGGGGGTAGGGGTAGGGCTCGCATGTGGCCCTCTACAAAAAACTTGTGGTTATTCAGCGGATAAGGATGCATCAGATATGGATCTTTCCTTTGGTTTAGTAGAGATCCAATCGTTATCAATTCATGCAAACCCATTTTTACCAAATACAAACCACTTCCCCCATCCTAGCCACAGACGCGGCCGCAAGCGCGGCCGCAGCAGCAGTCGCGGCCGCGGCAGCAGGAGGAAAACCATCGCGAAAAAAACGCGTCGTTGGCCCCCTCCCAGCCGCGACCGCCCCGAGCGGGCCCGTCGAAAGCGCCGGCCTGCCCAACGTCCAGCGAGCTCGAGCTTGCCATCGCTCGGACGTTCTTCCCCGTGCATGCTTCGATTTCGCTGGCCTCGCCGAGAAAAACGCACACGTCCGAGCGATGCCGAGAGTCTTACCGCTCCCCCGATCTGCGAGGAGAAGGGGTGGTGGGCGGCCCCCCCCCCATTCTGCGCCAACGGGCGCCAATGTTTCGACGAAGGCGATCGGCGGCAGGGCGAAGACAGGCTGCGTGCAGCACAGATCTCGTGCCCCCCTCTCCCACTCCCTATATTCCCAACTTTCGTCAGCCATCAGACTCTCTCCTCCTCCTCCTCCTCCTCCTCCTCCTCCTCCTCCTCCTCCTCCTCCTCCTCCTCCTCCTCCTCCTCCTTCTCCTTCTTTTTTTCTCTCTCTCTCTCTCTCTCTCTCTCTCTCTCTGGTGCCACTTCCGGCACGCCTGCGGGTGGCGGGTACCCGAGGAGCGGCCGAGCAGGCACGACGGGCGGCCGATCCTGCGGAGACACCGCCGCCACCGAAGAAGAGACGGTGTGTGGGGAGTGATGCCTCGAGGAGTTCAGGGAGGGGCCTGAGCTGGATCGGATCGCGAAATCGGATCGGATCGGAAACGAACCGATCGCCAGCGAATCGTCCCGAATCGATATCGGATCGCCGCTTACAGCTCTGGCTGGCACTGGCCATCGAATCGGATCGTAGGCGGCCCTGGCAGACGCAGGGTGGGTAATTAACAGCGAACCGCGAGCCTGATCTGAGAGGCGCGTTTAGGAAGAGCTCGGAGGCTGCCTCGATCCCAGGCATAGATTCACACGCGCGTGCGGACGCATTGCCAAATAGAAGTCCCGCACGCCGCTGCTGCCGTCGCTTCCGCACACCTCAATTCGCAACAGGGGGGGACCCATGGGCGCATCTCGTCGAGAAACAGAATGCCGTCTGCCTTCTTAAGCCAGTCCTTCACGCTAGACCTGTCGGCACAAGGGTGCGCTTCGGCGCACGCCGGCACTTCGCACCTCGCACCTCCTCCCACGTCTCACCCTCCCCTCAGAGGCAACACGGAGGAGCCGAAGAGCGTCCGCACTCGTGCCCGCTGGCACGTCGAGGCCTGGTGGAATGGCGCGTGCTGGCAAGGGGTTCTGCAGGTCCTCCCAGGCCCCCCCCCCCTTCCCCACGCGCAGCCCTCCTCCTCCTCCTCCTCCTCCTCCTCCTCCTCCTCCTCCTCCTCCTCCCGCTCCTCCTCCTCCTCCTCCTCCTCCTCCTCCTCCTCCTCCTCCTCCTCCTCCCTCCTCCTCCTCCCTCCTCCTCCTCCTCCTCCTCTCATCATCATCATCATCATCATCATCATCATCATCATCATCATCATCATCATCAGCAGCAGCAGCAGCAGCAGCATCATCATCATCATCATCATCATCATCATCATCATCATCATCATCATCATCATCATCATCATCATCATCATCATCATCATCATCATCATCATCATCATCATCATCATCATCATCATCATCATCATCATCATCATCATCATCATCATCATCATCATCATCATCATCATTATCATCATCATCATCATCATCATCATCATCCCGCTCCGCCTCCTCCCCCTTCCTCCTCCTCCTCCTCCTCCTCCTCCTCCTCCTCCTTTTCCTCCTCCTCCTCCTCCACGCGCAGCTGCATACGGCTCTGCAGAGCTCGCAGCTTGCAAGACGGCCCGGGGAGGTCCCCAGGGGCCGCCAAGCTGGGCCGACATCACCGCGCGAGGCACCCAACAGGCGCCCGAGAGGACCCCAAGAGGCGCCCAAGGACCCCCCAAGAGAGGCTTCGAAGACGCCAAAAAGGAGGCCACGAGGTCTTCCCGGAAGGCCGACGAACCCCGCGCGACCCCAATTAGGGAACAGCTTCCCATTGCATGGGCACACTGCTTGGCACTGCTTGGCCATGCGTGGCATTGCGTGGCATTGCTTTGCATTGCTTGGCATTGTTTGGGATTGCTTGGCATTTCTTTGCAATGCTGGGTAACCCGAGGAACACGACAGGGGACCCCGAGGAACCCAAGCAGGGAACAGAACAGACTGGGGAACCCGAGGAACACGAGGAACAAGACTGGGGAACCCGAGGAAGCCAGGCAAGGAACGAGACCAGAGAACCCGAGGCGCCCAAGCAAAGATCAAGACAGGGGAAGCCGAGGAACAAAACCAAAGCACCCGAGGAGCCCGAGCAGGGCAGCGAGAACGGGGAACCCCGAGGAACGCCGGGGGGCCAACCGCGCAAGGGGCACCCACCAGCTCTCCGCCAACAGGGGTATACCCTACCCCGCAGGCAAGCTTGCTCGGGGAGCAATTCCACCATCATCGTGTCTTCACACCTTCTCGGCTACGCGTGAGTGAAGGGGCCCAAGGACACACACACACACACACACACACACATAGATACACACAAATAGAAATATTCCGCATATTTTCCCATATTTTCTGGGTTTCTGCCTTCCCCCCCACTTCCCATATTTTCCCATATTTTCCTGGGAGTCGACGACGAATTGTGCCTGTGTGTTTTTTCCCCTCCTGAGCGAGAGTGACCCTTGGCAAGCGTGGCCTGTGGTGCGCGGCCTGACGGGGGGGCGCGGGGTGGCCAAGCCCGGGCGCGCAAACCGCCGCTTCCGCTCCGCGCTCGGCGGTCGGGGGACCCCACTGGGCTTGCACCAAAGGTCACTAAAACGACGCGAAGATCGGGACAAAATCGGATCGGGATAACTCGAAATCTCTGAGAATCGGCGGGTTTGGAGGATGTATTGGGCGCCGCGGCCGCTCCAGAGCGCTCCACTGAGAGCGCTCCGGAACGCTCTGGAGCGATTTATCCCGATCCTAGCCCTGTTTTATGCCACTGGGCCTGCACCAAAGGTCACTCCGGCTAAAGGTCACTTTTACGACGAATCGACCTTCGCTGTCTGCCTGTTGACCTCCGTCCAGCCACGGCTGCACACTTGAATGCCATCGAACACACAGTATTGCTCAATGTGGGCCGGTCCTTAGTGGCTGGTCCGTAGGAGCCGAGCAGATCCACAAAAAAACCCAACGTGGGCTCCGCGAGACCAGGAAGCCAGGAAGGGCAGGCCTAAGAGGGCCCCAAGACGAAGAGGGCCCCAAGACTGTCTGAGGTGGCCCCAAGACAGCCTAAGAGGCCCCGAAACGGCCCAATCAGACCCAAAGAGGATCCCAAAGACAATCCCCAGACGGCCAAGAAGGGCCCAAGACTGCTCAAAAGGCACCCCAAGACGGCCTCGCAGGAGCCCAAGGAAGCCCCAACGTGGCCCAGAGTCGCTATGCAAATGCCAAGTGCTGCGCTGGCCCAGTGTCGGAACTTGGCGCAGGCAGCTGGATAGAGCTACTAGGACCATCGCGCGCGCACAAGTTCTAGCTTACTTGGGCGCCAAGACATAGCGCGGAGGAGGAACCGTGCCAGGATGATCCAGCACCGTATGGTAGGCGTTCGATGGCCTCACTCAGGGACGCCGTGGAGCTAATTCTGCCGAAAAGATGAGATCCCAGAATTCGTGAAGTCACGAATGCTTCATTACGTCAACTGGTCGTCATGATCGAAGAGTCCTCCTGGCGCCCTCGTGAGACCTCTTGACAAAGATGAAACGAGAAGGGCATGTACGAGTGTGAGGAGAAGGAGGAAGATGCAACAATTGAAGTGGCGAGAATACGGAGGAAGGATCAGGATGAGGCATACAGGGAAGGATGAGGAGGGAAGAGCGAGGAGACTCTCCCGGAGACGCCGAGGAGCTACTGCAGCCGAGGAACATACAATAGTCGAAAGTGAGCCTGGTAACTCAAATAGCATCCGATTCCGTAGACATCGGATGGCAAATAGCGTCCGGTATCGTACTGACGCGGTTCAGTAAGAGGAATGGACGGATAAGATAGGATAAGATCGATGTATCGGTCTTTCCAGCACATAGCGAACACTCGCGGTGTCCGGGCAAAGAGGGCGCGCGTGCCTTGAGCCAAAGGCAACGGCGCGCGAGCTATGCTCCCGATACTATAACATATCCCAAAGAGCTACCCTTAAAGTCGGGAGGGGAGGAGACGGAGAGCATAGCCGCGCAGCCGTTAGGCTCTATAAAGGCCGCGCGCGCAACTGTTTGCAAGAAAGAAAACAGTGTGTACAGTCTGGCCTAACACCAGACTGTAAGGCGAGTTTCCTCGCAAAGCATTTCACGCAAATACAAGATAGCCCCTTCAAATGATGAAAAGCTATCGGCTCAGTTAGAGGTAAGCCAAACGGGCCATACCTCACCGAGCAAATATGTATTAAGGCAAAGAGCCTGAGTCATATAAAGCCGGCTCGTTGCCAGGCGTGAAATGTAAGGCTCGTTTCCGAGCAACTAGAAGGGCGCCTCTGTAGTAGGCGCCCATGCTGGCAAATTGGACCGCGGGGGGCAACAAGGACAGACTAAAATTGATTAGACTTGGGTTTGTTTCTGTCCTCGGGACCCCGAAAGGGAACAAACTGCTTCACGTCATATTTGAATGACTGAGTGCCTGACATCACTTCCAGAAGCAGCTCCCGATCGATGCTTCCCTTTGTATGCCCGTCTGCGGTCATATCCCTAGTAGCACACCACTGCACGTTATGTACTATACCTATATCCATGAGCTCACGTATCCAACTGATATGTCCAAGCAGAGTCCGCTCTGTCGGTATTTTAAGATCCCTGCTTGATAATGATTTATAAACGGACTCGGCGTCTATGGTAAGAGAGACTTTGATAGCTAGGCCTCCAACTTCACGCATATCTCGTAGTTGTCGTGGAGTCAGAGCTCCTGCCTTAAGCTCGTGGAGAGTGATGAGCGCAGGGCAACACTCATCGAGGTTATGCGCAGCTGCGAGTGCCTCCGCAGCACAGCTGGACCTCACCTGCAGTCGGTGTGATTTGCATAGTCCATCACAGAGGTGAACGACGGACTTGCCTTGAGGCGAGTTTCCTCGCCGTAGTACATCAGCCCCGCGTATGCCGTAGCCCTTGGTCTCATCATCCTCCTCCCCGGTAAGCTTCCGATGCCCCGAATCGCTGTGGATGTCAACTTCATTCGTCGGCTGCATCCGAGAGAAGGTGATGCGTTTCGGGCTGCTGATCAGCTTTCGCGTCACAGCATTCAGACGTCTGACTTGCAGATTGGTGGGCTCTTGAATTTTCTGGAGCGAGACCACGTATACCATGAGCCAGATTTGAGTAAGAAGGGCATATGCGAGGGCTCCTCGCAAGCTGACGAACATGTCGGTAATGAGTGTCGTGGCTTTGGCATCGGCCGCCGCTCCTGTAAGTTCTGGGTGCGTGATAGGACGTAGTTGTTTTATATGCTCGTCCTGATCCATGATCGCATCCCCTTGATCATTCTTAGTGTAGCGAACGGCGCAGTTCGTATATGTGTGTTTGTTAAGCTTGCATGTGCCAAACACCTTTTCGACACGCTGTACATAGTCGTCTATATTTTTCTCTAGGCCTGTCATGTTAATAGCATCGACATGTTTTGCCGTTAGCAGATCTTGGCTGAATTCAATCAAATTCAGGATCATAACTGGTCGGTGCAAGGCCTATAGCTCGTGTGGTCGTACGAAGTTTGAGAGAGAACGCTCTTGGAGCGTCCTTTGTACCCGTTCCTGGTTTGAGGCATCTGAGGCAGTGTCGGCTTTCGTCATACGATGAGAAGCCGGGTAGTGTACGAAGTACCTGGGCACTTCCCGGTGGAAGAGTGAAGCAGACCATGCGAGTTTCCTCGCCGGTGGCATGGGCAAGTTCCTCATAGGTCAAACCCTGGAGGAACGCCTTGTCGATATCGATGGATGCTAAGATCCACTCTGGATGGCATGCCGCCTCACTTGCCAGGAGTCGTTGGGATTGCCTTCGGGCGGTTCCCGAGAATGTTTCCACATCGAAAGCCTCAGTATCCATAAATCCGCGAAGGACAAGTCTGAGACGAATGGTTTTAACGTTCTCGGTACCCACCTTTACAAACTTCCACTTGTATACATACCTGGATGTCATGATGTTGGAAGCTTTGGATAAATCATACATCTCAAAGCATCGGCTGTCAATCCAGATTGAGTTCAGTATACAAAGCTTCACTAACCTCCTTTGGATGTGCTGCCATGTCGGCTTTGGTCAGTAGATCTTCTTTAACAACCACAGCACGTTTAGCAGCAGAGGATACATATACTCTCATCGTTGCGACCATATCGGTGTCGAGCTGTGCAAGTTGAGTCTGATCCAACACTACTTTTGACATTTCTGATGTAAAACATAACTCAACGTAAGGACCATATTCATCACTGTCAAGAGAGTAGCTCTCGTCAGGTGTGGTTGAGCAGAGAGAGAGACTGGACAGGACTCTCGTGGTTCAGGCTCGTCTCCGAACGTGTCCGATGATACGATATTTTCTTCGTCCACAGATGCTGAAACCAAAACACATTGGTCGGGCAGCATGGTTGTTGGGACGCAGTAGAGATAATCGTCGGTAGTCGTCGTAGGATGAAGGTCCATACGTAGTTCGTCGTACCACTCTTCCAGCATTATAGCTTCGATATTATGTTCCTCATTTTCCTCATAGATTGTCGACAGACGGCCTTCACTCGGCGATGAAGCACCTGGGGTGTCTGGAGGAGGCCTGTTTCCAGGCGAATCGTGTTCTCCAGACGTGTTGCTTGAGTGCTGATATTTAGCTAGGTCGTCGTGAAATCCTAAGGAAGGGACACGTGAAGTCAAGCATTGAATGAGTCTGGAATGAGTGCTACCAGTGATCTGAGAAATGTTTAGGCCGGTGCCCACACACTCGTAGTAGTGGAAAGCCGGGCTGATATCGTTGTCATAGTGGATCAGCGTAGACCCGGTGGCGTACTTTACTGCAGGTAGGCTTGACACACTTTGGGCCAATCTAACTGCTACTACATGTTCTACTCGGAAGTAGTTTCGTACGAGATACTGTAGTGCTAGATGCACGCGCGGGTGAAACTTGCTGTCGTCTGAAAGATTGAGGTTTCCCATGTAATCGGGGATATAGCCGAAAACTATGTGCCACATATGTAAGGACGGTTTGCATGGCCATACTATCCATGCCAAGTTCCCGTGCGAGGAGACATTCAATGTACAGTGTGTGACAAGCATCAGGATACATCACAACTACCTCACGAGATCCAGCCTTGACATCAATATGTCCTCTTTCAGGCACATTACGGATCACCGGGAATGGGCCATTCCAGCCTCCATGATCATCCTTAGTGGCAGTGGGTCGGTGGTAATCGACCAAATCCCCTGCAGAGTAAAGGCGAGCACCATCAGGAGTCGTTTTAGCCCTAAGAGCCCGATTTGTCTTGGCCACAGCAGTGGCCTGATATATGGCTTCTAGGCTGACTTCCCTCACACGACGTTCTCGTTCGTGCCCTGAAGTCCCGGGTCCCTTGGGAAAGTCAAGGGTGTCGAGATCAGGGAGAAAGGAGGGCTGACGTCCTGTGTGTGCTTGGTGTGGCGATACTCCGTTATAAAACGTAAAAGCATTAGTAACGAAGATGCCTTCCGCCAATACTCTAGTGAATACAACAGGGATGTTGTGTCTATTCAATTCTTCCTCAATCATCAATCATGTGGAGGACGCCTCTGAGAATGCCGTTTCGTGACTCAATTGAAGTCGCGTGTTGGCCAGGTGCTCGGATACGAAGTTCCGTGCCCTTATTGGCCATCATGGCTTTAGCGGCATCATTGTTCAGGGCGCCTTCTCCGTCTGAGTATAAGACTTTGAAGGGTCCGTGATAGGCAATCCAGCAGTAGTGGTAGGCGTCAAGGATAGCGTCACGTTCTCTGTCGGAAATTTCTAGGCCTGCTGCCAGGCGAATACAACGATCCACGAGGTGAAATATGGTCCGTTTCTTGTAGAACATGAGGTCAATTTCGCCTTCGTCGAGCCAGTTACCGGGAAGGCTCACCGAGGGTAGTGTTGAGTTTCCTGGACGTTCCCATGCTCTGTATCCCCGACAGGTGTCGCAAACTTCCTTGATCATGTTCAGTCGAACGTTATCCGGCCCCACTTTGTCGAGGATTAGCCTCATCTTAGGTTCCTTCGCATGATACCATCGCAGATGCAGTTTTCGGAGTTCCTTTTTCACGACATGAGGTTCGTGACTACGGAGACTTTGTAGACTGTGTTGGATGTCGAATCTCGCCCAGTCGGGTAGTCGTGGAGCCCCAGAGCCGGTAGAGGCAAGAGGGTTCCTTGTAGCTCTCCGTAGTTGGTCCCCTGCATTGACTGCATCTGGAGGTGGTGGTACGCCTTGTAGGCGGCCGCGACGGGCCGCTACCTGTGGCGCTTCGCTGGAGGACGCGGAAGGCGTGTTTCCACGCTCGGGGGCGTCTCGTAGCATGTCGTAACTGCTGGCACCAGATGTCGGATCGACGTTACCGAAGGATCGTGGTCGCGGTGGCCTGGCGCGTGCGCCTTGGCGGCCACCTGAAGCTGAAGCTTGGCCCTCACCAGGTTTAGGTAAGGGTTTCCACCAAGCTGGCACGGTTTTGCCTTCGGGGTCGTGGTCGTCTGGAAGTTTAAATGGTTCAGCAAAACGACATTTACCAGGTTCGGTATCGAGGTGGTTCTTAACACCCTTGCTTCTCGTAAGATCCCTCTGGCATGCGGGACATGGCCAATATACAGAGATGGAATCATGATATTTACACTGCGTAGGGTCTCTGTTATGGCTAGGACTGTCCTTTCGGACGTTGTCGATGCATGCCGGGCAAGTGGCCACCTTTGGGATGATACGATCACCGATGCGTCTCATACCTTCGCCTGGCTCAGCTTGATCGGGAAGGTCTGCAGGGTAAGCATGTGCGGTACTTATAGGCGCGTGTCCGCGCGTAGTATCAATGGCTTTCGCCAGATAGACGGCTTCCACGAAGGCAGACTGCAGTCGTGGAGTGTATTTTTGTGCCAGTGCAAACTCTTTATTGCACGGTTGTGCGTGCACATGCTGACCGTTGCATTTGAGTCGCTCAAAGGGTTTAAGAATTGTCTCGTCGTTGCTGGTGATATTTGTCGGCTTCTTAATATGATCACCAGCCGTATCTTTGAGTCCCGTAGCACATTGATCATTGCGTACGGTTGTAATGTGTGGTCGGTTGGCAAGTTTCTTCCATGGGGAAATATCATCCACCCATGTTCCTGTAGGTTGTTCGCGTATAAACCACCTCCGAGCGTCATCTTGGGTTACAGCAATTTTACCACAATAAGTTTTGTGTGGTAAATCTTAGTTGTGGTGCTGTTCCCAAGTGTTGTGATTGACCTTGTAGTTGTAGTAGGATGGTGGTCCTGTGGTGCGGCAACTGGGTTGTAGCATGGCAACTCGTACGTAACATATAGCGAAGTAATGATCTATAACCCGCTGCACCGAGGGGTCTCCCAGGTCGACATATGTAGTCTTGTCTAGGTTGCCTCCTGAGGAGAGCCCCCTTGAGAAGGCAAGCTCTGAGATACCACCTTCACCGCCACAAAGCTCCAACATATCCACGCAGTTGTTATGACCATAGCATAGTGTAGCAACTATGCTGTATATGTTAGCGCGTGCGTCGGGCATAGATGTGGGGAGGGTAAGGAACAGGTCATCGTCCTCATCGGAGCTTATCAGCTCAATAGGGACGTCAGTACTCCAGGTTGCCATAAGATCCTGTCCGAGTCCTGACAAGTCGTCGCCGCAATCATCGCTTCCGTCTTCAACGTGCTTTTTAATGCGGCGAGGCTTGATGCCTGCTTCCTTTTCGGCTTTGAGCCTTTCCTTCTGCTTGATACGCGATTCTGTGGGTAAAACTTGCTCGTCTTGTTCGCCGGTCTGTGTGCCCATTGTCGTGGTTGAGTGGGTACATGCGTCAATCGCCAGAGTCGGGAGGGGGAGAGAACAGTCATCTATGATGACGCGTCGAGGTTTCTGTGGTGATTGAGTAGGCTCGTTTCCGAGCAAGACCGGTTCCTCGGGTTGCCAATACAACCGAGTGCTGATGTTGGCAACCCCTGCAGGTAGTGGTGCATGCCAATCATACCCTGTTGGTTGATCGGTAACTGAGATATCCTGAATAACCGCATTGGTATCCAGGTTAATCGTTACACGTCGGATAACATCAGACCATTTCGGTCCTCCCTTGTTGGTCGTCACGTAGTGATGGATGTTGTGGTCCGTACGTGTATAAGTGTTTAAATATACAGGCTCGTTTCCGTGCGTGGTGGTGCTCCCCAGGATGTTGTCGTTCAGATGACGGATGAGTGTAGTACGTGTCTGAGCTCGCCATTCAGCATGCCGTACTGTATGGCCGTACCAATCCAACACATGTTGTGGTATTGCCTGTTTGCATGTACATGCCCACAGCTTCGAGCTAATCGGTATTTATGACGATACCTGCATATAAGTACCACTCGGTGTACTGTCTTGCATATTGAATCGAATACCGAAATGACACAGCCGCATTCGTATTACTGACAACTTAAGATCTTCCAGGGTATCACGTACTGGAGATAACTTCCAAACATTTCCTGGGGGACCAAATATAATGATTTGCATACGGAGTTTATTGGCTTTTCTCAACAGGTTCTGGATACGTGACCAATGTGGGGCCACTCTCTTTCCTGGAGTTCGTACATACCAGTCACCCGGGGTACTAATCCATATGAGAGTGTAATCTCCACTGATCACCGCACCCAGGTAATCTGTGCCCACGCTTGTCATAAGCTCATTGTGGGAAATACGATCACAGATATACCCTCGGGTGCGGAGGTCGGCGCAAGCTTCTCTCGTATCTTCAATGACAAAAGCCCTTTTCCTAAGGCAGGTTACCCCGCTGTCCTTGTTACCCCCCGGCTTTTCGGCCAACAGGCAAGACGACGAGGGGGCGACGTCGCCCTGCCATCTTCAAGATAAAGAAGATGTGCCTGCAATGTCTGCCAGCATCTGGGCTCCCCTCAGATGCTGGAGCTCAGCACTGCAGCGCGCCGTGGCCTCAGAGGCGGATTTCTCCGCAAATGCTGTCAGCATGGATGGATTATCCATCAGCTGTTTCAGCACGCCTTTGGACCTAGCGTCACTGACCGTCTGCAGCTCACGGTTAGTGTACCCCATTACTATCTTCCGGCGGGACCGTGCAGCGTCCATGGGTACACTTCCACCATGCTGGGCCAGTGTCCTGGCAACGAAGCAATCGAACGATCCAAGATCGTCGATGTTGTCGCCTCGCATAGTGGCCTTGGCGAGCGTCTCCATCAACCCCTGAGGCAGGTTTCCCTGCAATTGCTCGCGCTCCTGCGCCGGGGTCGGCTCGCCCGTCAGCACTGTCTGGAATGACGTGCTGCTTGAGCTCGAGGCGGGTTGCCCCGCAGCTCCAAAACGATCACACCTGATCGACAGATGCCCTGACGGCAACTTCGTCGCCGGCATGATCTTGGAGCCCTCGGGGAGCTCCATTTTGACCTGCCCCTTACCAGGGAATATCAGTTTCTCCTGGCCTCGTTCAAGCACGATGATCGTGCGTTTGTCCTGCATACTATCGAGGCCTAGGATGGCTGGCAGGTCTTTGCCACAGCCTGAAACAATGTTCGTCTTATATGAATCGAGCTGGGTCGACCCCTGGTACTCGCAGGCAATACTGAATGTGCCTACGGTATCCGCTGGGGCCGACCCTTCTCCCACTCCGTTGATATTCAAACGAGAGCGGGGCTCGAACGTACAAGTACGGCCATGTGCCTCAGCAGCCTGGACGAACTTGCGGCTCGTGTTTTCGCCCATGATGTTGATCTTCGAGCCGACATCGATGAGGATGGAATTTCCACCATCATCCAAGAACGTCTTACTCGGCTGCTTGATGTGCACCGTTTCTGAAGTGTCGGCTGTGCTGTTAGGCGGGTTTCCCCGCAGCTCAGTCGCACCCCCTGGCGGGTTACCCCGCATGACGCTGGCATGCGACCTGCTTTCGGCCATGCGTGCCAGGTCGATGTACTGGAAGTACGACACGTGCTGGGCATGATCGCCACGCTCCTCCCGCCAGTTGGCATTTTCATCACGTATGCTCTTATACTGCTCGCGGGTCGTGCGTCTCGTCAGCGTCAGGTACGAGTGAAGGGCAACGTCCTGCAGCCCCTCATTCGTGATGTGATCCCTGTATTGCAGCCACTCCTCGAACTCCTCGTTCGTCGCTGTGATGTCGACGGCCCTAGCTGCTGTGGCTGCTGTTGCCACTGAGGAATCTGAGAGGTCAAACGACGCACTCTCAGTCTCAGGACTGTCGGCATCCAGCATAAATGTTGTGTGCGCATTATCCATCTGATTCTGGAAGTGCCGAACACGCAACTCACGCAGCTGGTCAGGGTCCAGTGCCATCTCAGCCCCGCCCCCACTCTGGGGAGACATCTGAGGAGTATTAGGCAGGTTTCCCTGCTGAGGCGCCGTCATCGGGATAAGCTGATCGAAGTATCCCGTCTCCATCGGCGGCCTTACCTCCTCTGGCAGGTCTCCCTGCTGTTTGGGCTGAGCTGTCTGCCTATCTAGCATCCTGGCCGTCATCTCCTCCACCATGCTCCTCAACTCCCGCAGCTCCCTCGCTGCTTGCTCAGGAGTCTGAATGAAGGAGACGGTCCACGGAAATGATGACGCTATGATGCCAGGTGCTCGGCAGATAGCACATGGTGGCTGCTGAGGATCTCCCTCGCGCTGATTTGTGACATGGCCCACCACATTTGAATTCCAGCACCCTTCATGGAACAAGTGATTACACCTCAAACGGTAAACACTTTCCCTGGGCTGAAATTCTTCGAGGCATACCGCACAGGTATCTTCCATCCCAGTGAAAACCTCTACATCTGCTGCTCTGGGATATACCCGTCGCTGTCTCTCCAATACCGTCTCGGAGGGCATGAAGGCAGCTGGGGGAGTCCCTGTTGGATCCAGCACCTCCGGCACTCCGGCATTTGGAACGGAGGTAGTAGGGGTCACAGCGGGCGAGTTTCCTCGCAAAGGTGAGCCTCTGTTTCTCACAACCTCAAGTGCGGCTGCACGTGACTGATCTCGTACGCTCTGCGCGGCCTGTCTTCGCCTGAAGCATGCCTGTTGAGTGTGGTATGTCTGCCTGATATAGTCAGGCACGCCCCTACTGCCAGACGATATCGAATGGGCAGCGGGCTGGACAGCCACATCTGGCGTCGTCGGTGAAGGCATGAAGGTCATGTGAGGATACATAGATTGGCCACTGCAGCGCACGTTAGTGAGGCTGTGGAGCTGATCCGCCAATTCGCGAACAAACTTGTTCGGAACTCTGGACCCATCTGGGTACAATGGCGGATTCATGTGCGCTGGCGGTGGCCTCTGGCCCTGGGCCATGCTCGGGTGAGCATTGAACGCTGGGATGAAGGCTCGTTGCCGAGCAGGATCCCTTGGGTTGGGACCTTCAGGCTCCCAGGACCAGGCCGGCCTCCACCTCTGACCACTTGGGTGAGGCAGATTATGGCTCTGCACCTGCTGCACAGCGGCCGCCACTCTCGCACGGTAGTCATCAGGCACACCAGCTACTGTGGTTTGTCCAGCAAACGGCCGATGATGGCTTGGGGTGCCGGGCAGGTTTCCCTGCTGACTCGTTGGAGTGCCGGGCGGCATCATGTTCAGGAGAGCTGTACCATGCTCAGCCCTAGCCGCAGCAATCCTCTCCATGAGGGTGCCGTTTGTGACAGGGCGGCCAGGAGTCCCGAACGGAGACTGTGCAGGTGGTGTAGCCATTGGAGTCATGCCCCTCGGTGTGTGCATGCTCCGCGAGGGGCTTCCATGCATCTGCTCAAATCGAGCAGGCTCTCCAAAGATGCGGCCGAACGACTGCGGGTCTCCCCGCGGCTCAGGCATCTCAGCTCTGAGTCCGTTTATAGGCAGGTTTCCCTGCATGGCCTGACGATTTCGCGTCGCCATGGCGGACATTGCTCCCTGGCCTGCGGCCCAGGGGTCCTGTTGACATAACCTGTCCGCCAATTGCTCCACCTGTTCAGGGTTCAACGCGGCCGCTATCTGGTCCAAGTCCGAGGTGCTGATGGCCTGCCAAGACACGGCGCTAGGCCCTTGGCTTGGGGCGCGGCTTGTAGCCGCGCTCCCGGCCTCACTCTCGGTGATCATGAAGATCTGGTGGACCTCAGGCTGGTCTCCCAGCTTGGCGGGACCGTAGTGGTCCCCAACCTCCCTGTGGATGTAGACCATGGGAGGGTCGACGCCCTTTTGGTCTCGGGACCATTGGTATTTGACGCTAGCACTGCCAACGTCAGCCCACCTGTCAGGGGCAGACATCACGGAAATGGGGACTCGCGCCCGGCGATTCCCCAGATACTCTGGATTACGCCAGTGCTTTCCCGTGGCCAGGTCCTCTACATGGGAAATGTAGTACGGTTCGATGATACCGTTGTTTCCTTCGGACAAAAGGACTCCGTTATCAGACCAACAGAACTTCATACCATCTTGCATGGCCTTGTGCCAATCTACGAAGATGATGATGTCTGAGTCTGGGTCCCACCCACTGTTCACGGCACGACGGCGGACCGTCGGCACGAAGTGGATGTGCGACCGGCCTGTCCCCTGTTTCTTCGTGTTGTGCTCGGGTCTACAGGACAAGCCGTGCCACATAATGCCTTCGAAGGCATGCCACCGAGTGCCATGCATGGCGACTTCGGGGTACGGGGCCGGTCTCCCGGCAGGTTGGTCGCACAGTACAATATAGTTGTACAGCGACCATGGAGCTTTCAATGTCCATGAATGCCCCTGAGAGGCGCGGATGAAGATCTCGGGCTCACCGGAGTCCCGCATTAACACCTTGAACTGAAGGCGCTGTTTTTCTTCTCCGTCTGGTTCACGGACATGAACCACTTCCATCATGATGGCTGCCAGTTGGTCAACCGTGCGAGCATATAGGTTCGCATTGATGACTTTGGCCTCGTCATATCTTGGATTATACCCATCGTGTCTCGATTTTCCTGTGTTCCACGGATAATCATTCACGAGCTCCCTGAGGTTAAACCAGCCATCATGATCATCGAAGGAAGCCAGGTCCCACACAGGATTGTGTGGTTTGTCTGGCGCATGTCTGCATATCCTGCTGAGAGCTTTACTCAGCTGTTTGAGAGTGTGATTGGATGTAGGAAGGATGTTAGCTCGCCTGCATTTCTTCATGAATGCCTCATCCACCGAGCGTATCGGTGGGAGCTTCCGCAGAGCAAGTCTATCCCTGATCACACTCGGAGCCCCACTGGTGAAGGACGCGTCCCCTGGGTGGTGCAGCTGATCCACGGGCGGGTTTCCCCGCATAGGAGCCTCTGTCGCTGAAGAGGCTGCGGCTCCTGAAGAGGAGGAAGCTGCAGCGGCAGCGCCTGGCGGGTTTCCCCGCAGTGATCCGCGACTGGCGCTGCCCCTAATCGTTGGCACCCAGGTACCCCTAGACACGGCACCTTCGTCGGACCTTTTGGAGCGGGCCGCCACAGGCGAAGCTGGCGCAGGGGCATACCCGGTGCGCTCGAAAGCAGCCGCCCTTTTAGCAATGGAGCTGCTACGACTAGGCGGGCGTCTCTGTTCCTCCACAGGGTCCTGAGGTTGCTGCTTGGGCTCAGACGCTTGTGCAGGAGTTGCGCCAATCGGCGGTCTCGGAGTTGCAGAGCGAGGCGCCTCCATCTGCACATCTGGCCCAGGATCCTGAGAGCGCGCCTTCGGTTTCACCTCCGAAGACGACTTCGGTGCCGGGGTTTCACTCTTAGCCTTCGAAAGTAGTGGGAGCGGGGGTTTCCTAGCCCCCTTCATGTAAATCTTGCTGGGATCCTCCCAACATCTTGCGAGTTGCCTCGCGTGCGCGTTCGTCTGCTATCCGCATGCGTTCCTCGTCCTCCGCCACACGTTGGGCCTTCTGTTCGTCCTTGGACGTCAGTTCTGGCTGTTGGGACTGACTAGAAACGCCGGGCGAGTTTCCTCGCATACCAGGAAGACTAAAGAGCGCGTCTTTCTCTTCCTGGGTCATGGGCACCAGTCCTCCCCTTGGAACCGGGGTAGACTTCTCCTCTTCCGGTTTCGGATCCAAGTGGCCCAGGATCCCGAGACGGCGATTCACTTCGGCGATCTCGTCCTGTGTCATCGGGATAAGTGGCGGAGGGCCCTCTTTATGAAGGGTTTTACCCCTGTTTGGGCTCAGACCTTCATTGTTGCCAACGGGGCATCCCGGCCTGTGGTTCTGGAACGGCTCGGAACAAGGTCCGCAAGCTGCTTGAGGCCTATACTGCTTGCGAGCCGCGATGATGTTTCGCAGCTGGGTCCGCACTTCTTCCATTTCAGGGCGGCGGATGTTTGTTGCAATCTGATAGCCTCCGCGGATGGCCTTGCCCTCAGCGCCCCTATAGGCAGGGTTGCCCTTACCGAACGCCGAGTGTTCCAATGTTCGGCGTCTTGGGCCATTATACGGAAGCAGCTGGCCCCCTCGCCTGAGAGCGTGTTCTTTCGGGCCAGCTTGCCTCCACTCACGAGGAAGCCGAGCCTGTGGGTGTGGCTCTCCTCTGACGCGCGTATGGGAACGGGACCTACCAGCATTCTCATCAGAAGAGGCTGCCGAAGCAGCCTGAGTGGTAGCCGGCGGAGGCGCCTGCGAAGGCTCCTGTGCGATCCCAGGTGGATCGGCCAATAGAGGCAGGTTTCCCTGCTGGCTGGAGCTCGGCTCAAATAGCGCTTGTGCCGATGGTGATGGTGCTTCAGGCTCGTCAGGATCAAAGTCAACCTCTTCCTCACCATTAACTTCCATCATGAGGGCTGTAACTTCATCCTCATCTAGCCCGCAACCATCGCCTTCTTCTTCTTCTGATGTAGAACTACCAATGATGATGGCCATTGGCGCAGCCGGGACAGGCAGGTTCCCCTGCATAGCCGGCATCTGCGCGTCGCTCGGCTGTCCCGGGGCAGGCGGCGCGGCTGTCGGTTCAGGCTCGTTGCCGAGCACAGGCTGCCCAGCAATGTTGCGCATGGCCGTATGGTTTGGCCACAGCCCCACCGCCTGGAGACCCCATCCTGGCGGAGGAAGATCACGACCGCGCATGGCGATAGCCATTTCCAGAGCATTGCGCCATCTACCGCGGGAGTATATCAGGTGTCTCTGCACGTCCTCAGGATGCACGCTGTCAATGAGAGTCAGAGCTGCCAACAGCAACTCCGAGCTACCGCAGGCGTCGGTATCCTGCAGCATCATGATGTCAGCTTCGATGTTCTCTTGACTCTCGGGATAAGCGATGATAAGTATCTCATGCATCCTCACGAGGGTTTGCAGGAGAGTACGTGGTCCGTATTCGCCTGGAGCAAGCGAACCAGGGGGTACAAATGGGATCTCTGGTCCACCTGCAATGAAAGCTTGAACGAACGCCTGAGACTCCATATCTATTAGGTCTTCATCAGTTTGGGGATAGTCCCCCATCAAGGTAGGCCCGTTTCCAGGCGGGAGTTCAGGTGGAGGTTGGAGGTTGCGTTCAACCTCGGAAGGCGGGGCCTCCACAGTGATGTCCTCGTCACTGCTTTCGTAGGCCATGATGTTGCCTGGGTTCCCGAACATCCAGTCGAAGAAAGATAAAGGCTGGTTTCGCAGCGTTCCGTGTTCCACGGGAGTGAGCTCGTTGTTGCCGATAACGAACCGGCGGACGTACTCGAGGTAGTACGCGTACAATCCATGACCATACGCCTCGAGTTCGTCGACGTTGTCCATACAGCTGACCCAAGTGTAAAATCTGTTCCATGGCCTCAAAATCCTGGAGGCTCAGATATTCGATGAATGGTTCACTTGAGCCAAAATGGACTTCGGTCGACCTGCCCTTTCCATTTCCCTTCGCTGGACAATCTCGCACAAGATGGTCGGCACTGTCGCATTCATGGCATTTAAGAACCTGGCCGTCTCTACCTCGCGGGTTTCCCCGCCTACCCTTGCCTTTTCCTGAGGTCTCTCTACGGCCCTTGCCACGGCCCTTTCCCCAAAAGAATATCTCATCATGTTGTTCATCTGAGAACCTCTGGAGAAATGCCGTGATGCCTCGTCCGTTCAACCTCCGACGACCTCGTTTACCTTTACCTTTTCCCGTAAAACTCCTCCGTATCCTCCTCCTAACACGACGCACTGGTTTTCGCGTGAACCTCCCCCACCTCCGTTTGGCCGGTTGTAATAACCAGAACAAATGTTCAGCACGCTGATTGTCATTATCCATATTCATAGTATCTGACCAATCTAAAACTTCAACACCGTCTGATGATATAGTATCTGTGTCGGTGCCGGAGTCGAAATCCTCGTCTCCCAAGTAGGTGGATACACCGTCGGTTAGGGGATTTGATTCACCCCATAAGGAACGGTGCGGTTGTGGTTCTCTAGAAGGAGGGCTGGTTGCCCAGCTTGGTTGCGATCGATCTCCTGCTAGTAGAGCAGTGGATTCTCCAGGATCATCGGCCCATATGCTTGAGGGCCCGTTCCCAGGCTGGGCTTCAGTAGTCAAGGTAGTGTAGAAATTTCCACTACCAGATCCCCTTCCCCTTCCAAACACAGATCCTATATTACCAGGAGACCGTTCAGATAGGTGGCCTATCGAACGCATCCTCTCCAGCAACTCATCATACTGTTGTTGTGTTCGGGGCATTTGGTGATTGAGTGGCTGTAAGAGTTGCAAGTTGCATGGCTCGCTGGTTGCCGACGCCTTAGGCGCGGAACAAGATTGTGGTTAGTAGTTGGAAGTTGGGAAGGTCAAATCCCACCGACTGTGCCTCAAGTCGGGCCATTTCGAATCGGGTAAGGGTGACATCGATTCGTTCCCCGTGAGGCACGTGGAAGTCGATGAGTTGTGTGCCGGAAGTGAGCTGGCGCTCATCTTCCAGGCGCTCGAACTTCATGCTTAGGAGGAACATGATGTAGGTCACTGGGTCGGTGTGGACCCCATCGATGTCAGCACCATAATTTATGATGTCAGGCGGTACCCTCATGGCGAGTGTCCTCGCTAGGCCACCTAGGCCGCGTTGTATGGCGGCCGCTTGGGCCTGTGGCGTCATACGTCCGCTTGTGACGTTGAGCCATGCGTTGACCTCATAAACGTACTCGCGGAAAGGTACGTTGCCTTGAGGGTCCCAATATGGGCCATGTGTTTGCCCATCGGTGCTGTTGTCTCCACGACGCATGTGTCCGATTGCTGCCCCCAGCGCGAACCATATGATAGCGAAGATAACCAGCCCAAGGCTGTGTAGATAAGGGCGGTTATTAGGCGCGTTGCCGCGCTGGGGTAGCGCCTTGTCGAGTCTTCGAGGCGCTCTATCTGGCGGATCTCTCCGCCCATGCTTCAGGTATTGCGCTTTTGGCTCGTTGCCGAGCGGTTGGTAATAGCGCAATGATGAAGCGTATATGGTACCGATATCGTTGTCTAGACGTCGTACCTCTCGTGTCGCTTCTTGCTCTTGGATAGATCCTCGTAAACGTACTGGGAGTGATAGCGCAGGGTGGTAGGTGGTCACGAAGATCGTGCCGAAGAGTATGAGGCTAAGAAGAGCAAGAGCTGACCACACGAGAGTGCGGCCAGCTCCGCTACCAAGTCGAAAGTGAGCCTGGTAACTCAAATAGCATCCGATTCCGTAGACATCGGATGGCAAATAGCGTCCGGTATCGTACTGACGTGGTTCAGTAAGAGGAATGGACGGATAAGATAGGATAAGATCGATGTATCGGTCTTTCCAGCACATAGCGAACACTCGCGGTGTCCGGGCAAATAGGGCGCGCGTGCCTTGAGCCAAAGGCAACGGCGCGCGAGCTATGCTCCCGATACTATAACATCTCCCAAAGAGCTACCCTTAAAGTACAATACCTTAGAAGGGAACGAGGCGAGGGGTGAGAATTACATACAAAACGGACGTAGGAGAAGGACGAAGAACACACAGGAATAGCAATGATGATGCGAACGAAACAAACTGACGGGCCCCCAAGAGACCACGGAGAGGCACCCAAGTCAGAGCCCCAAGAGGCCCCGAAATGGCTCCAAAAGGGCCCCAAGCTGGTTCACGAGGGGTCTAAACATTCCAAAACCACACACACACACGAATGCGTCAATATGGCTACAAGAGGCCCCGACAGGCTCCCAGAACGCTAGATCGGCGAAAGCCTTTCCCAAGAAGATCCTCCCTCCCTTTCCAACCTCTGCACGAACAATCAAAAGCATAAAAGATAAAGACCCCTACGAGGCCCACCCCACATCCCCAGGATGCAACCACAAGGCCTCTGGAACATGGCCCAGACGCAACCGCATCCTGCAATCACCCTGCTCGTTTTGGGATCGGCGGAATGGCGAAAGCCTCTTGGGCATGCAGGAATAGGAGTAGTGATAGTTAATGCGAAGGGGGTACAACGAAGAATGGCGGTGATGGAAGGGTGAGGAGAAGGAGGAGGAGGAGGAGGAGGAGGAACAGGAAGGAGATCATCGACAACATGGCAAATTACTACCGCACCCCTGGCTTTGGAAGGAGCGTCTGCGGCCATTGGTGTGGAAACCCTTCTCACGTGTGGTCAACGATCAATGGAAGACTCGTTCGACTGTGGCGAAATTCTGAGGGCCCACTTTGGCCGTCCTGGGGATGTCTTGGGGCTCTTCGAAGGCCTCTTTGACCCTCTTCAAAGCGTCCTGGGGCTCTCCTGGGACTTCTTGGGCTGCCTTGGGGTCCTCTTGGGCTGCCTGGGGCCCCATCGAAGCTTGGCAGCCTCTTGGGGCCGTCCGGTGGCCTTCTTAGCAACCTTGGGCCCCGTCTGGGCAGACTTGGGGCCAGTAGAGGGCCCTCACGGTGCCGTTTGAGGCCCTCTGGAAACGACCTTGATGGCCTCTTGAGCCGTCGCGGACTCTCGGAAGAAAAACGACTAGACTGAAATCATTGACGAAGCAGTGTGCTTAGCCTCTCTGGGGCTCTCTGGGAATTCTCATGGACCGCTTTTCGGGGGTGGACAGAACCCCCTTTAGCAAAACGTCGTTTAGTGAAAGCGACCTCGGGCCCAAACCTGGCGGGCGCAAGCCTGGAAAAGGACGGCCGCGGCGCCCTCTCGAGAACCGAAACCGGACAATTCACTAATCGATGCGTCAGGGTGGGGGGGTTCTGTCCACCCCCGAGCTTTCGGAGCGTCTCGGCAGACTTTGAGGCCCTCTGGAGACGATCCTGGGGGCCTCTTGAGCCGTCGTGGACATTCGGAAGAAGAACGACCATCCTGAAATGATCGCCCGGGATGGGGGCAGGAGGGGGGCGGTGCCCTAGCTGCAGTCCTTGGCATGAGCGGGGGGCCCCCCGGCTGCAAGCCCCGCAGGGGCGAGCAGGCCAAGACGAAGCAGTGTGCTTAGCCTCTCTGGGGCTCCCTGGGAATTCGCGTGGACCGCTTTTCGGGAGCGGCCATGAGGGGGGTGCCCAAGAGGGGGGGGCTGCAAATCGTGACCGGCGGCATGTGCGCGGCCCAGCGGGGGGGCCAGGGACGCAATGAAACAAGAAGAGGCGCCATGAGATCTGGGGAAATATCATGGCCCGCGCCATGATATCCACCCCCCCCTAGTTCGGGTCGGGCGAAAGGGGGGGATAGCAAAGGGGGGGTTTGAGAATCAGCTCGCGTAGCTGATTTTCCCGGCGCCTCCCGGCGCCGGAGGCGGCTACGTATCGAGGCATGGGCCCCTCGGTGGGGCCGAAACCAGCTGCATGCAGCACATTTCGTGCCCCCACCTTTCCCAATCCCCCCCCTTTCGCCCGGCCCGACTAGTCATCACCCCCCTCTTTTGCGCCCCCGACAGAAGCACCGCCGCCGAGAGTCGCGGAGGCAGGAGGAGGGGGAGGAGGGGGAGGAGGAGGAGGAGGAGGAGGAGGAGGAGGAGGAGGAGGAGGATTTCTTGGGGAGTCACCACCCCCCTCTCTGCCGCCCCCGAGCTCTCGGAGCGCCCCGAGAGCCGCCGGGCCACTCTCTGGGAGGCCCGCGGGGCGGCTCTCTCCGTCGCCCAGTTCCTCTCGGCCGCCCGAGGACACCCCGCCGCCCGCGGACACCTCGGGCCGCCTGGGGGCGATCTCGGGCGTGGGCGTTTTCCTAATTCAGGAAAGAGAAAAGTGCCACTACCACCAGCTAGGGGGGTGGCCGCTCCCTCCCCCCGAGCTGGTGGCACCTCCTTCCGGGAACTCTCTGGAGGCATGCCCGGAACGAGGTGCCACCAGCTCGAGAGGGTGGGACAGCCACCCCCCTAGCTGGTGGTAGTGGTACTTTTGTCACTGGCGACTAATTCGGCGCTTCGACATTCCCTGAGATCCTGGCGCTGCCATTTTTTCACAATGGGGGTTGAAGCTCGATTTCGGCCCCGGGGGTCCTCACAGACCGATTCGGCTCGAGAGATGGCGCAGAAAGACGGGGTCCGGGGCCCTGGGCGTGATTTTTTGAGGTGTTGCAACTTTTTTGCAACGTCGGATCTCAGGGTTGGGCGGAAAGGGGGGGAGGGGGGGAATCGGATCCGGACGATCGGCAAAACAACGAATGAGAAAACGGTCACCTTGGGCCGCTCGGGGGGCCCATGTCTGGGACCCCAGGTCCCCCATGTGCGGAAGGGGCAGCGGCCCAGAGGGCCCCAGGGCCTGGCCCCCGACGATATTGAGGCATGCGTATGTGCAGTGGGCGACGGAGAAGAGAACGTGATCGTTGAAAGGGACGGCGTCCCATATTGATGATCCCTGAATCTCACGCGCTAATTGCAAAAAGCTCTGCCCGAACCTACTCCTCCTCCCCCTCCTCCTCCTTCTCCTCTTCCTCTGTGAACCCTCGACCGTCATCCAATGAACGATTAGATTCGGAATTCTGTCGACCCGCCAATGTATTATCGGGCCGTTGGGTGTCGACAGCTTGAATCCAAAGAGTCTGCCACCGGAAAGAAAGCAATGAGGGAAGGCGGCTAACTGGGAGAGAGGAAGTGGAAAGGGAAACGCATGCTCTGAACCCTTGACCACCTGCGCGGCTTTTTGTTATCGATGTCCCCTGTGTTCCTGCGCCGGTCGTCGAATGCCTTCCGCCAATCCTCGCTGAACGCCATATTCTGGGCCTCGGAACGGTAACAGAACAACATACATAGTCCCGGCCTCCCCTATGCTATGCATCATCATCATCACCACCATCATCATCAGCATCATCATCATCAGCATCAGCATCGTCATCAATCATCATCATCAGTATCTGCCCGTCTGCTCTTCCTCCTCCTCATCCTCATCCTCCGACCCATCATCATCAGCATCATCATCAGCAGCATCATCAGCAGCATCCTCAGCATCATCATCAGCAGAACCACCACCACCACTCCCATCACCCATCATCAACATCATCGTCATCACCACGGTCACCATCGCCATCACCATAATCATCTACAGCATCATCCCAACTGCCACTTTCAGAACATATCTTCGCTGTCGTCATCCTCCTCGGCCCTTTGCATCCAATGTGCCTGCCTGCCCTGCTTCTCTTTGGGGGCCTCCTCCGCGTCAACCTCATTCAGAGCCTTCTCCTCCGCCTCCACCGCCACCCGTCTCCTTCTCAAGTCATTACTTGTGCTGCCCTTTTGTAGTCGAACTACTTGCTCTCAAAATGTCCACCAATCAGAGCTGCGAGCCGCCAAGCAATGCCGAGAACAAGAGAGCAAAGCCGCACGCCCGATTCGCCCGCGCGCTCCCGGGACTCCCGTCATCATCCGTTATGGTCGACGCGGAACTGGCGGTCGAAGTTGATGTCGACGTCGTGGTCACTGTAGTAGTGGTAGAAGTTGTAGAAGCCAGGCTGCTAGTAGTGCTTGAAGTTGATGATGGTGGCAATTCTGAGGAAGAAGAAGTGCTGCTTGCTTTGGTGCTGGTGGTGCTCGTCGTCGTCGTGGTTCTTGTAGTGGTCGTGGTCGGTGAGGCTGTACTCTCTTCACAATTGCATGAGACCTGATATTTCTGAACGCCCTCCGCCACCTCAGCAAACGAACGCTTGTACCAACACATTCCGCTCGCATCGCACTCGCCTTCACAAGAGCTGATTGGCGCCCAAACTCCATCACATAATGGCGACTCTGGTGACGAATCGTCTGAGATTGGTGAGGTACCTGTACCGTCCGTAATTGGCGCGGTCATACTCTCGTCACACTTGCATGAGACCTGATATTTCTCAACGCCCTTCGCCACCTCAGCAAACGAACGCTTGTACCAACACATTCCGCTCGCATCGCACTCGCCTTCACAAGAGCTGCTTGGCGCCCAGACTCCATCACATAATGGCGACTCTGGTGACGAATCGTCTGAGATTGGTGAGGTGCCTGTACCGTCCGTAATTGGCGCGGCCATACTCTCGTCACACTTGCATGAGACCTGATATTTCTCAACGCCCTTCGCCACCTCAGCAAACGAACGCTTGTACCAACACATTCCACTCGCATCGCACTCGCCTTCACAAGAGCTAATTGGCGCCCAAACTCCATCACAGAATGGCGACTCTGCTGACGAATCGTCAGAGGTGTCTGTACCGTCTGTAATTGGCTTGGCCGTACTCTCTTCACACTTGCATGAGACCTTGTATTTCTCAACGCCCTTCGCCACCTCAGCAAACGAACGCTTGTGCCAGCACATTCCGCTCGCATCGCACTCGCCTTCACAAGAGCCGATCGGCACCCAGTCTCCATCACATGGCAAAGCATCCGATGACGCTGACGGCACGGCACACTTAGTGCACGGCAACTCCTTAACTTTCGTGCCTTTAGCCACTTCTGCATATGTTCTCGCCACCTTGCACACTCCATCCTGATCGCAGATCCCAGAACAGTCCTCGTGGGGCACCCACTCACCGGCTTCGCACGGGGCGAGGCGGGTTGCCACGTCGATGTGGCGCCTTGCCCCTGCGGGGAAGAGCATGAGCGCGATGCTGATGATGAGCATACCCATAGCTGCCAACGGAGGGGCGCTGGTCGAGGCCTGGGCACCAGAGTATATGCTTTTTCGCAGAAAACGCTGTCGAGCGCTGCCGTCCCCGGATCCCCTCCACGATCGAGCCAGCGTGGCCGTGGAAGCGGGACGCGGAGGCGGGGGCACCAGAGGGCCGTGAGAAACGGGAAGAACAGGAATATCCCTGGGCGCGCAGGAGGGACGACAGCCTGGAGCAGAAAACGACGGGCGGGACGGGACGGACGCTGCAGTTCGCGCCGGGGCGCGGCCCTCTAAGAGCGCAGCGGGGGCGCCGGAGCGCCGGAACTCAGTTCTCGATGGTTTTCTTGTTCGACTTCAGCTCTTCCCTGTTCTGCTGAATGCTCTGCAATAGCTTACGTTTCTTCTGGTTTCCTACGCTTTTTGAGCGAAAATCGACGGGCGTGGAGATCAGAGGTGGCAATGGCAGAGGTGCCCGCCTCCTGTGCGTCTCCCCCACTCGTCCACAACGGCTCGCCCTTCGCGCCGGGTGCTGCTGTATACGAGCGTAGCAGTGCCACCAGCAGGGTGGACAGGCACGAAGCTTGAAATGACAAGATGACAAAGCGATCGCGAAGGGCATCACACGAGAACGAGTTTGCACGTCTGCCCGAAGCGTAACACCTAGACGTCTTCACACCCCATGTAGTCTGGCAGACTGCTAGGACAAAGATGTCTGGGGCGCGTGTTGGTAATAGCCAAGTGCGTTCAAACTATACGTGGCTGGAGTATGTTGAACTAGTGCAAAGAATTGCAAGCGGCGGAGAGGAAGGTACAGGTAGACTGCAATGCGATGGAACACCAATCAGATACATCGAAAACCGAATCCACTACATCAGCCTGGCAAATTCCGAGAACAACTCAGCCATTGGATAGGACGCTCGCTTCCGTGAGGCAAAATGAAGACTCGCCTTTGGCAGTTCCTGGTGAGGTAGAAATCAAACAACACACGTTGCGCAAATACACTAAAGTAACCAACTGTGTGGGCGGAACGGAATAGCACACCAAACTTGTACGTGGCTTCAAGAAGCACCAGGTACTCTCCAGTTGGAGAAGACGACCCCGACGTCATCGGCAGCGCCAACACATCCGCCGCCAGCCCCCCTGGATGATTGTGCTGCCTGGCTGAAATTCTGAGGTTGTCTCAAGATTCTCCCGCCCGAAATAGCATCCAGCCGCATGCATCCGCTCCCGAGGACCCCTGGGTCCCAACGCTTCCCTAGCGTTGAGTCGGGCCTGTCCCCCTACAGGCCGATTTTGGACAAAAAATACCCAAAAAATACTCCAAAAATGTTCAAAAATACTAAAAATAGTCCCCAGACTATTTGTTGGCTATTTTTGAAAATCCCCCCTGCAGAGGGACGGGCCCGACTTACCCCTGGCGATCTCCATGGACTCCAAAACCTCCGAGCTAGATCCCAGGACGGCTCCGGAGGGCGACCAAGGTCAGCAAGCTGACCCGGTATTACCTCGAGAGGGACCCAACAAACCCCCAATGAGACCCCAGAGGCGCTGAAGAGGTCCCAGGAGACGCTTATAGGGGGCCAAATGTGAACCCTACCCCTACCCCACACGATTTCCTAGGGCTCCCAACTTCGCGCTTCGCGCTGCGCGAAGCGCGAAGTGCGAATAACTTCGCGCTCTCGCGCCGCCTCCCAGGGGAGAAGAGGAGGATGAGGAGGAATCGGAGCCGAACCGCGAAGCGAGAAGAGGGAATAACTTAGCGCCCTCGAGGGCGCCCTTGCTCAAGAGGGACCCAACAAGCCCCCAATGAGACCCCAGAGGCGCTGAAGAGGGCCCAAGAGACACTTATAGGGGGCCAAATGCGAACCCTACCCCTAACCCCCACGATTTCTGAGGGGGAGGTAGGGGTAGGGTTCGCATGAGGCCCCCTAGCTTATGCAGACGCGAGAGGCGGCCAGCAGGCCTCAGGGAGGCCTCAAACATGATGATCAAACGTATTGGAATGCCGAGTGTGTTTTCTTTCTGTCGTATTTTGTTCGGCCCAGGACGTCCCAAGACTACCCCAAGACCGACACAAGCGGACTGAAACTACCCAGGACTGGACCATGGAGAACCAAAAGACGCCCGCTAGGCGGGCCATACAGTGGGGGCGTTGACCTAAGGAACCCTAAATAAGGAACGGGGCCCCTTTCTCCCATAAGTTGAACTTCGATTTCCCATGGAAAACCTCAGGAAAACCAAAGGCAAACTGTCGAACAATCAAGGAACGCCGAGCCCCTCCCCAACGAAAAGGGTTCCTTCTTCGGGGCCCCGGCTGTAGGCCATGACCCTCCAGAGCTGCCCTGAAGCCCTTCGAGATAGCCCGAGCCGAGGACTCCCCACCTGGGAGCTCCCCCAAAAAAGAACACTGGGAGCCCTCCAGCGAGCTCCCGACAGGCAGGACACACCATCCCCCGATGCCACAGGTTGCGGCCCCCTGTGGCATCGGCATGCTCACCACTGGGTTGGGTAAGCAAGCCCCCTGTGGCATCGGCATGCTCACCACTGGGTTGGGTAAGCAAGCTCTTTGCGCCTCGTCCGGAGGCTTGGGGGGCAACCTGGAGGCGCTTATATCATCAAGGTCTGGGGTGCCTTGGGGGCAGTCTGGGGATGCCAGGGGGGGCATCCCGGGGCTGCCTTCGAGGGTCTTCGGGCCGCCTCGGTATCGCTTGGACGTCCATTTCCCGTGCATTTTTCGGTTTCGTGCGTGTTTTTGTTGTTGCTCGATGGTCCAGGATGGTCCTCGATGGTCCCCGCCGAGAAAAAATGCACACGTCCGAGCGATGCCAGGCCGCCTCAGGGGGGGTGCGGGGGCCGTCCCGAGGCGAGCCCCCGGCCGCGCCGCTCCGAGCTGTCGCGGGCCACCCCCCCCGGAGGCCTCTGTCCCTGGACGGCCAGCAGGGCGCCGACCGGGGCGGCGCGAAGGCCGTCCGCTTGGGCGCCCGAAGTGGGCACGGAAAGGATGGGTACAATGACTATATACGCAGAAAGCATCTATACATCACCACCGTGCCAGGCCAGGGCCATCCTGGGCCCTGGGATGGTGTATACGCCCTCCTGGCCGAGCCAGGAGGGTCTATACACCATCCTGGAGCCCAGGATGGCCCTGGCCTGGCACGGTGGTGGTGTATAGATGCCTTCGTCGGAGATACCTACCAGACCACCCCAACCCAACCCGAAGATCCGAATTTGACCCGAATTTCTGCTTGGGGGGGGGGTACGGGTTCCATGTGTTTTCTCAATATGTTCCCCGACCCCCCCCCCTGGAAATCGAGGATGAATTTGGGCCTTCGGGTTGGGTTGGGGTGGTTTGGTGGGTGGTGATACAATGCCCAACAACAAATGTTGTCCCAGACCAACAGCGGCCGCTGTTGGGCAGGCGGCCTTCTGTCTCGAATGGACACGGGCCGCGGCGGCGCGGACAGCGAATCCTGTTCAAAATGAACGAGATCCGCTGTTGGGCATCGTACCCATTCTTTCCGTACCCAGTTCGTTCGTGCAGAGTCCAAAGGTCGGCCCGCGGCGGCCTCGAGCCCTCCCGGTTGGCAGAGCCGAGCTGCGGTCGTCAAACGGGAATTCGGAAGCCATCGTCCTGCGCTCTGCGCGCGCTCAAATTCTGGCCAGACTAGGCGCCAGGGCCTACAGTCGGAGTCTATTGGACAGGAAACGCGAGAGGGCACAAGACCCTTCTGAGGGCCACATTGCCACAGGAATGTCGGAGGCATGGGCCGCGAGACACAGGACACAAGGGTATCCTTGATTTGGCAGGGTCGACCTACTAACCTGGGCCGACTGTAGCGCGTAATCCGAAGCCGCAGGATGTCCGTGGCGCCTCGGGGTCATGTTCGGGTCACTGTAGGCGCACGCACGCCGAAAAATCGGAGATCCCAGAATTCGTCAAAGGGTCAGAGAGACTTCGAGAAACAAACTGAAGTTCGCTTTCAGAGTGCCCTCTGGGGGACTGTCAGCACCTCTTGCAAGTGGACGAGGCGAAGAGGAGGACATGTGAGACGAAGGCGGAAGATGCCGAATGGGAGTGGTGACCACGTGGAGGAAGAAGGAGGAAGGATGAGAAGGGAAAAGCGTGACGAGGAGGAGGAGGACGAGGAAAAAGGAAGAGGAGCACCGAAGACGCCTGCGGCAGGTCGCCACCGCCCCCCAGGGGCTTTCTGAAAGCACAGTGCATGGGCGACGATGAATGGAACACTCCCTCGGCGGTGGTGCAATACTGAAGAGGCCCAAGGACACACAAATAAATACACGCAAATCAAATGGTTCCCCATATGTTCCTACATTTTCTGGGTTTTTGTCTTCCCGCCCAATTCCCATGTTTTCCCATATGTTCTTGGGGATCGACGATTAATTGTGTCTGTGTGTTTTTTTACCTCCTGAAATACGGAAAACCCTTTTTGCTTTGTGGGCGTGTCTCGGGGCACGCCTGGGCCGTCTTGGTGGCCCCAGGGGATCCAAAAACAAACGCACGGATGGCTCAAGATCAGTGTTTCGATACGGCTCAAAAATCTGACGGCTCAACAGCATGTTTCTAGCCCTGGAGGCACGACCAATGTGAGGGATGTGCAGACATTGGCCGGTCGACGCCGTCTAGGGGCCCAGGCGATGAGGGGTCAAGAAACTTGTTCTGGCCCGCGGAAGGGCGGGGGGGGGGGGAATTTCTGAAGGTTGCCAAAAATTCTAGCCTTATGTCGGGCGTGTCCCCCTACAGGGGGATTTTCGACGAAAGTTTAAAAATACCCCCAAAGTACCCCAAGAAGGTCAAAAAATACTCAAAAAATAGTCCCCAGATTATTTTTGGATTATTTTTCAATTATTTTTGAGGTATTCATTTTTCGTCAGAAATCCCCCTGTAGGGGGACAGGCCCGACCTAATTCTAGCCCTAGAGGAACGATCCGCGTGAAGGGTTGGCCCGTCGACGCCGCCCCGCCTGGGCGTTGGGATGGGGGCTCAAACAAATTTACTCTGGCCCTGGAAAGGGGGGAGGCCTGGACGGCGGGGGTTCAACAATTGTCTCTGGCACCGGAGAAGGGGGGAGGGAGGAGGGAGGAGGTATTGGATTGTATTGCGTGGCATGGCGTTGCAGATCATTGCGCTGTGCTGCGATGGATCGTATTGCATTGCATCCTGCTGCGTTGCATTACCCTGCGTTGTATTGCGTCGGAGCGCATTGCTTTGTATTGTGTTGCATTGCATTGGAGGGGATGACAGAGAAGGAGGATACCAGAAGGAGGTAGAGAGGAGGGGAAGAAGGAGGAGCGACGAAAAAAGAGGAGTGAGGAAAGGGGGAGGCAGAAGGAGGGAAGGAGGAGGGAGGAGGGAGGAAGGGGAAAGGGAGAAGGACGATGAGGAGGAAAGGATAATAATGCTGCTCGCTCCTCTGGCCCATGTCATCGTCGTCGTCGTCGCCGTCGCCGTCGTGGCATACCCCGCCACCCGCGTCGCAGAGCGGAAAGTGGAGTGCCATCAGGTGCTCCAGGGTCCTCTGTAATCTGTGCATGGCGAGTGTCGGGTCGGGCGAAAGGGGGGGGATAGCAAAAGGGGGGGGGGGGGGGGAAAATCAGCTCACGTAGCTGATTTTCCCGGCGCCTCCCGGCGCCAGGAAGCGCCCATGTATCAAGAACTGGGCCCTGCGGAGAGGCCGAAACCAGCTGCATGCAGCAGATTTCGTAACCCCCCCTTTCCCTATCCCCCCCTTTCGTCCGGCCCGAGAGTGGGGTGGAGTCGTACTCGTCTTCGGACACCGCGGCGCTGCCACATGACGGGCAGAACGGAATGGTATCTTCTCGCCCCCGCCCAGGCATTGGCCGTGCGACCCGTGGGGCGGGAGTGCTCTTCCTGGGCCCCCGCGGCGCTGACGCGCGACGAGGCGCGCACTGCGCCAATTACAGCGCCTTGCGTTGCACTGCGTCGCAATGCATTGCACTGTGCTGCGATGCGCTGCATCGCATTGCATTGCACTGCATTGCGTTGCGTTGCATTGCACTGCATTGATCATTTTTCAGCCCTGGCCAAAAGTAGCTCTGCTAGTACGCCCCGGCCAGGTTCCAAAGGGCCATACCAGCAGGCCAAAGTAGCCGTAGTCGTGGCCCCACCGGCGCGGACTTTCGAGGATGTCTCGAGCGGGAGCTTTCTCCGCAGGTCGTATGAGTACGCCAAAATAGTTCTACTATCGGGTCGGGCGAAAAGGGGGGATGGCAAAACCTGGGTTTGAGAATCAGCTCACGCAGCTGATTTTCCCGGCGCCTCCCGGCGTCGGAGGCGGGGTGGGGCCGAAACCAGCTGCATGCAGCAGACTTCGTAACCCCCCCTTTCCCAATCCCCCCCTTTCGTCCGGCCCGATACCAGTACGCCCCGGCCCCCGGGGCCGTACCAGCAGAAAGTAGCGGTACTAGTAGCCCCGCCGGGGCGGATTTTCGAGCATGCCTCGAGCGGGGGGCCTCTCCAGCTGTCGTACGAGTAGGCCCCGGCCAGGCCAACCAACCAACCAACCAACCATCCAAAGACCCGAGCAACCAACCAGCCAACCAACAGAGCAACCAACCAACCAACCAACCAGCCAACCACAACCGACCAACCAGTCAACCCATCAGCTAACCCGCCAACCGAGCGGCCGACGAACCAACCAATTTTGGCACAACCCTCACACGGATCGCGCCTCGGGGACCCGACAAAAAAAATCTGAACCCCCAGAACAACAAATGTGTTTGAACCTGCTTTCCTCTATTGGGCCTTCTGAGGGTCCCCTTGAGCTGTTTTGGCGGCCTCTTGGGCCGTCTAGGGCCTCTCGAGGCTGTCGTGGGGATCTCTTGGAGCCCTCCTGCAGCCCTATAGGCACAATCTTGGCCATCATGGGCCCCAAGGCGGCCTCAAGAGGCCTCAAGGGGCCTAATTTTCCTCCTCTGCCTCCATCCTCCTCCTCGTCCTCCTTCTCCTCCCTCTCCTCCTCCTCATCTTCCTTCTCCTCGTCCTCCTCGTCCTCCTCCTCCTCCTCCTTGATCTCCATATCCCAAGTTTTCCCCAAGGGGTTCCAAGAAAGCTGGGGGAACACATGCTCAAATAGCTTTGCCAGACGTTGGCACAACGTTTGGCCGCACGGGGCGTCTTCGTTGTGTGCCGTTTGCTCCCCAGGAGACAAGTGGAGAATTTCGTGGGGGCGTCGGAAGGAGCGTCTGAAGACTCGAGGGGTCTTCTGGGCCGTCTTATTGAAGAATCTTGGGTAGCCAAGCGCGTTCCACTACTCGCAAAGTAACTACTCGCCAATGGCCGGGATCCGCCGCAAGGATTTTTACACAAAGGCAGACTTTCGGACGTTTGCGAGTAGGCACTTCGCGAGTAGCGGAACGCGCTCGGCGATTGGGGTCGTATGGAGCTCAAATTCGAGAACACTGTTGTACTGTCTGGGCTAACATCCGATATGCCCTGGGGACGCGGGTCAAGGGCGGGCCACGGCAAGTGAGTGGGACGGCGGGGCTGTGGCGGCGGCGCCCGTGCGATTTCGGACGAGCGGCATGGACGACAACCACGGCCGCGACGACGACGACGACGAGCACGACGAGCACGACGAGCGACGACTGCGACGACTACGACGACAACGACAACGACAACGACAACGACGACGACGACGACGACGACGACGAACGACGATGACGACCGACGACGACGACGTCTGGACGCCTCTGGACGCCTCTGGAGGCCCTCGGAGGTCGCTCGCGAAGCCCCTAGGAGGCTGTTGGCGGACGTTCTGGAAGCATTCGGAAGTCCAGGGCAGCACCGTCCGCAACAGGATGTGCACCGCAGCGCGGCGGACCAGGATCACCATAGCCAGCGGGCGACACAACGTGTCTTGGGCTCCCGAGTTATCCGGGGTAACTCGGGTCCGGGGTAACGCGGCTCTGGATTCCCGAAAAGCGAACCCGAGTTAGCCCTGACCCGAGTTACCTCTGATGATTTGGGGCTCTGGACGCCCGAGTTATCCGGGTTAACTCAGGCCCGGGCTAACTCGGGTTCGGAATCCCGAAAAGCGAACCCGAGTTAGCCCTGACCCGTGTTACCCCTGATGATTCGGGGCTCTGAATGTCTGTGAACACCGCAGTGCGCCTGCGAGCACAGCGCGCACGTGGGCATCGCAGTGCCTGTCTACCTCGCCACATTGCGTCACCAGTCCGCCAAGGTTGGGGGGGCAAGCTGAATGGCCATCAGGCCCGCGCGAACGAAAGCTCAAGCCACGCAATAAAATCCCCTTTGTTCGGACAAAAAAAGGAGACTCAGGGGCCTCGGAAAGTCCGCGCCAGAACGATCGATTGTTACGGCATCAGGGCCAATCATCTTCGAGGTATTAGCTAACCGCCGAGGCTGGGACGTAAAGGCACCGTTGATGAACCATGGCGGCAGCACTGCGACTTATAACTGTTCCAGCGCCCAACAGGCCAAGGCTACAGGGCTACGCTTCCTGAGAAGGAGTCGTCGCCTTCGTCCATCCTCCTGTTTCTCCATCCTCATCCTTGTGCTCGTCTCTGTCCTCCATATCCTCCTGCTGCTGGAACGCCTTGTGCTGGGAAGATGGAGTCAGCATGCACCGGCTCTCCTCGAGGGTGGCGCGCAAGCCATGAGCTTTCGATTACGCCATCAAAACGACTCAACTCCGCAATTCGGGGGCGCGCAAACATGATTAGCGATCCATGGATTTGGCGCGCAGACCACCCAGAGTGAAGCGGGTTTAAGGTTTCTCCCCCAACCCCCTTTATCACGGGGCGCGCGGGCGATCGCCGACGCGGCTGTGGCATTGCGCAACCACGCGAGCATGCGCGCAGGGCGCGTGGCGTAGACGCGTCAGCTCGTCGCCACGTCGAATAAGCAGGCGTTGGCGATTTCGGCGTTGAGCTTCGCCGTTGGGCTGCCGCTGGCGCAGCATGTCCATGCGTTGCCGCCTTTGCCTTCGGTACTGGGTTGGGACACTGGGTTGCGAATGCTGGGAAGCGCGCGTGCGGCCGCGGCCGTGGCAATGCGCACCCATGCGAGCACGCGCTCAGGGTGCATGGCGCTGGCGCGTCAGCTCGCCTCGTCGAACAGGCAGCCGTCTGCGCCTTCGGCGTGGAGCTTCGCCGTTGGGCTGCCGCTGGCGCAGCAGTTCCACAGGGGTCCGGCACTTGCCTTCGGCATTGGAAAGCAGCACTGCGCTGCCGCTGAGGCTGCAATCCCATGGGTTCCCGTGGGCCTCGAGCGACTGGCTGCGCCGTAGGGCTCCTCGCTGACGGACGGCGACGCGCACGGCAGTTACAGTCGCCCTCGGCTTTGGGTTTCGCCTTCGGGGTCGCCCCTGGGAGTGCCTTGGGGGAGCCCTCTGGGAGCGCCGGGGGAGAGCCTGGAGCCTTCCCCGGGAACGCGTCGGGGGCGCTCTGGGGCGCCTGGGGAGTGCGCTCCAGCGCCTGGGAGCGCCTGGGAGCGTCTGGGAGCACGTGGGACCGTCTGGGAGCGCGGCAGGACACGCAGCGTGTAGCGCGAATGCGAGCCGTGGATTGGCCGTTGGGCTTGGCCGTTGGCGTCGCCCCCACTGAAGCACTTGCATTGTTGACGCAGGCGCCTTCGGCGCATTCGCATGGCTGGAGGGGGGCACGACGGGGTGGGTCTGGCACCCCCTCGCTACGATGCGCGGGCATGGCTGCGGCAGCACCTGCATGGCAAGGGAACGCTTGGGAGCGCCAGCGATCGTTCGCGATCGCCTGGTGCACGCGCGGCGCATTTGTTGGAATATGCGCGGGGCACGCGCGTTTGAGCACGCGTGCGTCGCAGTTTGCTCGAATGTGCACGGAGCACGCGCGCAGTAGCAGCAGCCGCTGACTTATTGGTTCCCCCTTCTACTCGTCCTTGTAAGTAACGCCTCCCTGTCGCACCACCTGGTGTTTCGTCAGGGCGAGCCGGGCGTTTCACCCCGAGACGCCCTCACACCTTATGGGATCGAAGCTTGAAAACTCCGACAGTTTCACGGATGGGGTACAGATCGCTTTCAACATGGGAATACAGCCGACCCGTAGCATAAGGACGCGCGATAAGGATACAAGGGGTTTGGAAGGCCATGTCGACACTTCGCGGGCGGGGCGCGGCCAGCAAAAAAAAGGCCAAGGATGGACCGAGGAGGCAAGGATACAAGGGCAAGTTTGGGAAGGTTGTCCTTCCTTACTATGCGGGTACTCAGGATTTCGTGATGAAGTGGAGGAGGTCACATTTGGGGGGGTCTGATTTGAATTATGTTGGAAGGCTCCAGTGGAATCTGGGCCAAAGGCCGCCCTTTGAGGCTGTGCTCGGGGGGGGGTCTAAGACTGACTGCTCGTCCGGAAGCGCTGTGACCCCCCCCTTCTGTTACGACGTCAGGAGTACTCTGCATCGCCATGGCGCCGCGCACACTCGCCTTCCAGCGCTGCCACGCTTACTTTCTGCTCGCAAGCGCGCCGGGATGCCGGGCGCCGTCAAGACACGCGGCTGACTAGCAACGGCCCGAATTCCGCGGCAGGAGGGGGACATAGCACCACTTCGGGGGCCTGGGAAGCATTCGCCCTCGGAGGGCCGTGCGGATTCCTCGATGCGGCGGTGGGCCCCCCTCCCCAGAACCCCGCTCCCGCCTCGCGTAGCTCGCCGGGTGCGGTGCCGGAAGCCCCGCCGGGGCGAGGGGGGAGGGACAACAAGTGACCGTGCCAGGCTTGCACGGACGGAGCAGAGGTGGTGCTCAACAAAAGAAGATGCGGGGATCTCGCCCTGGCGCCGCGCACGTTCGCTCTAACTCGTGCCTGTCCCTCTACAGGGGGAACATTCAAAAATAGTTGTTCCTATTATTAAAAAAAATCTGGGGACCATGT
>CAUYUJ010020916.1:45000-67500 GCA_963575745.1 Prorocentrum cordatum | reverse complement strand
GAAGCCCAGGTCGAATCGAATCGGAATCGGAATCCATCGAAGTCGAATCGAATCGAATCGGAGGAATCGAAACGAGCCCTGCGAGGGCGGGCGGCTCTCGGAGTGGGCCTCTCTCTCGCCGGCTGCCTTCGTCGAAGCCGGGGTGGTCCGGAGTGCAGGACGCTGCCACAGCGGAAGGGGCGCAGGGCGGCTCGGCTTCAGAAGCGAGCAAGCGCTGTCGCCGACGACCGCCTCGAACGTCAGGGCAAGAGGTCGCAGCTTGTGAACGCTCGCACCGATGGAAGGCATCCCCTTCTACAGTCGGCCTTGATTGGACAGGGCACGCGAGAGGACACAAGACCCTTCCGAGGGCCACATCGTCCGCCTCGAACGTCAGGGCAAGAGGTCGCAGCTTGTGAACGCTTGCACGGATGAAAGGTATCCCCTTCTACAGTCGTCCTTGATTGGACAGGGCACGCGAGAGGACACAAGACCCTTCCGAGGGCCACATTTCCATGGGAGTGTAAGAAGGCGCGTGTCACAGGACACAAGGGCACCCTTGAGCTGGCAGGGTCGACCTACTAATCCGGGCCGACTGTATCCAAACGGGGCTATCGCTGGGCAGTTCCTTGAACTGTATGACCCTATCCCTCTCGACTTTCTCGTAGCCGAAACATGGAGGCTGGGTCCTGTACAGAACGACGTCTTGGCTGAATGACAGCCCCACGGGGCGTTCGTCTGTCAGGGGGGCGCTTCTCACAGTGGAGAAGAATACTTCCAGGTACTTCTGAGAAGGGGACTTGGAACGGGAGGGCGCATTGCAGCATCATTGATGCATCTTGAGTTTACTCTGGTCCTCCTGTACATTCCCTGACTTCCTTCTCCTCCACCTACTCCTGGTCATGTGACTCCTGATGATGTTTGTCCGCCTCCTCCTACTCCTCCTCCTCATCATCATCATCATCATCATCATCACCAGCATCATCATCATCCTCCTCATCATCCTCCATCCTCGTCCTCCTCATCGTCATCTTTCGTTATACCAAAAACTATCTTTATTGTCGTCATTATCCTCCACCACTTGCTTCCCATGTGTCTGCTTGCTCTGCAGTTCTTTGGGGACCTCCTCCACGCCAACCTAATCCAGAACCTTCTCCTCAGCCTCCACCGCCAGCTCGTCCGTCTCCATCTCAAAGCATTACTCCTGACACCCCAGTTGAAGTCGAACTACTCGCTATGCTACGAGAACGGAACGCGGTGCGGTGCACAGTCTGTTCGGCTCTGGGGGCCGGAAAACGATGCATCATACCATTCCTGGGTCAAAAATCGACGCCGCCACGAGAGGCGCCAAAGCGGTACGGTGCACACAAGTCGTCCGCGGATATGCTACGGTCTACTAATCAGAGCTGCGAGACGCCAAGCAGTGCTGCGAACGAGAGAACAAGGCTGCACGCCCCATTCGCCCGCGCGCTCCCGGGACTCCCATCATCATCCGTTGTAGCCGATGCTGAACTGGTGGTCGAAGATGACGTCGACGTCGTGGACTGAACCGTCACTGTGGAAGTGGTAGTGCTTGTGGAAGCCGGGCTGCTGGTAGTGCTTGAAGTTGAGGATGGTGCTGGTGGTGGTGCTGGTGGTGCTGGTGGTGGTGCTGGTGGTGCTGGTGCTGGTGGTGAAGAAATAGTGCTGCTGGCTGTGGTGCTGGTGGTCGTCATCGTAGTACTCGTAGTGGTCGTGGTCGGCGAGACTGTACTCTCTTCACACTTGCATGAGACCTGATGCTTCTCGACGCCCTCCGCCACCTCGGCATAAGTTCGCTTGTACCAACACATCCCACTCGCATCGCACTCGCCTTCACAAGAGCTACTTGGCGCCCAAACCCCATCACATGATGGCGACTCTGGTGACGAATCGTCTGCGGTGTCTGTACCGTCCGTAATTGGCGCGGCCGTACTCTCGTCACACTTGCATGAGACCTGGTACGCCTTAACGCCCTTCGCCACCTCGGCATAAGTACGCTTGTACCAACACATCCCACTCGCATCGCACTCGCCTTCGCAAAAGCTACTTGGCGCCCAAACCCCATCACATGATGGCGACTCTGGTGACGAATCGTCTGAGATTGGTGAAGTGTCTGTACCGTCCGTAATTGGTGCGGCCTTACTCTCGTCACACTTGCATGAGACCTGGTACGCCTTAACGCCCTTCGCCACCTCGGCATAAGTACGCTTGTACCAACACATCCCACTCGCATCGCACTCGCCTTCACAAGAGCTACTTGGCGCCCAAACCCCATCACATGATGGCGACTCTGGTGACGAATCGTCTGAGATTGGTGTGTCTGTACCGTCCGTAATTGGTGCGGCCTTACTCTCGTCACACTTGCATGAGACCTGGTACGCCTTAACGCCCTTCGCCAGGCGTCTCGCATACTCGCCTTCACGCTACTTGGCGTGATGGCGACTCTGGTGACGAATCGTCTGAGATTGGTGAGGGCGTCGTAACTACTCTCGTCACACTTGCATGAGACCTGGTACGCCTTAACGCCCTTCGCCACCTCGGCATAAGTACGCTTGTACCAACACATCCCACTCGCATCGCACTCGCCTTCACAAGAACTGATTGGCGCCCAGACTCCGTCACATGATGGCGACTCTGGTGACGAATCGTCTGAGGTGTCTGTACCGTCCGTAATTGGCGCGGCCGTACTCTCGTCACACTTGCATGAGACCTGGTATTTCTCAACGCCCTTCGCCACCTCGGCATAAGTACGCTTGTGCCAGCACATTCCGCTCGCATCGCACTCGCCTTCGCAAGAGCTACTTGGCGCCCAAACCCCATCACATGATGGCGACTCTGGTGACGAATCGTCTGAAGTGTCTGTACCGTCCGTAACTGGCGCGGCCGTACTCTCGTCACACTTGCATGAGACCTGGTATTTCTCAACGCCCTTCGCCACCTCAGCATAAGTACGCTTGTGCCAGCACATTCCGCTCGCATCGCACTCGCCTTCACAAGAGCCGCTCGGCACCCAGTCTCCATCACATGGCACAGCATCCGATGACGTTGACGGCACGGCACACTTAGTGCACGGCAGCTCCTTTACTTTCGTGCCTTTAGCCACTTCTGCATATGTTCTCGCCACCTCGCACACTCCATCCTGATTGCAGATCCCGGAACAGTCTTCGTGGGGCACCCATTCACCAGCTTCGCATGGGGCGAGGAGGGTTGCTGCGTCGATGTGACGCCTTGCACATGCGGGAAAGAGCATGACCGCGATGCTGAAGATGAGCATACCCATAGCTGCCAACGGAGAGCCCTGGCTGAGACTCGGGCTTGATATTTTGCAGAAAACGCTGTCAAGCGCTGACGTCGCCTGAATCGCTTCACCATTGAGACAGAATGGCAGAGGAAGCGGGAAGAGGAGGCTGGGTATAGGAGGGCCAAGAGAATCTGGAAGAACCGCCCGTTTCGGCGCACCCCTCACACGCTTCGTGGCCCAACAGGGAGCTCCGCCGAGAGCCCCAAAGGCTGCGCTCGTATGGCACCACCACGCCCATTCCGGCACACCCTCACACGCTTCGTGGCCACATAGGGAGCTCCACCGAGGGCCCCAGTGGCTGCGCTCGCATGGCACCACCGCGCTAATTTCGCCACACCCCTCACATGTTTCGTGGCCCCATAGGGAGCCTCATCGAACACCGCACACAGTTCGGCGTAACGGCACACCCATCACACGCTTCGTGGCACCCGAGTGAGCTCCACCGAAAGCGGTACCCACAACGCGGTAATCACCATTGAACATGGTTGGTCACTGCGCTCGGATAATTTGATTGATGCCCCTACAAACGAATAGATGGGCAAACATATTGCCCTGTGTCCGTGATACGACCTAAAAATAAAGAGTGCGGGCAATTTAATGCCACCTAGTTCCGCTGGTTGCCCCGATGATTCCTGCTGGAATCCCCGATTGATAAATAGATGGACCGCCATATTGCCCTGTATGTTCGTGCAAACAAGTTCCACCTGCTTCTGCTGATTGCCCCGATGATTCCAGATGGTTATCAAGAACGCCATCGGGACGCCATCGGTGGTGATCGGTGGCGCCCAAGTGGTTACCGCCGAGTCCGATCCGACCCCAATCACACACCGAAAGCTGAAGTCCTCCCCACGCCCAACCTCCTTGACCCAGGAAGGGTGGTCGTACAGGTGTGTGTATGCATGTGTATATATATATATATATATATATGTGTGTGTGTGTGTGCATGTGTGCGCGTTTCCCTGCCATCCGTGGGATGGACGGGGCACGGGTGGAGGAATGACGCGATGGCACAGCAGACCGAACGCATATGGTGCCAAAGAGGGAACGTTTCTACACGTCTGTATGAAGGCATACCGATGGTAGAGCCTGTCTGCTTCGACAGACTATAATCTGGCAAACTGCTAGGAGGAAGTCTGGTGGAAAGATGATACCTGAGGATTGACTAGCCACGTGCTGACGGCAACAACTGATTAGCAGACTGCGTGGTCAGGGTATGCGTCGACAATACTGAGAAGTGCCCGCGGTTGAGTGAAAGGCACAAGTAGACGACATCGCGATTGAGGACCCATACTATCAAGTTCCAGGACAGACCACCATGTAACATGATGTTCGCTTACATGGGGTAGGGTGGAGAGTTGCGTCGCCGGTCCCTGGTCTGTGAGCCATCAAACAGCACACGACACGGAAAAAAACGAATGGCAACAACTTGGTGGACCGAACGGAAGGGCATAATAAGCTTTTCTTGTCATGAGCAAGCACAAAGAGCCCGCCGGAAAATACAACCCCGACATCACCAGCAACGCCAACCGATCCGCAGATCCGCCACCTAATCCCCTGGATGTCTGCGCTGGTTCCGCAGTGGAAAACGAGGAGACAGCATCAAGACGTCACCAATCGCATCGCCGCAAGATGCGTGCGTTGCGCGAGGCTCCCCCTCTTTGGACCAAGCGTGAAAGCAGCTTCTGGGGCGACCCTCACGTCGCTGCAGGCGCACAGCGTACACAGCAGGTAGCGCGGCACGCACCATCACTCGCCAGAAGCAAGCGTACCATATGTTCCCAAGACATGTTCGGGCCCATGAGGAAAACGGCATGCATGGACGGTGGCATGTAAGGAGCCGAACTCTATACACCGACGCCTCTGTCCGGCCTCGCACGGAATCTCGCAGAGGAAGGCGGATACTGGTGCATACGGGATCCTGGTGTATACATTCTTCGATGTTTCCCCGGGAAAACGGGGGAACAAAAATACACCACACCACCCCGACATCGCCCCCGACCCTCAAAAAAGTCCTTGGATTGAAAAAACGCCCGCCACTGGTAGTGTATACGCTCCAGTCTCCGAGCATGTTGAAACCCAGCACATCAGGCCCGTGCTGCCGAGGCACTATCGTGCTCGCCGGGGCCGTCCGCGCCCCCGCCTCCGAGTAAGCACTGCAACGGTTTGACGGTCGCGCCCTCCCCCTTCGCGCCATGTATGGCGGCGCGAATTATGTCGTTCCCATCCGACCTGAGGACCGCATCCCAGACATGATTTCGAGCACCCAGAAACGGTGTCAAACGAATGCCGAAACCGTGTCGGGCGAGTGTCTCCCAGGGCCGGACACGTGCAAACCCTGGAGCGTCGGTCCTTGCTTGGCCGCTCGAAATTCTTCTTGGCGATCAAGGCTTGAAGTAGGTCGGAGCATCATTACCCATCGGACGGAAGAAGTAGGTAGAAACATGAAGTAGGAAGGCGTTGGAAACAGATTGGGTTTCCGCCCGCCTCCTGAAGAGGAGGGAAGAGGGAAAACCGCTCGACTCTTGAGGTAGGAAGGCGCTGAAAGTAGATTGGAATCTGGGAATCCAAAAATACCTACTTTCAACGACCCATGGGTAAGGCGAGTGTCTCCCAGGGCCCGACACGTGCAAAGCCTTGAGCGTCGGTACTTGTCTGGCCGCTCGAAATTCTTCTTGGCGATCAAGGCTTGAAGTAGGTCGGAGCATCATCAAGGCGAGAGGAGGACGGGCCTCGATTCGGTCGCTCGACGCCTCGGCGGCAGAGCCTCCGGACCCCCAGCGACGAGGCAAGGAGGGACGGGGGGGCCGCGCAGCCCTTTCCGAGCTCCGGGCGTGGAGCTGGCCGAGGAGCATGTCGAGGAAGAGGAGCTTCCCGCTCTGGAAGGGAAGGGGGGAGGTCGGGCAGCACGAGAAGGGGGAGGATAAAGAGGATGGGAGGGGGCCAGGCGAGAAGGACAAGAGGAGCTGGCCAAGGAGCATGTCGAGGAAGAGGAGCTTCCCGCTCTGGACGAGAAGTGGGGAGGTCGGGCAGCACGAGAAGGGGGAGGATACAGAGGATGGGGGGGGACCAGGCGAGGGGGACAAGAGAGAGACACAACTGGCTCTTCCCAACGATGAGGCACGTGCAAACAATGAGGTGGCGGCAAAGGATGAGATTGGCGCAGCGACGCAGCGTTTGCGCCGCTGGCGTGCCCCCGCAACCGCCCAGATTGTGATCACACTTGCCCAAATGACACGCTGTCTATGACAACGGCCAGACGACGTGTCCTCGAATCATCGTGGCATCGATGATAACGTCACATGCATGTGCACGCACGCCCATTCCTCAGCGAGCCTGAGGCCCAAATGTTCATAGCCAGCCACCATAACAGCAGCAGCAGCAGAAGCAGCAGAAAGACAGCAATACAGAGGATGGGAGAGGCGAATGACACATGGGGCAAGGGGAAGGGGAAGGGGAAGAGGGGGAAATGCGGGAGGGGGAGCGGGCGAGAAGGGCGGGGGGAGGGGGAGAGGGAATATAGAACAGGAAGAAGGGGAATAGAGACGACAGGGGATATGGGGGAGAGGGGGGAAAACAAGAAGAGGGGTTATCCGCAACCACATCATTCTCCACCTCCCATCATCATAATCAGTATCAGCATCATCCTCCTTCTAATCCTCTGCAACGTATTCTTGTCATGTTAGTCGTCTGCCTTTTCTTCATTACCAGCATCAACATCATCATCGTCATCATCACTATCATCATCAGCAGCAGCATCAGCATCTTCATCTGCAGCAGCATCGTCATCATCAACAGCATCAAAATCCTCAACATCATCCACATAAGCAGCGTCCTCATCGCCCAAGTCGCCATCAGCAGAATCATCAGTATCGTCATCATCAGGATCATCATCATCATCAACATCGTCGTAATCAACATCACCATCAGTATCAGTACCGTTATCATTATCGAGGCCACCGTCGTCATCGTCAGCATCAGAATGATCAGTACCAGCAGCATTCACATCAACATCAGCATCATCATGATCACCGCCATTGCCACCATCGACACCACCGCAGACACCATCATCAGCATCAGCATCACCATCATCCTCAGCAACAGCATCATGATCCGCATCGGCATCATCCTCATCATTAGCATCATCATCAGCAGCATCATCATCATCAACATCAGCATCGTCATCGCCATCATATTCACCATTATCCTCATCATCGTGGTAATCATGATCATCATCATCACCAGCATCATCATCAGCAGCGTCATTATAATCATCAAATTCCTCATGTCCGCCTCATCCTCCTCATCCTCCTCCTCGAGACGTCGCACTGACACGCAACGTCATCGATCGCACGTTCCTCGCATTCCTCGTATTCCTCCCCCGCATGGGTTTCCTCCCCCGACTCCTGCAACATTCTCATCTTGATATGCCTCTTCCTTGTTATCCCCCCCCCCCAAACCCCCCCCTGCCTACTCCACCATGTACCCGCTGTCTTCCACCCACCGTCGTCCTCTTCTAGGAGCAGTGCAAGCAGCGTGCTCCTCGGCAATGGAATCCTCGCTCATGCGCGGCCCCGAAGTCAATTTCTCGAGCTCCTCAGGCCAGCGTCGCCACCAGGGGCCTTTCGATTCTACGTCCGAACATCTTCTCGTGCCTCAAACATTGAACCTCGTACCTCAAGTGCATATATATATATATATATATATAAACATCTGCAGATATATGTGTATATATATATATATACCTACACATGTCACTGTTAGCGCAAATATGTCGTCGTATATGTATGCAAATGTAGACTACTGGACCCACACGCGCGACTGACGCGCGCATAGGTTCCAACACACTTCCACTGTGCAATAAAAACATGCACGTATAAATCCATGCACCCGTGCGGATGCACGGCCGAGCGAGCACAAAGGCCACGAGTGAGCGACCCGTCTGTTCGTACACCTGGCCGATCACACATTGTTCCATACATCCAACCCTACAGCATAAACCAATACCTCCCTCCAAGCAACCCAGAAGCAAGACGCGGTACACCCGTGAAGCCAACCACATGATCGCAGGGTTTCCTCATCAATACAATCGCTACTAGATGTCTCATCCATGTCATTCGCAAGGTTACATGAAGATGGCAATCCAGACTAGATGGTTTAGCTGTGTTGTGTAAAACTGTATCCTGCCAGGCATGAAGTCACCTCGCTTTACGTTTTGTTCGGCGCCTCTCTGTCCTACCACATGCTGAGAACAGAGTGTGCGAGTATACATATATACATGCATATAAAAATCTATGTAAACATACATATATATAGAGAGAGATGGGCCCTCGGCCCAAAACGATGCCTCTCGGAAAGCTTTTGGGGGGCTCGTGGGAACTCATGGGGGCTCTCTTAAGGGTCTTGTGGGACCTCTTGAAAGCTTTTTGAAGGCCTCGTGGGGCCTCTTGGGGGAGCCTCGGACGCGTCTGGGAGGCTCTTGAGGTCATGGTACGGCGGAAGGCTCGAACTGTTCGTTCGGGTTCCCCCTCTGGGCCCCCTGTTGGGGGCCGTCTGGGGGACCTATTGGGCCGTCCTGGGGCCATCTTGGGAGCCTCCTGGGCAGTCTTGGGGCAATCTTGGGGACCTCTTGGGCCGTCTCGTAGTCTTGGAAACCTAGACAAGCGAGAACGCACAAATTCTTCGAAGCCCTCCGCAAAATCAATGATAGTGGCCCTGTGGCTCTCTTGAGGGTCCTCTTGGGGCCTGCTGGGGGCCTCTAGGGGGCCTCTCGGGGACCTCTTGGGGTCTCTTGGGTGCGCTCTGGAGGCCTCTGGGTGGCTCTTGGGGCCATAGGCTTGAAATGTCCGTTCGGGGGAGTCTCACTCGGGGCCCCCATTGGGCCTTCCCGGTTCCTCCCGTCCCCCCATGGGGGAGGTTGGGTCTACGCCCCCCAGGGCCTCTCCCAAATTACCCCATACATGTGTACATAACTCCAGCGAGTCCAATGATGGCAGAGGGAGAAGATCAGGGTGACCCTCCAAAGGGAAAGGGCTCACCCTGCAGGTTCGGTTAACAGCACATCGTTGAGCAGTGCTGCAGCCTCCCTTGAGCACAGGCCCCCCCCCCAGAGCAGCAGCCAGACAAGTCGGGTATGCACCCTCATGCCACGCTGGACTCCGGGCGCGTTTCGGCACTGCTGCAGGCGCAGCCACCCCCTCGTCAGGGCCACCGACTCGGGTTACGGAGACAGCGACAATGGCAGGTTCCCGACGCGACCCAGAGCTAAGCCGAAGCGAGGCTATGCGGAACATGAAGCAGGAAGACGTTGGGAGTAGATTGAGCTTCCGCCCGCCCCCGTTGACTGAAGTAGGACGGAGCCTACAGTAGATTGGGATCTGAGAACCCGGCAATACTTACTTTGAGCGATCAGTGAGTACAGACGTGTAAATACCTATATTTATGTACATACACACTAGAAACATCGCGCGCGCTTCGCGCGCGCTCAAGTTCTAGCTAGGCTTGATAGACTGACTCATGTAATATCATGTTGGTCGCTTCTTGCGTCCAAGGACTCCCTTGGATGCCCTGCGCAAGCCTCGGAATCGTATAGAAGGGGAAGCGCGGAAACGCAGAAATCATTAATTCCCTTTAGGTATTCAACGCTTTGGGGCCCTCAAAAGATTCCTGGGTTCTTTTTTGGGAGGTGAGGGGGGTCTGAATTGTAATCTGTTGTGCAAGAGTAGACCTGGGGCCAAACTTGGAAGAAAAAAAGGAATTGTGGGATTTCCATGTATTTCCAGTTCCTCTGCGCTTTTCGGCTCTGTTTGTTGTTTGTGCCTCGCGGGTTTTGTTAGCCAGGCCCCTCAAGGGGTGTGGGATCTTCCAGACGCCCTGGGGGTTCTGGAGGCCTCCTGGAGGCCTGGAGAGCTGTCGGAAGGGTGTCTCGGCCTGCGCGGGAGCGTGTTGGGCCGTTCTTTGCGTGCTGGTGGCTCCTTGGGGTCGCCTTGGGCTGTCCTTGGGCATCTTGGGGGCCCCCCCGGGAGGCCCAGAGGCGCGGTACCGGCCAGATGTCAGGGGAGGTGTGGGATCTCCGAGCAGGAGTCCCACTTTAAAAAAAAGGGATTCTCTGGGAATTCCCTTTTTTCCAAAATCCTCGATCTTCGAGGATTGCAAGCGGGAAAACATGGGGCCTCTCAGGGATCGGGGGTGTGTTGGGGGCCTATGGCTGGTCCTGGAAGCCTCTCCGAGGTCTCTGGAAGCCTCCTGCTCCCGCTCTTGGGCCCATCTTGGGCCTGTTCTGGGATGGTCTGGGGCTGTCCTGGGCGCCTCTTCGGCAGTATTGGAGCCTTCTTGGCACATCTTGGGGCCGTCCTGAGAGTCTCTTGGGTGGTCTTGGGGCGGTCTTGGGAGCTTCTTCGGCGCTCTTGGACCATTGGAAGCTCGAAAACGCGAGAAGCAAAAAACAATGAAAAACCAATGAACATCTACGATTTTGGCCTCTTCGGGCCGTCCCGGGACGCCTCTCGGACCTCTCTTGGGGTCTCTTGGAGGCCACCTGGGAGCCTCGAGAGCTGTCGGAAGGCTGACGTCTTGGGCCATCCTTTCGTATTCTGGGGGCTCCTGGGAGGCGTCTTGGGCCCTCTGGGGAGGTGCGGGACCCGGGGCCCGGTGGGGGGCGGTGTACATGTGTGATAAAGGTTTATATTATACTATAATAGAATACAGTATATTATATTGAAAACTACAACTTATATTATATCATATTATATTATATTATATTGTATTAAATTATATTAATTTAGCTTGTAGTATATTGATACCTTTATATATACATTACATTACACTGTGATATACTATAGCATCTAAAATAATACTACATTACACTGCATTACACTACATTGCATTACATCATAGTGTAGTACATCATTATATAATGAATCATAGTGTGTCATGATACAATGTGACGTAGTATATAGATATATATATATATATATATATATATTAACATATTAAAATATTGCATTATAACTTATGATATAACATTACGATGTAATATAGAATAGCATGAACTATATTAGTAGAGTAGATTATACCATGTTCTATTATATGGGAGCGTACTATATTAATAGTGTGCCATATTATACAAGATTACAATCGTTTACATTATAATATGTTGTATTACATTATACAAATGTGCTTTCCAGAGATGCCAACAGAGAAGGGGCTATGGACGGGATGACCCCCTCAAATGGAAAGGGCCCACCGTGCATATTCAGGTAACAGCACATCATTGAGCGGTGCTGCAGCCATCCCTGAGCATAGGCCCTCCCGGAGCAGGAGCAGCAGCCAGACTGGTCAGGGTTGCACCCTCATGCCTTCATGACCTCCGCGCGCGTTTCGGCACCCTCTCCCCCAACCTCGTCAGGGCCAACGACATACAGACATACTATTGACCTGGATCACTGAAGGAGCCCTGGGACACACAAATAAATACACACAAATAAAAGGATTCCCCATATTTTCCCATATGTTTTTGGTTTTTGTCTTCCCCCACTTCCCATATTTTCCCATAGTTTCTGGGGAATCGACGAGTAATTGTGTCTGTGTGTGTTTTTCTCCTCCTGAATCACGGCAGTACAGTCGGCTGCACCGCACACCGCTCGAGGCGGTTCTCGGGCTGGAATGCTACGACTGGGGTGCACACGTGCGCTCATGTGACACCTCACTACGCACTCACTGTTCCTGACGTCTTCTACTTGCCTGCGTTGCAGACCTGGCAAACAAGCCTCAAGCAGCCCGAAAAGTACGTGGCTCCCCTCCCAGAATCACGTCATCTGAACTTCTGGCAGTTGCCCTCGGACGCGCAGAATGCGACTCGCTCGCACTCACCAACTCCCCGCCAGCTGCACCGGCCTCGAGCTCCTGAGGACACCACCCCTCGTAGACTGCAGCGGGCTCGCTCTCCCAGAAGCAGCAGCCCACAGCGAGCCGCGACAGGCCCGCGCGGCAGGTGGCGAACCAACAACACACACCCATACCCATAGGGGGATCGGAGAGGCTATGGGTGCGTGTTGTCGGATGGGGGTCCCCGCTCGAACGGGAGCGTTCCCCAGGGTCCGACAACCCGCACCCATACCCATAGCCAGTCCTCCTCCCAACGACCTCCCTATGGGTATGGGTGTGTGTTGTTCGTTCGTCAGCAGGAGGCCACGTGGCCCCCCGCCACTCACAGCGCACTCCTCGCGCTCCCGAGGCCACGACCTCCGGGCAGGCGGCAGCCCAGCGAGCCTCGCGCCGCCGAGGCCGCGAGCCCATCCCGCGCGGGAGAGCTGCCCAGAACGACTGCTATGCTGTGGGATGTGCGCGTGTCTCGGGGGCGCGCTGCTGAAGGCGCCCTGGGACAACACAAATAGATACACACAGACAGCAGGAGTCCCCATAGTTCCCCATAGTTTTACTGGGTCTCTGTCTCCCCCCCCAAACTCCCCATAGTTTCCCTTCTTCTCCTGGGAGTGGAGGATGCATTGTGTCTGTCTGTTTGTGTTTTTGTTCCCTCCTAAGCTGCTCGGCGCCCCCCCGTCGCTTTCGGGGATCTTCTGATCCGGGTCAATCCAGAGCCAGGTCAGCAGGAAACCAAAAACTGCAATGCAGGAACAAAAAAACTGCAACGCAGATCTTCGCAAACCCGGGTCAGCCAATATGCGCGGCCGCCTCGCGGCCACGAGCGGCTCGATAACCCGAGTCAGCCAGAGGGGGTCTTCGCAGGATCCTAGAGGATCTGGCGCCCTGGCTGACCCCCGTTTGCATGGACCCCCGTCTCGAGGCTCCCGACGCTTCCCGCGGGTGTCGGCCCCGGGCCCCGCGGCACGCAGAGTACACACGCGGCTCCGCGCCCCCGGCCGGGACCACGACCCCCGGCAGATTGCAAAGGAGGCCCGCGCGCTCCCGAGGCCACAAATACACAGTCCCTTTTTACATGACCTGAGATTTGAGGATGATGATGATGATGATGACGACGACGATGATGTCAGGCTCCATAGGGGGGCTGGGTGCCTTGCGTCAGCAGCTCTCGAATGGCCCTCTTCCGCTTGGCCACTGCGCGGGCCCTCGCCCGCATCAGAGCCTCGACCCTGTCAGGGCCAGCCTGGGTCGACTGAGAGCGCAGCACGTTATACGTCGAGAGCAAAAGATCATGCACAAGAATGGCACCATGCACGGCTCTACATGACAGCATAGGAGGCCTCAACAGCAAACGATCGATAGCATTCCACTCGAGGAAATCAGGCGGCAGCGACGGAATGATCCTAGGGAGAAGTGGCAGCGGCACAGGGCACTGAAAATAGTGAGCAATGTGGTCTGAGTCTGCAGCACCGCAGCCCATGACGCAGCAGCGGTTCCCTGATCGAAATCTGGCCGACGTGGGCCACGCATTACATACTGATTTGAGGAGAGAGGAGGCAACGAAGGGGGCTTGTTTGGTAGCGGCGGTTAAAATGGCTCGAAAAATAAACTCGGCGTGGCCTACGGGGGCCTCACTCCAGAACTTCCGAATCCTTGGGAAGAGAAGGGTAGGCATAGAAGGGCGTCCCATGTTCTCGGCAACGGCAATCGTGACTTTTCGTTGGACATCGTGCGTGTATTCATTTATCGACGGGCAAATCGTCATGAGCTCGTCCCAATTCTTGATCAGGGAGCCGCACATAGACTCTGCAAGCCAAGACCTGTGCCGAACAACAGCCAGTCGTTCGAGGTCTTCGTGCTCAAGAAAATGCAGGCGTTCCTTCACTCTAGCGAAGGCTGAACTCTGAAGAGCGACCCGAAACATAGCGGCCTTGTTCGTGGCCTGGAGGTGGCGGGGCTCGACAGGGAACCCAAGTTCCAGGGAGTTCTTGAGGACAAGGGTGGGGATGGCGAACCTTGGGCCCATGGTCAGCCTTTGAAGAGCGTTCGTTTCGGCTCGAATCACCTCGGGCCTAACCGGCAGTACCTGCATCATGTACGTCAAGATCGGGAAAGCTAGCGAGTTGCAGGCATAGATGTTCTGAACTAAACCGAGCTTCAGCGTCTTAATGTGCCCGATCCTGGAAAGATACTTGACCAGCACAGGATGCCACGATGCCGCAGGCCCAGTAGGGCCGATCATCACCCCCAGATATTTCCCATGAGTGTCGACCTGGAAAGGCTTTATGTTGATACCCCACTTTTTGAACTCTTGGTTAAGCTCGGTTCTATCGAACTCCACGGCAATGACAATCACGCACTTCTTCAAATTCGGGAGCAGACCTGTCACGATCGAGCTCCTGAGAAAGTGCTTCATCATCGCGGGCACTGACTGCCTCAAGTCAGCCATCGCAGCGCCTACGTCGTCGGCGAAAGCGAATGGGGAGGAGGGGGTCGGTAAACGAGTCAAAATCATCTCCAGCTTCCGTAAAATAGGGTCAAAGGCCAGGGCGAAGAGGGCTCCTGAAAGAGGGCAACCTTGTTTTATGCCACGAGTGATTCGGTACCCAGGGAACCTTTTTCCAGCGAAAATGATGAAGGAGTAGAGGTCGGAATACAGCTGGCCAACTGCGCGGAGGATAAACTCGGGGATGCCCATCCGATGCAGCACGTGCAAAATCCATCTGTGGGACAGCGACGGGAACGCCGCTTTCAAATCCAGCAGGAACAGGCCAGCAAATGGACAGTCGTTATAACACGCGTATTCTAGAAATTTGCCTTCAATATCGAGGATATTGTCGATCAGGTATCTGCCTTTCACGAAGCCTTTTTGCATCGGGTTAGTGGAAAAAACTGCCTGCTGGCCCACGGGCACACATATTGCACTTGCCAAAAGCTTGTTGTCGGCGTTGCTAAGAGTGATCGGCCGAACTTGGCCAGATGGGCGAACTATGGATTCATGATCGTTATGAAGGATATCTTTGGGAAGAAACACTGTTTGCCCATGATTAAACCCCGAAGGCAGGCTGGCTCCTGCACATAATGCCTGGTATGCTTCAAATAACACTCGGTGAGCGCGCTCTCCTGCGTGTCTCCAACACGAGTAGGGAATTCCGTCAGGTCCACAAGCAGAATCGCGGCGACTGACGACGATCCCTTGGAAGGTCCCGAAATCGATTTCCCATTCAATACCAGGGGCAGCCCAAGGAATATCATCCGAAAGCTCGTTCATGATTTCCAGAAATTTTGGGTGAAGTCCAGGTCCCTGAGAATGAACCTCTCCCCAGTGTGCCGCCAGCGCCTGTGCACATTCGTCTAGCGAGCCAAGCGGGGAACCGTCAGGAGCAGAGATGCCACTCAGGTTGAGACGCCGCCGCTTCGGTGACCATGATTTCAAACGTTGGTGAAGCCGAGATCGCTGCTGCTCGACTTCCTGTAAACAATGCTCAGTACTAGGTAGCTTCGCGAGGTCATCCAAAATTACTGCACTGCTGAGCTCATTCAGGTGATTATGGAACGCGTTATAGTCGTAATACTTGCAGCTGTCAGAGTCAATAAACCTAGACAAAACAGGGTAGGCCTTCACACACTTTTTGATCCAGGAAGAGGACTGACTCCGGGACGAACCAGGAGAGAGAGCCCGATGGGCCCGCATGGCTTTTAGGCACACCGCGATCTTTTGCTTGTCGGTCAGGACCCCGCCCTTGAACATCCGATGAGTCAGCTCCTCCCTGGCGGCGAAAAAGATGTCCTTCAGCAGGCGCAGCTGTTGGAACGGGGAGCCGACGAGGCCAACTTCTTCGATGAGGGATTCGATAGCAGGACCGAACTCGGGATGCTCTGAGACCCATCTGGGAATGCTCTGACTCTTAGAGGAACCAGGAGATAACAGCAGATAAACAGGAATGTGATCGGACACCTCATCGATGTCGTGCGCGAGACCAATTGTACCAGATTTGGGGTGCCAGTCGAGTATTTCTCCAGTTGGGGCATTCGTGTAGATCCTGTCGAGCCGAGCGACCGAGGTGACCATGTTACGCACTTGAGTCCTGTGGGTGCAGTCCGTCTGCGCAATCTCGCAGAAGGATGGGAAGACGGTGCCGAAGTGCCTGGCCAATGTAGTGCTCCCTACAGTGGGCTCGCTGCCATCGAGGGGGATGCGCACATCGTCCTCCTCGACAAAGTTAAAATCTCCAGCAAGGAATGAGAGGCACGTGTTGCTGCTAGGAATACTTCGAGCTGCACGCGACATGAGATCATATTTAGCATGGTGAGGCAGGAGGGGTTCGATGTGTATGTTCATGATCAACATCGTGCCGTTCGCGCCAGTCACCCGCACGGAGAAGCATCGCCCTCCACTGATATGGGTGATCACGGGTTGACCTTCAAACCAATTCATCACTGACTTACGTATTGAAATAGTGCAGCCACCACTAGACGAGACAGAGCAGAAGGAGCCGAAGTGGGCGTGGGAGGGGAAGTCGCGCTCTAGAGAGCTTAAGTCGCCATCAGAACCGTGAGTTTCCTGACACATGACAATGTCATACTTGTTGATAAGCTGTGTTATCTCTGCTAGTTTCTTTCTTTGTCGTGCATGCGAGCCGCGCACGCTACCAAACAGAGTGGCCGAATTATATGTGACAATACTTAACTTGTTGCGAATTATGAAAGAAGCACTCTCTTCAGCACCAGACGGAGGAGGAGGCACGGGAGGGGGAGATCTGCCGTCCAGCGGATCTTGTGTGTGGGCACCCATAGCCAGCAAGGCTTCGCCGCGCACACGATCTGCCAACCTTGGCGAGCAAACGCCGTCCTCCAGACGGCGACGTGAAAGTGGCGGTGCGAGAGTGGCACAGGATATCTGCACAGGAATTTCCTACTCCGCCAGCAGCGCCTGGACACGGTCCGAGATCCCGTTCGTGAACGATTCCTCCAGATGGAAGTGCTTGAAGCTCATGGCGTCTACGTCGATCTCGAAGCGCCCTTCGCCGTTGCCGTTCACCTCCTTCAGCTTGACCATCTCGTATGGGTCGCCGTTCTCCATCAAGTAGAGGATGCCTTGGAATGGGTTGGTGCCGAGCTTCATGGAGGATGCGTTCCACAACATCTTACTCTTCATCTCGGCCTGGATGATGTTGTAGGCGAGACCCAGGGCGTAGGCCTTGTGCCTGACAGGCAATGGCTGGTCCTTGCCGAGCCGAAGGTCGTGGGTTTGCGATGTACGCGGGTCGATCCATTTCATCGCAATGCCTTTGAAGTGGCCCCAGCAGCTGTCAGCCTGGGCCTTGTTCTCGAAATCGATTGCGTACGAGTACTTGAAATTCTGGAATTTCGGCGTCACCTTGGACGCCAGCTCCGATGGGAGATTCGACTTGAGGACTGAGTAGTGCGCCTCGAACTGCGTCTGCATCAGCTTGCGCGGGAAGCCTCTGATCCATAGGCGGCATGGGTTGCTTACATCATATGGCCCAGCCGAAGCCGCGCGAGGCCGACGAGCTTGGGATCCCGACGACGTAGCCGATGAAAGCGATGGCGGCCGTGAAAGTGTCGACACCTGCGAGCTCAGCGTGGTCACCTGTTCCTGCAGCTTGTCGAGGATGTCGGCCTTTTCAGTGGGGACGCCTGTGTGCATGGCGTCAATCTTTGAGTGTAACTCGGCGAAGCTTCTGTTGGTGCTCTCCTCGAACTGGGCCATCCTGGCTTCGTTGGCCTGGACCCTCTCGCTGAGCATCTTGCATTCAGCAAGTCCCTGATCGACAGCATTGAACCTGGCCATGATCTGAGCGAGCGCATCCCCATTGTCGGCCGGCGAGCCCATGACTGGGGACGAGGCTGTGGCGGTAGACCTGGGAGCGGGAAAGATAGCTCCCACCCTCTGGAGGGCCACTGGTCGGGAGACTAGAAGTCACAAGTGAAGGCCCTGTGCCTTCCAAAGCAGCTCGAGCTCCCCGTCGGCTGCGACCAAGGTCGAAGCGCCAGGGAAACGTTTCGACCTTGAGCCAAAATGGCTACGGATGATGACGACGACGATGATGATGATGATGATGATGATGATGAGGAGGAGGAGGAGGAGGAGGACCAGGAGGAGGATGAGGAGGATGAAGATGAGGATGAGGATGCGGAGAAGGAGGAGTATGAGGACGAGGAGGAGCAAGAGGAGGAGGAGGAGGAAGAGGAAGAAGAGGAGGAGGGGCCCACAATCCGGCATCGACAGCGAATTATTCGCACTCCCGAGGCGAACTCCATGCAAATCGCTGCACGCTCGCGTTCCCGAGCTCCCGAGGCCATCCCTTCGTACGACAAGTTCCCATACTCGAAACTACGATCCTTAGTGAATCACGCCGCGCTAGCTCTCTTGTCACCTTCGCGCTCCCAAGATCACAACCCCTTGCAAATCGCGACCACGGGCGCCAGACGACCTAAAACCTGGTGGCTCCAGCCAGCAGACGAGGTGCCCAACCACAGAAGCCCACCGGCAGAAAACCCTGCCGCGGCAGATTGCTTGATTAGTGCAACCACTGTCTGGCGAAAAAAACAGAACCATCACGCACCTTCGAACGCCACCCAACCAGAAGCACGGCTACACACCGCGACGCCGGCGCCACCACGTCACCAAGAGCCACCGCACGTCGCAAACACTAGTACCTCCACCACGAATCTCCACGTGTCACTATCCAAATCGAATCGCCTTGCGGCGAGGAATGCATCACCCTCCCACCCGCAGGGCCAGGAAGCGTGCGAGTGCTTGGAATCGGTGGAAGATGAAAGCGTGCATTGGCGAATAAGCAATGGGCACAACAACAAGCGACGCCACATGCTCCAACTGGTGAACAGCAAGGCAAGCTGGAAATAGGTGATGAGGTGTCGGGAAGAAGCGTCAGAGCCCAACCAGGACATCCGAGAGGATGCGATGTGATACCCGTGCAATGATCGAAAGGACACGGTGAACGCGAGAGGTACCGCGGTGAGGACACGACAGACAATCGGGAAGACGCCCGTAGGGTTGACATCCAAGTCAACTCCACAACATCAAAACCGAGGCGGGCTGCCCCAGGCAGCTCGGTGGCGGGCTCCTCCGCTTTCACCGTGGAGTACATCAGGAGCCTCGCGACCCCCCCGTTGCTGCATCCTGGGTTCGTTATGGTCTTCCTCATCCTCCTCCTCCGCCTCTTCCTCCTCCTCCGTCTTTATCTTCCTCCGCCACTTTCTCCTCCTGCTCCTCCTCCTCCACTGCCTGCACCTTCTCCTGCTCCTCGACCTCCCCCCCCTCTCCTCCTCTGGCCTCCCTACTGCCTTCCTCCACCTCCTTCCACTCATCCCCCCTCGTCCTTTCCACCCTCATCCTCGGCAGGCCTCTCCGCGCCCCCTTTTCCTCCGTCTTTCGCTCCTCTCCCCTTTCCGAAGCCGCCCCCTCCACCACCCGCCCCCCCCCCGCCGTGAGCGCAACTTAATGGAGGGCACGATCAACGGAGGGGAGCCAAGGTGCCCGTCTCGGCCCAAGAGGCCTCTTGGGCCCGAAAGGGCCCCTTTTCCTGCAGACCTCGCTGCCCCCCCATTTATCGCCCCCCGTGAATGCCCGTCCGCGCCCGCCGGCCGCGTCGTCGTCGTTGTCGTCGTCGTCGTCGTCGCCGCAGCCGTCGCCGCCGCCGCCGCCGCCGCCGTTTCCGCCGCCGCCGCCGCCGCCGTCGGTCGTCGTCGTCGTCGTCGTCGTCGTCGTCGTCGTCGTCGTCGTCGTCGTCGTCGTCATCGTCGTCGTCGTCGTCGTCGTCGTCGTCGTCGTCGTCGTCGTCGTCGTCGTCGTCGTCGTCGTCGTCGTCGTCGTCGTCGTCGTCGTCGTCGTCGTCGTCCGCCAGGCCCGTCCGCCGGCCCTGCCCCGTTCTTGGCCCGCGGAACCCCTCGCGGTCGGCCTGGCTGTACGCCAGGCACCGGGGGTGGCCGCTCAGCTGCCGCAGCCGCACCATCAGCTTCAGCAGCGCGCGGAGGCCGATGGCCTGCACCTGGGGGCGTAGGCGCCAGGCCGCCGAAGGAAGAGAGCGAGGACGAGGGCGAGGGGGAGAGAAAAACAAGAAGACCAGAACGAGGACGTGGGGGAGGAGGAGGAGGAGGAGGAGGAGGAGGAGGAGGAGGAGGAGGAGGAGGAGGAGGAGGAGAACGACGACGGAGAGGATGAGATCGAGGAGGCAGCGGAGACCACGACGCGAGGACGCTTGGGGCGGAAGGGTGTGTGTGGGGGGGGGGGGGGGGGGCACGACCCAGCCATTCATAGAGGGGCGGTCCCAGGCGAGAGAGAAATCAGCATGGGGGGGCGCCGGTCAGGATGAGATCTTTTCGTTCCCGAAGGGAGCGGGAAGAGAAGTCTGAGGGAAGGGGGGAGAAGGGGCAACGGGACTGGCAGAGGGGGGGGAACATCGACCTGGAATCGGCGAGACATCGCCGACGGATCCAGCGACAGGGTCCCGATGGCAAATCCGAACGTTCCTGGGCAGGGTAGGGTGGGGCTATCAGACCCCTGTCGGCGATCAATGGGCGATTGGGGGTCCATTAATCCCCCCCCATCGCTGCCCCTGAGGGGAAGGTGGAGAACACTGTGGAGCGGGGGGGAGAAGAAGCGATGGATGCGGGTGAGGGAAAGAGAAGAGGGGCGGGTCGCTGGAAAGAAGGACCTGCGGCATTCCATGGGGACCCCCGGGGACCTCTCGGGTCGGGCGAAAGGGGGGGATAGCATAAGGGGGGGGTGAGAATCAGCTCACGCAGCTGATTCTCCCGGCGCCTCCCGGCGCTGGAGGCGGCCATGTATCGAGGAATGGGCCCCTCGCTGGGGCCGAAACCAGCTGCATGCAGCCAACTTCGTACCCCCTCCTTTCCCAATCCTCCCCTTTCGCCCGGCCGGAGGAGGAGGAGGAGGAGGAGGAGGAGGAGGAGGAGGAGGGGGAGAAGGAGGAGGAGGAGGAGGAGGAGGGGGAGGAGGAGGAGGGGGAGAAGGAGGGAGGAGGAGGAAAGGAGGAGGAGGAGGAGGAGGAGGAGAGGAGGAGGAAAAGGAGGAGGAGGGGATGGGGAAGTGCCGCCGGGAGGCGCCCCGTCGCCGCGTGCCGAGGTCCCCCCTCCCCCCGAGAGACGGGCCACAGTGCCCCCCGCTGGTGGGGGGCTCGCCACGGCAAAGCGAGGCGCGGCCCCAGTCCCTCGGCTGGCGTGCTCTCGCCGCAGCGCCTTTTGCAGGGAGGTTCGGACGGTCCAGCTCCCGCCCGCGCGCGGCCCCCGCGTGTCCTCCCCCCTCGGAGGCGGGGCCGCGCGCGAGCGCCTCCATTTCGCGAGGGGTACGACATACAGGGCAGTTTTTAACACACAGGTTTTTCTTTTTTATTTGCGTATATATATATATATATATGCAAAAACGAAAACACAAACACACACACACACACACACACACACAAAACAAAAAAACGCTTTTATACATGATTACTGTATGCATAAATTCATGCATGAACTCATCGTTGCTTCTAATACAAAGTCCCTGCTCTCTTTTTGAGTACATGATCCGCACGCGGAGCATGCATTGAAAAAAGGCACGGCAGGTTCCAATCCCAACATCGAGCTCTGCCACCCCTGATTCTTGCTGTATGGGACGGGGCCCGCTGACTCGCTCCGCCTGGCCAGCTCGACTCCTCACCCTCCTCCCACTCGTCCTCCTCCTCCCTCTTCCTCCTCCTCCTCCTCCTCCGCCTCCGCCTCCTGCCCCCACTTGCAGCAGGCCGCGAGGTTGGCGGGCGCCTCCGTGCGGCATCGCAGCAGAGTTTTGTACCAGGACACCTGGCAGGGCGTCATGGGCAGCCAGATGTCGCGCAGCGCCTCGGGGGCGGGGAGGAGAAGGGGGAGGGGGAGGGGAGAAGGAGGAGGAGGAGGGGGACGAGGAGGAGGAGGAGGAGGAGAATGAGGAGGAGGAGGAGAACGAGGAGGCGGAGGAGGAGGACGAGGAGGAGGAGGAGGAGGACGAGGAGGAGGAGGAGAGGCAGGGCCGGGAGATGTGGGAGGGAGGCGGGAGGAGGGAAGGGGCGGCGGCGGGCTCCCCAACCGCTCAGATCCCAACCCATACAAAACAAGAACGAGGAGGAGGAGGGAGGGAGGAGGGAGGGAGGAGGAGAGGAGCAGGAGGAGGAGGAGAAGGAAGAGGAGGAGGAGGAGGAGGAGGAGGAGGAGGAGGAGGAGACGGGGGAAGGAGGAGGCGCGAGGGAGGAGGAGGGAGGGAGGAGGGAGGAAGGAGGAGGGAGGAAGAAAGATGAGGA
>CAUYUJ010020916.1:25000-40000 GCA_963575745.1 Prorocentrum cordatum | reverse complement strand
GACGCCGTACCCAGCCATTTAGTTCACTGCATTACCATGCATATCCCTGAGTATGGCAGCTCGGCTGGGCATCGTTTCTGGCTGGGCTGCTGCCCCAGGATGGCTCTGAAGTCCCAAAGATGGTTCAGATGGTGCACCGTCTCCCAAGGATGCCCCGATACGCCGAAAACATTGGAAAACAGACACGCGCAGTTTAGCGATGTGTGCACCATCGCCGTTTCGACATCCGATGGGCCCATAAGGCTTCAAGGCGGCCCCGAGATTGCCAGAAGGGTATGAAGCAGAAGGGTCCATATCAGCCCCCCTCACCTCCTTCTCTTCCTCCTCTTCCTCATCCTCCTCGTCCTCCTTCTGTGATCCACCCCCTCCTCCTCTCACCCCTCCTCCTCCCCCCTCATCCAAACAAAGACAGGTGGAAACTAGTCCCATTCCCCCTCAAGCACCCCTTCTGAGCAGGGCCCCACTTCCCAGACGGGCCTTCGGAGGCAACGTGATCACGTCCTCCTTCCTACGCCGCAACATCAGCAACCCCAGCAGGAGCTGAATCTTCTCAACCTGCTCCGTGTCCACCTTGGGACGCGCCACCATCCCCTGCCGCCCGCCTCATCTCCTCTCTCCCTCCCTCCCCCCCCTCCCCCCCCCCCACCCCCAATCCGTCCCGCATGCATGCTCCTAGTCGTCCGTCTCCTGTTCCTCCTCCTCCTCCTCCTCCTCCTCCTCCTTCGCCTTCTCCTCCTCCTCCTCCTCCTCGTCCTCTCCGTCCTCCTCCTCCACATCCTCCTCTTCCTCCTCCTCCTCCTCCTCCTCCTAGGCCCGAACGCGGCGCCCCCCAGAGTAGCGACGAGGCGGGGCGTGTGCCCGTTCTGGCCACAGCAGACTCCATATACTGTACCAGTGTTCGGTGCCAGCGAGTTGGCCGCCGAGAGTGGCTGACCGCGCCTGCCGAGATTTCTGGATTTCGGCGGAAGAAGACTCACCCTGCTGGGCATCGTCGTCAGCGGGAGGCGCGAGCTCAGGCCCGCGTCATTGCCAGGTTGTCTGGATATTCCGTTATCAAAGCAAGACGGCTATCAAAGCAAGACGGCTACTAAACCAGCTAGTCGTGGTTTTGTGCGTCGTGTGCTCCTTCGAACTTCTTGGAGAGACAGGCGTGCAGAGATTGTGGTGTCACGAGGACAGAGTACGGATCAGCACCTGTTGCAGGCACATTCGAGCGCCAGCCGTGAGTCAAAAACAAGACCTGCCCTCTCTCAAAAGGCCCACGGGGAAGAGAAAGGACACGTGCTGGAAAGGGAGCAGATCAGAGTACTTTGACACCTACAGATACAGAGGAGAGGCAGACATCTGCAAGGCGCCCACAGCGTACAAGATCACCTTCGGTTTCTTCTGCAGACGAGGAGGAGGACGGTTCCAGGGACGAAAGTCAGAGGCCATTGAGTATCATCCCTGCTCTTCCTTCAGAGGCTCGACTGCAGTAACACTTCCCAGGGGAGTTGGATTATACTGCGACGGCCAAAGGTTGCAGTGTTTTCATCACGGAATGCAGGCAGCAGTTGAGTGCTTGCAGGTACCATCAGGCTCAAAAAAAAAAACCAGGAGAAATGGCCTGCAAGGAACGCACTTGGCACTCTGTTGTCCTGACGGCCATCCACCTTTGTCGCCCGCTCAAATACCAGTTGTCCAGACAAGAGTCTGCTCTTCAAAGATCAAAGTCGAGGCTTCAGGACATAGACAATAAGATCGAACGGGCAAAACAGTACATGAGCGAATTGCAGGACAAAAGGGATTTTGCTGTGGAATGGGTCCAAAGACACTACGAGGCCATGAACGAACGACGCATCAGCCCATTGGCCATGGACGCAGAAGTTACAGGAACAGATACACCTCCAGGCGACGCTGCCCCAGCGACGACCATGGCACCTCTTCCTGCCGGACCCCGGCCTCAGTTGTCACAACAACATGCGGAGCATCCGAAGCAGCAGCAATTGTCCGACATGGCCATCATGCAAAGAGATTGCGACGACCTTGACAGCATATCAGTCTCGTATAGATGCGAGTGTCAATGCCATCGGCGCGCAGGCCATAGCGGTCAACAGCAAGCACGAGGCTCTGATGTCGGCCCTGCGCGGGGGTGCGTCGCATGCGTAGCCGGCAGCGAGGGCGAGGGCGGCAGAAGGCGACGCTGGTCCTCCTCCTCCTCCTCCTCCTCCTCCTCCTCCTCCTCCTCCCTCCTCCTCCCTCCTCCTCCTCCTCCTCCTCCTCCTCCTCCTCCAACAGCAGCAACAGCGCAGCCACGACAGGCACGGCCACACCCTGTGGCGACGCCGAGACGAAGTGGAGCTCACGGGTCACGCGACGCACATCAAGGGAGGCGCCGTCCGACACGCAGTCGTTCCCCTCGCCGGAGGACCAGCACATGGCCCGACGGCGGCTGGGGACACAACGGACGAGGTGGCAAGGACTCCCCCTGCTGGTGTCGACGACGTAGACGACTTGGTGCTGCGCGAGGGCTGCGAGCCTCTGGCGTAGCATCAGGCATGGACATGATCGGCCACGGCCCCTCCGATCATGCGCATCATGAGCAGTTTCCAAAGGTCACGTCAAGATACGTTGATAATCCAGATACCGTGTTTTCGCTACTCCGTCCAAGAAATGAGATACTCAACACTGAGTGGCGGAGAAAAAAAACGCTCCCTTTTGGATTGTTCAAGGGACTTCTTCGAGTCCTTATCCGAGTGGGACGGTGATTTATCAGACATCGTACGTGCATAGTTTTTTACTGATGGAAGTGGGGGCTCTGCTCCCACTGAGGTGAAACTATCCTGGGCCCTCTGTGTCCTCATTGTTTCTGGAGATGGGCAATATCATTATTTCGTCGATCATACAGGGTTTTTGTTTACGTGATGATTCTGTGTTTCGCCCTCGCAGCTGAGCTTGGTGTCGGAGACCCTCGCTCTCTGGTGGGCGATGTCGTGGGCGCTGCAGGCTCCATTCACAGATGCGCAGTTGCATTTCTACCTTGATAACGTTGTGGTCACGAACGCAGCTCATGGTGTATGGAACATACCACCTTTGGCAGGTATGTCATCATGCGTGCGTTATGTAGTTCACGTGTTCCTGTACAAGCACGTTGCTGCATTCGAACATGGTCATGCACATGCGCAGCGCCCTGTCAATGAGTACGTGGACACACTTGCAGCACTTGTGGGCATGGGCATACCAGAGAATACGGTTGCTTGTCCAGGGCACCCTTTTTCGAACAAGACCCACTATCGGCACCGCGGGCATGGATGCCGCTAATGTCGAGGCGTGGACGGCTACAATATTCGATGATAAGGGACGGCGACAATCATCGCTGGCCCGAGCCTCCCTGATGTTTATCCACCCATGCGAAGATGCGTAGGACACGTTCCAGATTCGTTCGCGCTTGAGCCGGCAGGGGCCAGATGCTCCCTATCGGCTAGAGAGAAATTAAGCTAGCTGTTGTCAATGTGCCCACGCTATTGCAACCTAAGAAGACCAAGTGTCTTGGCAAGCAATTGGGCAGCACTAGGCAAAAGCAGGGTCCCAGGTTGGTTGGAGCAGATTTGGCTGGTCGCCCCAGGCTTCTAGCTGAGCAGTTTCGGCATTATGATTTTATGGTGGTGGGCACGGCGGGGACTCGCATGCCGAATCCTGGTTGGCGTCATGTGGGGCCTTTCTTGTACTTCATGCTCCGCGACATGAGAGTGGGAGCCACGAATGCTCTGTATAGCTTCGGCCACATAAAGAACTCATCCCGTGCAGAAATGACTCTAGCATATCCTTGGACAAGCTTAACGTCGATGCTGCTACCCCGACCTTGGTCGTTAACCTTGCGCTCGCTTCAGAAGTACTACAGATTGCGTGGCACATGTACAACAGGTAAGGCAAAGTGTTACTGACATACTCGCATGGTGGAAAGCAACGACTGCTACCCTGAGAAGAGCGGCTGGCCAGGCCGACTATTCGTTTTTGCTCATGGACGCTAACGCCACTGTGGGCTCGACTGTTTCAGAGTGGATTGGAAGTGTGGGTGCTGAGACTGAATCGTTTTGTGGGGCCCGCTTACGTGACATGCTCAGGAAGCTGGACATGCGTTTACCGTGCACTTTCCTGGGGCAAGCGGTAGAGCATAATTACGCTACCCGCTAATGGCTGGGATGATGACAGCTGAAGTGAAGCATATAAGAATGATGTTGGTGGCCGTTGCCCCGCCGATACCGTTGGTGACGCGAGTCAAGAGGAGAGGTGGAGAGGAGAAGCGCCGCGCCAGCCACACTTTGCGAGCCCGAAACTGATAGCGACCGCACCCCCAAGGCGACCCCTGCGGCGTCGAGGAAGTGCAACGCCTGCCACACCAGCGCACCCCCTGCGGCGTCGAGGAAGTGTCACACTTGCCACGCTTTGCGGGCCCGAAACGGATAGCGACAGCACCCCTAGCGCACTCCCTTCGGCGTCGAGAAGTTGCCGCGCCTTCCACGCTCTGCGAGACCGAAACGGATAGCGACCGTACCCCCAACGCACCCCCTGTGGCGTCGAGAAAATTCAGCGCCTGCCACGCTCTGCGAGGCCGAAACGGATAGCGGCCGTACCCCCAGCGCACCCCCTGTGACATCGAGAAAATACAGCGCCTGCCACGCGTTGCACGCCCGAACCGGACAGCGACCGTACCCCCAGCGCACCCCCCGTGTGGCGTCGAGGAAGTGTCACGCCTGCCACGCTGTGCGAGGCCGAAATGGATAGCGACCGTACCCCCAACGCACCCCCTGTGGCGTCGAGAAAATTCAGCGCCTGCCACGCTCTGCGAGGCCGAAACGGATAGCGACCGCACCCCCAGCGCACCCTCTGTGTGATCGAGAAAGTGCCACGCCTGCCACACGTTGCGAGCCCGAAACGGATATCGATCGTACCCCCAGCGCACCCCCTATGGTGCCCAGAAAGTGCCACGCCTGCTAGGCTTTGCGACAGTGTCGTGGATAGCGGCCGTGCTGAGAGACCACCCCCTGCGCACCCCCTATGGTGTCCAGAAAGTGCCACGCCCGCTAGGCTTTGCGACAGGGTCGTGGATAGCGGCCGCGCTGAGAGACCACACCCTGCGCACCTGCTATAGTGCCCAGGGAGTACCACGCCTGCTAGGCTTCGCGGCAGCGTCGTGGATAGCGGCCGCGCTGAGAGACCACCCCCTGCGCACCCCCTTATGATGTCCAGAAAATGCCACGCCTGATAAGCTTTGCGACAGTGTCGTGGATAGCGGCCGCGCTGAGAGACCGCCCCCTGCGCACCCCCTTATGGTGTCCAGAAAATGCCACGCCTGCTAGGCTTTGCGACAGTGTCGTGGACAGCGGTCGCGCTGAGAGACCGCCCCCTGCGCACCCTCTACGGTGTCCAGAAAGTGCCACGCCTGCTAGGCTTTGCGACAGCGTCGTGGATAGCGGCCGCGCTGAGAGACCACCCCCTGCGCACCCCCTATGGTGCCCAGAAAGTGCCACGCCTGCTAGGATTTGCGACAGCGTCGTGGATAGCGGCCGCGCTGAGAGACCACCCCCTGCGCACCCCCTATGGTGTCCAGAAAGTGGCACGCCTGCTAGGCTTTGTGACAGTGTCGTGGATAGCGGCCGCGATGAGAGACCACCCCCTGCGCACCCCCTATGGTGTCCTATCAGTGCCACGCCTGATAAGCTTTGCGACAGTGTCGTGGATAGCGGCCGCGCTGAGAGACCACCCCCTGCGCACCCCCTTATGGTGTCCAGAAAGTACCACGCCTGCTAGGCTTCGCGACAGCGTCGTGGATACCGACCTCGCTGAGAGACCACCCCCTGCGCACCCCCTCATGGTGTCCAGAAGTGCTGTGATGTTCTGTGCTGTGTAGTGCTGTGCTGTGCTGTGCTGAGGTGCTGTGCTGTGCTGTACAGTGCTGTGCTGAGATGAGCTGTGCTGTAGTGTGCTGCGCTGTACTAAGCTGTGCTGAGCTGTGCTGACCAGTGCGTAGCTGCGTTGTGCTGTGTAAGTGTGCAAGTGTGTCTGACGCGCGCGTGCGTGTACGTGTGCGGGCGGAGGTGAGGAGGAGAGGGCGTGACTGAGGAACGCGGGTGACGCGGGTGAGAAGAAAACCAGAACCCCACCAAACATGAGGGGAAAACCTGGATACATCCTGGAGGTGTTTCCCCTACACAGCGCACTGACTATATCGGTTTCCCTAAGACCCGAAGAGCTGCCTACCTTATTCCTCGGGATCAAGGGTGAATACGGAGGTCGAGCTCACACTCTCACAGCCTGAGCATTACCCTGTCCAGTTGAGCGCCCACGCGCCCGCGCCGACGGCGCGGGCTAGCCAAAGCCTGTGACCTGCGAAGCCGAAGCTGCACAGGCGCAAGCTTCAAAGCCCAGAGTGCTTACACGCGTCTAGTCTACACACGCAGGAACGTCCTGCTCCAGCCTGGGCGACACCCCCGACGGAACATGGCACGCTCGCCACGCAGCGCGTCAGTCAGTGCATGGAGGAATACGGCTTAAACCATGACGTGCAGCAAAACGAGGCAGGCTTGTCGGACGTCACACTCGGGCACCCTTCTTAGCTTCGGTCGCATCGAAGAGGTCGTCGGGAGGTCAGGCAGTCGGTTGCTAAGTTTGTGGCAGACGGTCCTCTTTCGTGCGCGGCATGTACACCCTGCGAGATGCTTAAGAAATCATGGGTTCAGAAATTGATAGTCTCAGAATTTGAATAAAAACCCAGAATTCCTGTCGAAATATTAGGGTTTACATTGAAGCATTCAGAATGATCGAGACTCTGGCCGAAAACTTAGGTTTTCTTCAGCATCGCCTGAGGTGTAATGGCTACGAGAAGGCGAAGATAGTTCTGTGGCAGACGGGGCTTCACAGGCCAGGCACGGCCCGCCAGCGGACGCCGGAAGAACTGCAAGGTTGGCCAGAGATGCTGCACAGTCCTTGCTGGCCGACAACTTTCGCAGGCGTAGAGGTTGACACCAACACCAAGATCGGCGGTGTGCGTCCACCGAAGCAGGACGATCCCAATCTCGGTGATGGTGGTAATATTTTGGTTTCCGAGGTGACCGAAATATTACCACCAACATCGAAATCTAGGATCAGTTTCCCCATGTGGAGGCAACCTCTTGTGCTGGTGTTGGTGCCAATTTCCAGGCCTCCAAAACTTCTTGTGTGACGGGGAGAGGTTCAGTAATGCTCGAGCGAGGGTTAAGTGGTTCGGGTTCCTTGGCGAGATTCCGAGGCTGGCTGTGTCTTGCGCTGGCCCTAGATGCTGGCCGGGCCTGGCTCTACCGTGTCGTCTCTTCTCTCATCGTGTTCAAGCTTTCCAGCTTATCCTACTGCAGCCCCCCAATCGAGCCGCTCATTATCATTCGCGTCGAGACGTCGATCGGTCTCTCAGCGAATTGGCCGACTCGGTCGGAGACTTGTGGTCCGCTAAGGAGTTCGGCGATGCGTCTGATGCGCTGCGCAGGCAGGCAAATGCCACCGCCAGGCTGGGGTACTACCGGCTGTCGAAGGTCCAAGTGGATGGCTCCTTTCTACTGTCCTGCAGGCCACAGAGCAATGGCTGGAGCATTTCCTGCGCAGGAGCTAGCGGCCAACATTAGGCCGCAGGCTTTCATGAACACCTTTTGTGACAGGTGTCTTCCGCATGCTGCAGCATGTCGACATATGCACAAGAACTAAGGCACACTAAGAACAGTGCTGGAGGCGCTGACGGTCTGCATGGTATGTTTGCACGTGTATTGGCAAGCTCCCTGGCCAAGGCATGAGATCAATTGGTTGTCAAGTCGGGCTTACTTATATCGGAGAGAGCGTGATCCACCGCCGCTTTACTGTGGAAAATTGCCTACCTTTTCCTCCGGAACCCAGGGGTCTCCCCCCCCCCTCCGAAAATCCCCCCCCCCCTGCTGGAACCCCCCCCCCCTCCCCTCCGGCAAAACCCCCCCCCTCCCCTAACCCCTCCCCCCCCCCTCCCCCTCGAAAACCGGGGGGGGTCACTACCGGTTCGAAACCCCCCCCCCCCACCCCCCCCTGGATCCGGAAAACCGGGGGGGGTCACTACTGGTTGGAACCCCCCCCCCCTGGAAACGCCAGCAAACGACTCCCGGTCCCTACCAACGCTCGCATCACATCCCCCACTGTTGTTCCCAGCACCACTGTCCTCACCACCACTGTCCCCACTGGTTCCACCACCGTCCGTATTGCCCCCACCAGTGCCCCCACCACTGTCGCACTGTCCCCACTGTTCCCACCACTGTTCCCACCACGGTTCCACTCTCCCCACTGTCTCCACGGACCCAACCACTGCCTATCCCCACTGTCCCCGCTGTCCCACTGACTCCTCCGCTGTCCCACTGAGCTGTCCCACTGTTCCCACCACTGTCCCCACTGTCCCCACCACTGTCCCCACTGTACCTCTGTCCCATTGTCCCACCGCCGTCCTCGCCACCGCCTTTACCACTGTCCCCACCACCATTGTACCCTCCACTGTCCCACTGTTTCCACCTCATTCCCATTGTCCCCACACCACTGTCCCCACCACCACCGTCCCCACCACTGTCCACTGTCCCCCCTGTTCCCACCATTGTCCCCACCACTGTCCCCACCACTACCGTCCCCACTGTCCCACTGTCCCACTGTCCCCACCACTGTCCCGCTGTCCCCTCACCACTGTCCCCACCAACACCGTCCCCACCACTGTCCGCACCCCCACTCGGTTTTCGAGAGGGGGGGGGGGGTTCGAACCGGTAGTGACCCCCCCCCCTTTCATGATGAATGGGGGGGGGGGGGAGGGGTTCGAACCGGTAGTGACCCCCCCCGGTTTTCCGGAGGGGGGGGGGGGGAGGGGTTCGAACCGGTAGTGACCCCCCCCGGTTTTCCGCCAGCAGCGGTAGAACACGCTCTTTCTTATATCGGAACCGTTACATGGGAAAGGTGGGGACGCACCTAGGATTCCTAAAGCTAAGGATAATGCATATACTACGTCGGCTTCGAGATCAGTTCTAGTAGAACCGCACATAGGCACAAAAATATCACGCATGCTTACGGCGGAAGCTCATCCCAGCAATGCAACCGGCAGTAGGTGAACATCGATACGCAAGGATCCCTGGTAGAGGCACACAGTTGGCAATACTGGCGGCTAGCACATTACAAAAGTATTCCCAGAAGGCTGGACTGTATCTGGAAATGCTTTTGGTTGAAGTCATGGGCGCTGTATAATTTGCAATCAGGGAGCTCGCGCTTGCTCCTGCAGGCTTGGTTCCCCACCTTAAGGTGGGCAAGACTCTGATGATGCTTCAACTACACGGACCTGGCTCTGCGGCATTTCGGCGCCATGTGTTCCATACGCTCGAGGCACGCTTACCTGTACGTATGATCATGTGTAGTGGCACGCACATACATGTTGTTCGCAGGTCAGTGCATCTTGGTGCACTACTCACGGATAGAGCACTTCTGGGCCCTGAGCTTGCGCACAGAGAGGCCGAGGCACGCGCTCCTCTTACGCATGTGGGCAAAACTTTTAGGCGTCTAATAATGCATGTCTGCCCATGCTTGGTTTCACATATTTGCTGGTGCTTATTTGGCTCGGCGTTGTATGGCGCAGGTACATGGTACGATTTCGATGGGAATGATGTAGTTACTCTGAGGGAACCTTACGCTAAACAGTAAAGAAGAGTTCTGCGTCTACCTCGGTTTGAAGCTCATGGACGTACCGATGATGGCGTCATGTCTCTCGCTGCTCGCCCCACTGTCACTACATTACCTCGGGTGTATCGTCTACGCTTGTTTGGTAAGGTATTGCATTCGGGCCCAGGACCCCTACTTGCACTATTACATTCCGAAAACAAACAAGCTGAAGGAACTAAAAGAAAGTCGTGGCTACCCCATGTTCAGGAGGATTTGCTGCGGCTGCGTTCTAGCCATCATGCTCTAGGATCCTTCCCCACGCCAGTCTCGGACCCGCAGATGTGGGTAAACACAGTGAAGTCATCGCCGCAGGCCTGGAAGCGTATCCTTTTCACATGCAGTCAAAGCGTGCGTGGAGAAATCTAAAAGGGACTTAGATGGTGCTCGTTGGCAACAGAGGCTTCTATTGGGCATGCAGAGAGTGGGTCTTCCTCCTGCTCGAGATGTTCCGGAAGACCCTCAAGTGCCAGAAATGAGATGCCTATTCTGTGAGTTTAAGGCTCTTTCCGTTCCGTCGCTGGATGCGCATGTGCGTTCCTTGCACGTCACGGTTACAGGGCTGGCGAGACGGCACGTGTCTGGACCGACATGTGCCGCTTGCCGCCGCACGTTCTCGCCTAGATCTCTCCTCCTCCGTACTGTCACCTCTTGGAGATCATCTAGTTTGGCTTTGTACTTGATGCACGTGCCTGCTCTTTCAAATGAGGAACAAACAAGGTTGGCCCTTGAGGGACATCAGGCAAACCAGCAGGCACGGCGCAAAGGATACTCTACATCGTATGCAGAAGTGCCGTCACGCGTGGTTCCTGGCCCCATCGATCCAGCGGCTCGGATGGTGCAGGATATGTACACACGTGAGCAGGCTCAACTGTAGATCCAGAACACAATCCAGCATGTGACGGGTTGGTCTAGGCAGTGGCTTCAGCAATTTGATGTAGGACAGGCTGCCCCAGGAACGGTCCGCGGCCTGTATTTGGACTGGCCCTTTGAGCGCGAGGCCTACACAGGAGCCCTAGCAGACCCCGTTCCCCGCAGGCTGAAGCGCAGGACTGTCTTCATTGCTAATGTGTTTTGCGGTCAGCGGCGCCAGGGCCATATCCAGGCTACGGTTGAGATAAGGTTAGAAACTATTATCCCCAATGTTGAGCTGCGTGTTTTGTCCATCGATATCATTATCGATGAGGATGCAGGTGACCTCAGCAAGCCAGCTACGGTAGGTTTTTGAAGTGAGCATATTAGGGCAGGACGAGTGGCAACAGTGGGAGGGGGGCCCCCGTGCGAAACGTTTTCGGCAGCGCGGTGGAAGGACGGTGTCCCCCCCTCCCTTGCGCTCCTGGGCGGCTCCATGGGGAATTGAGGCTCTTACTCGTAGACAGCTGTCACACATTGACATGTTCTGTTTGTGCCGAGGTAGGAGGATGTGGATGGGGAGAGCATCCTGCTTCCCCCACATGGAAGCCTAGAGCAGTACCCTCTTGGATCTTCAAACCAGTTAAAGCTCTCGCGAGTGCCCCGTGTGCCTCATATACCGAGCTTGACCAGGGTGAATTCGGTCAGGAAGCAGGTAGAACACCCACAGGTATCCTTGCTGACAGTCTAGGGACTTTGCATGATATGTTGCGAGATACTCCTGGAGGGGGCACATGTAGTCACGGGCCCAGAGCTCATACAATGCTGCTCGGCTGGGATCCCGTCAAGAATCGTTTCAGATATACCATGAAGCAATGTGCAGGGTTTTAGGTCAGGCTCTCCTGGATGCCGTCTTACCTTCGGTAGAGAGTTGCTTTCAGGATGCAGACCAGGCGGAGACGTTTGCATTGCGTCGGTGTTTTGTTGACTCTATGTCTGTTTCCCCCGAGGCTCCTGAGATGGGTCCTGAGTTTGCGGTGGGCAGGTCAAAGAGAGTAGACTCAGCCATCGCCCGCATCAAGAAGGCGTTGGACCCCAGCTCCACACCTTCGCCTGTCAATGAAGAACAGGAGCTTGATAATTCTAATCCTAGAGCCATCATGTCTGCCGCCGAGGCTCGGCCTTTGCTACTGCCACAGGAGAGACGATTGGAGTGCTACTTCTGTTCTGCCTCCCCCTCCGGCTCCCCCTCGTCTCTCAGTCAGTGCTCTCCAGAATTGCGGCAAACCGTGCTGAAGCTCTAAGAAGGAGAAGAGCTACAGAAGCCACATGCATTCCCATTGCTGCTTTCAATCTTTTTGGGGACGAGTCTCGGAAAACATCTAGACAAGAAATGGAGCTCGTCCAGGCAGATTTGCATCGTTGGTTTAGGGCTGCTACACACATGAGTTTGGTGCTCTCTGTTTGCTTTAATGGCTTATGTCGCATGGAAGGTTGAGGAGATTTATGTTCACGGGAAATGACAGGATCGTGTACTGCGCCTGCTTCGAGCAGGCTTGTGGCCTGTCGTGGCACCCTTGGCCTGAAACACGCCCCTGGAAGAAGCTGACTGCAGCTCTTCCGCGGACACCCGTTCCGATCCGATCCTCCTCCTCCTCCTCCTCCTCCGCCTCCTCCTCCTCTCCCCTCCAACTCCTCCCCTCCTCCTCCTCCTCCAACTCCTCCTCCTCCTCCTCCTCCTCCTCCTCCTCCTCCTCCTCCTCCTCCTCCTCCCCCTCCTCCTCCTCATCCTCATCCTCATCCTCTTCCTCCTCCTCCTCCTCCTCCTCCTCCTCCTCCTCCTCCTCCTCCTCCTCCTCCTCCTCCTCCTCCTCCTCCTCTTCATTCTCGTCCCTCGCCCCTCCTCCGCCCTCACCCCTCCTCTCCCCATCCCCGACTCCTCCAGCTCAGCGACGTTTCCCCATGTGAAAAGGCCGCCTGCGCACCAGCAGCGGCAGTGTCAAAGTCGAGCGGCTGCTGGTCGCCTCGCGTGCACCGCCGTGAAGGTGGGTCATGGGCGGAGGGAAACGAAGAAAACAATGGGGCGAAAGAGGGAGGCAGGCGAAAGCCCCACATGTAACGACGTGATACGCTGCCTTCGGGGGAACCTCTTGATCGTTAGGAGGGCAGCCAAGGAGTCCGATGGACAACTCTAGCAACCGTGTCTCGCAGAGAACTCTCGGAAGGCATGGGGATTGTTCCCGAGCAGCCCACCAGTAGTCCGACTGAACCAGGCCAACCCGGGAGCTCCAGGGAGTGCGCTCCAGGTGCCGCGCAGCATGCCCCTGCATATCAAGATCGTTTGCGAAAGTACGCTGGGTTTTCTGAGCAACACCCGAGGCAAGAAAGCATCAGGCCGTGTGGCACAGCACATGAGCTATGCCATACAATTGGCCTGGCGGAAAGCCCAACCGTACGCAGTTGTGAATACCGCAAGTGTGAATGCCATCTTCGCCCGCGCTCCCTGTGGCCACGGCTTCCCGTCGGACCCCGACATGCTCAGGGACACGTTCGTGGCCATCTTCGCGGGCGCAGACGACAGCGAAGACGGCGTTCCCCTGACCGAGGAGCAGAAGCAGGAGAGGGCTTAGAGCCATGAGGGAGGCTGCCACTGGCGCCTTCGGTGGAGCTCCTCATAGGGCCACGATCCTCGTGGGGGGTGTGCCGAAATGGCCCGAGGCCGCCATGCGAACCCTGCCACTGGTGCTTTCGGTGGAGCTCCTATGGGGCCACGATCCTCGTGATGGCCCGAGGCCGCCATGCGAACCCTGTCACTAGGGCCTTCGGTGGAGCTCCCTATAGGCCACGATCCTCGTGAGGGGTGTGCCGAAATGGCCCGAGGCCGCCATGCGAACCCTGCTACTGGCGCCTTCGGGGGAGCTCCTATGGGGCCACGATCCTCGTGAGGGGTGTGGCGAAATGGCCCGAGGCCGCCATGCGAACCCTGCCACTGGGGCCTTCGATGGAGCTCCCTACGGGGCCACGATGTCGTGAGAGGTGTGCCGAAATGGCCCGAGGCCGCCATGCGAACCCTGCCACCGGGGCCTTCGGTAGAGCTCCTATGGGGCCACGATCCTCGTGAGGGGTGTGCCGAAATGGCCACGAGGCCGCCATGCGAACCCTGCCACTGGGGCCTTCGGTGGAGCTCCCTACGGGGCCACGATCCTCGTGAGGGGTGTGCCGCCAAATGGCCCGGGGCCGCCATGGCCCGAACCCTGCCATTGGGGCCTTCGTTGGGAGCTCCATACAGGGCCACGAATCCTCGTGAGGGTGTGCCGAAATGGCCCGAGGCCGCCATGCGAACCCTGCCACCTGGGCCTTCGGTGGAGCTCCCCATGGGGCCACGATCCTCGTGAGGGGTTGTGGCGAAATGGCCCGAGGCCGCCATGCGAACCCTGCCACTGGGGCCTTCGATGGAGCTCCTATGGGGCCACGATCCTCGTGGGGATGTGCCGAAATGGCCCGAGGCCGCCATGCGAACCCTGCCACAGGGGCCTTCGGTGAGCTCCTATGGGCCCACGATCCTCGTGAGGGGTGTGCCGAAATGGCCCGAGGCCGCCATGCGAACCCTGCCATTGGGGCCTTCGGTGGAGCTCCCTACGGGGCCACGATCCTCGTGAGGGGTGTGCCGAAATGGCCCGAGGCCGCCATGCGAACCTTGCTACTGGCGCCTTCGGGGGAGCTGCTATGGGGCCACGATCCTCGTGAGGGGTGTGCCGAAATGGTCCGAGGCCGCCATGCGAACCCTGCCTCTGGCGCCTCTGGTGGAGCTCCCTACAGGGCCACGATCCTCGTGAGGGGAGTGCCGAAATGGCCCGAGGCCGCCATGCGAACCCTGCCACTGGGGCCTTCGGTGGAGCTCCCTATGGGGCCACGATCCTCGTGAGGGGTGTGCCGAAATGGCCCGAGGCCGCCATGCGAACCCTGCCACTGGGGCCTTCGGTGGAGCTCCTACGGGCCCACGATCCACGTGAGGGGTGTGCCGAAATGGCCCGAGGCCGCCATGCGAACCCTGCCACTGGGGCCTTCGGTGGAGCTCCTATGGGGCCACGATCCTCGTGAGGGATGTGCCGAAATGGCCCGAGGCCGCCATGCGAACCCTGCAACTGGTGCTTTCGGTGGAGCTCCCTACGGGGCAACGATCCGTGTGAGGGGCGTGCCGAAATGGCCCGAGGCCGCCATGCGAACCCTGCCTCTGGCGCCTTCGGGGGAGCTCCCTGTGGGGCCACGATCCTCGTGAGGGGCGTGCCGAAATGGCCCGAGGCCGCCATGCGAAACAGCCTCTGGCGCCTCTGGTGGAGCTCCCTACAGGGCCACGATCCTCGTGAGGGGTGTGCCGAAATGGCCCGAGGCCGCCATGCGAACCCTGCCACAGGGGCCTTCGGTGAAGCTCCT
>CAUYUJ010020916.1:7500-15000 GCA_963575745.1 Prorocentrum cordatum | reverse complement strand
CTGGAGCCAGCCCAGTTCAAGCTTCATACAAGCGGGCTGCACCCGTCGGTCGGATGAAGTGGGTAGAAACGTCAAGTGGGAAGGCGTTGGAAGTAGATTGGGCGTCCGCCCGCCCCCTTCGGGGGGGAAGGTAGGGGGACAACCGCGTGACTCTTGAAGTGGGAGGGCGCCCAGAGCAGATTGGGACCTGGGCATCCCAAAACACCGGCTCTCAACGACTCGGCCTGCGAATGCCTCCTCCCGAAGCCAGCTGCGCTCGAGCTTGGCACGAGCGGGCTGCACACGACCCCCTCCCGCCCTGCTCCTGCCCCCCCAGCCGCCGCCGTGCCTCTGGGCACGGAGGAGGCGGGCCGTCGGGTCCCTTCTGTCGCCCCCTGCGGTAGGGCCCGCGCGGCGTCGGCGCGCGCAGAAGCTCTTGACACCGCGCAGACCGTTCAACCTGGAATCGATCGCGACCCCGACAGCTCGAGGTTGAGCTCAGTCGGGTCCAAATGGTGTCTCTCTGTGTGTGCGTGTGCGTGCGGCGTCTGCGAGAGATTCGTTGATTCGGAGCACTCCTGTCCCTGTGGCCAGCCTGGGGCCCCGTCTTCAGGAGCGCTCACCCCCTCTCCCTGAGGCCACCTGGGGCTCTCCAAACTCGCCCATCCTGACATCCCGAGCTGCGAATCGACCACCTGGGTCGGTCGTAAGTGAATCCCCTTCCCTGTCATCCCTTCCCACCAGGGGGGGGCGGGACCGCAGATGAGGGGGGGGTGAGGGGGGGGGATGCGATGGCGAAGGGACGCGGACATGTCGAGAGGAGGATCCGACAGAGACAGGGGAAGCGGGAGATGGAGGCCGCCACGCCTGGCGCTGGAAGAACTCCTCTGTGCTCGTGAGGGTCTCGTAGGTTGTGATGATCAGGTCCTTCATGCCGTACCAGACCTCGTCGTCCTGTGGATTGGGGCCACGGCCATGGATGAAGGGGCCCTGGGACACACAAATAAATAGACACAAATAAAAGGATTCCCCATATTTTCCCATATGTTCCAGGTTTTGTCTTCCCCCCACTTCCCATAGTTTCCCATATTTTCAGGGGAATCGACGAATAATTGTGTCTGTGTGTTTTTTCCTTCCTGAATGGAGCGAGACGGGAACTCCAACTGACAGCTCGAGCCCTCCGCCACAAGTGGGCCCCCCGCGGCCGTCCGCAGGCCACCCAAGAGGCCCCCGAAACGGACCCCCAGGGGCCCCCCAATAAAAACCTCAAGAGGCCCCCGAAACGGACCCCCAGGGGCCCCCAACAAGTGGGCCCCCCAGGGGCCCCCAAGGGGGCCCCCCAAAAAAGTGGGCCCCGCAAGGAGCCCCCCTGGGGGGCCCCCTTGGGGGGCCCCCAAGGGGGCCCCCAAGGCTCCGCAACAAGCGGGCCCCCCAGGGCCCCCCCAAAAAACCTCGAGAGGCCCCGAAACGGACCCCGAGTTTTGAAACTCGCTCCACGAGGCGCCCGAGAGGCATGCCAAGGTACCCGACCCCTCGTCACATGTACCCAAGAAGTCTCCGAGGGCGGCCGTGTTCGCGGCTCGGTGAGCACTATGCCCCACAGGCCAAGAGCACCCTGTAAGAGGCGGTCCTCCCCGCTCGACGCTAACGGCACCCGTCGCGTGCGCCACTCATGCGCCACAGGTGAACCACTCACGAGGCCGACATGAAGCACGACGCCCTGCGGTACCACACACGGGCAGAGATCGAGAAGCCGCTTCGACACGCGACACCCGCATCCCCCTCCGCCCATCACCCCTCCGCCCTGCCCCCCGCCCTCCCTCGCCCCTTCTGAAGGGGCCTTGGGACACAAAAAGAAATACGCACAAGTAAGAAGATTCCCCATATTTTCCCATATATTCTAGGTGTTTGTCTTCCCCCCCACCTCCCATATTTTCCCATGTTTTCTATGGAATCGACGGTGTGTTTTGTCCCTCCTGACCTTCTCCTACCTCGCCCTCTTGACGATGCGGCCAGCCGCGCCCAGACTCCGCGCAGCCCCGCGCCACGTGGAGAGATGTGTTTTCCTTCGCCGATGGGCGAAGCGCGAGGGACTCGGCCGCACCGGCGCTGGATGAAGCTCGGGGGAGGCGGGGGCCGCTGCGGCGCGGGCGGGCGACGCGCGTACGGCCAGAGGCTGCCCCTAAGTCTGTGGAGGACGATCAATGGAGAGGAAGCATGTTGCCAAATGATTTCCAGATGTCTAAAACATGTCCTAAACATGCTTCGCATATGTAAAAAAAACATGTTTAAAACACGTTGAGAACAGTTTCCGACATCTTAAACATACGTTAAACCGAATGATAGAACTGTTAGGGTGTCCCTTGTCGTGGCATCCACAACCCTAAGTTGAGGGATGAAACAACGCCCCTACCCTGGGTTACAAGTGCGTGGTCTGTAAACCTCCTGGGAGCTCCCAGAGACCATAGAACCGCCAGGACGCTGCGCGACACACGCGAAACGCAGCATTTACCCTGTCAGCCCACAGGAGGTTCAGCGCACAGCGCCTCGTAAATCAGGGTAGGGGCGTTTTTTAAGCCCTTGCCTAAGTGCTGTTGCGTGAGACACTCTGGGCCATGAGAGGCGACGGACCGAAGCGGCTCCTCCCCCCCGTTTCCCATCCTCCTCATCAGGCCTTCTCCCAGGCTCCTCCCGCTCACCACTCCTCCCGCCTCCCTCCTCCGTCACTCCCCTTCCTCGCCCCCACCCTCCCTCCCCGTCCCTCACCCTCTCCTCTTCATCCTGAGGGGAACGAAGAATGACATAAACACAAGAACTCGGAGGTCCGCGCGGATTTCTCGGATCGACGCTGGACCCCCCTCCCTGGCGCACGGAGCGCGCAAGGGCGGCGCCGGAAGCGCCGCCAGGGGGCCCCAGCGCCGGTCCGAGAAATCCGCGCGGACCGGACCTCCGAGTTTTTATGCTTATGTCACTTTTTGTTCCCCTAGTCATGCTTCCTACATCCCCTACGGCAATGTGGCCCTCGGAGGGGTATCCTGTCCTCTCGCTCCCCCGCTCCCTCCCGCTCTGGCCCACGGAATGTAAATGTCATTCTTCGTTCCCCTGATCCTCCCTCCCCCGCTCCCTCCCCCTCCTCCCCCTGCTTTGGACGCCCGACATGGGCACGGAAACAATGGGCACAATGCCCAACAGCAAATGTTGTCCCGAACCAACAGCGGCCGCTGTTGGGCAGGCGGCCTCCTGTCTCAAATGGACACAGGCCGCGGCGGCGCGGACAGCGAATCCTGTTCAAAATGAACAGGAACTGCTGTTGGGCATCGTACCCATTCTTTCCGTGCCCATCTCGGGCGTGCAGAGCTTGCCCCCTCGGGGACGGCGAGATCCTCCCCCGCCGGCGGTCCTGGAAGCAGTACTCGCGCTCCTTCCCGCTGCCTGGGGCCCGCGGCCCGGGCTCGCTCGGGCCGTCGTCCCCCCCCCCCCGTGGACGAAGAAGGGAGGCGAGGGCGGAGGAGTTGGGAGGGGAGGAGGAGGGAGGAGGAGGGAGATAGAGGAACAGAGAGGGAGGGCGGATCCGGGAGGATGGCGAGGAAGGGGGGGGGAGGGAAGAAGGGGGGCGACGATGGCTGAGGGATGAGGGGAAGGAGGAGTGAGAAGCCCAGCCCATGCCTCTGGGCCCGCCTAGACGGCCCTCCCCATCGGCGCGTTGAGCCGTTCGGACCTTCGAAACACGGGTGTCTCCTTTCCGTCCTCCTACTCCTATTCCATGCCATTCGTTGTGTTCTCCTCCTCCTCCTCCTCCTCCTCCTCCTCGTCCTCCTCCTCCTCCTCCTCTCCTCCTCCTCCTCCTCCTCCTCCTCCTCCTCCTCCTCCTCCTTCCTCCTCCTCCTCCTCCCCTCCCTCCTCCTCCTCTCTCTCCTCCTCCTCCTCCTCCTCCTCCTCCTCTCCTCCTCCTCCTCATCCTCCTCCTCCTCCTCTTCCTCCCCCTCCTCCTCCTCCTCCTCCTCCTCCTCCTCCCCTCCCGCTTCTCCTCTCTCCTCCTCCTCCTCCTCCTCCTCCTCCTCCTCCTCCTCCTCCTCCTCCTCCTCCTCCTCCTCCTCCTCCTCCTCCTCCTCCGCCTCCTCCTCCTCCTCCTCCTCCTCCTCCTCCTCCTCCTCCTCCTCCTCCTCCTCCTCCTCCTCCTCCTCCTCCTCCTGGCAGCGGGGCCCCGGAGACCCCGAGTCCGGGGGGATCTCCGGGGCGCTCGGCGCGCGGCGCGGGCCCTTTCCCGCAGGCCGCCGCCCGCCCCGCTCCCACTGTGCGCGGCCGCGAACGCGGCGGAGAGGTTGGGCACCGCCTCGACACCTCCCGGCCGGGTGCCAGACCGCCCAGAAGGTCTGGGAGGCTTGGCCCCCGGCCGGATAGCCGCCCTGCTCCTCCAGCTCCTCCAGCTCGGGCGGCAGTTCGGCGCCTGCCTGCGCGCAGTCAGTCGCCGCCGCCCAGCGCCGGCGCCGCCGCCCGGCCCCCCGCCGCAGCAGCCCGGCCAGCTCCCGCAAGCGCCCGGCGCCCTCCTCCGCCGGCAGCGTCGCCGCCCCGCGCAGCGTCCCCGGCGGCCGCCGGCGCCAGCGCCGCCCGCGCCGCCCGCGCCGCCGCCGCCTGGCCCGCCTAGCGGGTCCTCGCCGTGCTCCGCGCCGGCGCCGCAGGCCGGCGGGCGCACGCCTAGCTAGCGCGCGGGCGGCGCGCCGCCGGCTCGCCGCCGCCAGCCCCGCGGCGCACCGCCCCGCGTGCAGCGAAGCAAGCGGAGCGGAGCGCCTCGGCGTTGCCCCGCTGAAGGGTCGCCGCGAGGCTCTGGCGCGCCGCCGCGAGCACCTCCGCGTCTCCGCGCGCCCAGGTGCGCAAGAGCGCCTGCGCCTCCTTCCCAGCGCGCCCGAGGGCCTCCAGCGCGAAAGCCGTCAGCGCTGGGCCCGGGTAGCGCGCGTGCTTGCGCTCCTCCCAGGCAGCGGCAGCGGCGCCGTCCCGGGCGGCGCGGCCCCGGCCCGCCGGCGTGTTCGCGCCGAGAGAGGCGTCAGTAACCACCACGTCGACGTAGGCAACGCCGACCGTGGGGTCTGTGAAGGCCACGTCGAGGCGAGCGGCCTCCACGGTGCCGTCAGGGCGCGCGCGGTCCCAAGCGGGCACGAATTGCTCCGTGGCCACGCCTGTCGCGCCGCGGGCGCCGAGCCAGCGGGCGAGCCAATCCCGGACGCCGTCGTGGCGCTGGATCGTGCCGCCGCCGACGTGGCAACCCAGGCAGTGCCCCACCGTCAGGTCGGCCCCGCAGCGCGTGCCGTCCTCCCTGCACCGGCAGCAGGTGGCGCTGGCGGTCGCTGGCAGCGGCAGCTGGAGGCGCAGCGCGAGGGCTGGGAGGAAGTGCGCGTCCGCCAGCACGTGGTCCTCCGCAGTTGGCGGCTGGAGCCAGCTCCCCGCTCCCTTCCCGCTGGCCGAGCGTAGCTGCGCTGCCCGGTCTGGTGGCAAGGAGCCCAGGAGCCGCTGCCGGCGCGCGTGCTGCTCCGGCGCCGCGAGGGCGCGCTGTGCTTTCGCCTGTGGCTCCGCGGCGGCGCACAGCCAGGTCGCGCCGCGCACCTGGAGAGCGCGGCCCGCCCCCTCGGCCGCCCCCCACGCAGCCGGGCAGGCGAGCTGGAAAGCCTCGAGGCTGGAGAGTCCGAGCTCACTGCAGACGCCCGCCAGGCACGCCTGCCAAGCCCCCACGAAGGCGGGCAAGCGGCGGTGCGCGAGGCCCTGCAGCCCGAGCCCGCCGCCAGCGCCGAGCCCTCCTCCTCCTCCTCCTCCTCCTCCTCCCCCTCATCATCCTCCTCCTCCTCATCCTCCTCCTCCTCCTCCTCCTCCTCCTCCTCCTCCTTCTCCTCCTCCTCCTCCTCCTCCTCCCCAGCTGGAGCCGAAATGGCAACGGAGGCCGCGCCGTTGGCGAAGGTGCGGAGCAGGACGAGCTCGTCCTGGGCACGCAGCCCGTGCCCTCGGAGCCGGCGGAGGGCCGCGAGGTAGGCGTCGAGGTGGTCTCGGGCCGCCTGCGGGGCGGCCGTCGGCGAGAAGCTCGCCCTCGCGGGGTCGGCGCCCGGGCCTGCCCCCGCCGCGTTGCGTACGTAGGGCAGCGTGCTTCCCACGCACGTGAGGTCGGGCACTGCTGCCCTCGCCAGCGGCCCTGGGAGATGCAAGTCTCGAGGGTTCCACACCTTGGTCTTCCGCGCGCTCAGGCGGAGGCCGCGCGCCGCCAGGAGCGCTGGCGCCGCGAGGAGCGCGGCGGCCAGTGCGCGCGGGCTGCCCACGACGTACACGTCGTCGAGGTAGGCCACCACCCTGGCGCCGGGGTATTGGCGGCGCGCCGCCGCCTCCAGGTCCTCGTAGAGAGTCGCCGCCGCCAGCGCGAAGAACGCCGGGGAGAGGGGGCAACCCTGGTCCACCCCGCGCTCCGCCCTGACCGGCGCCGCCCTGGCCCCGGGAAGGCAGGCCCCATGCGTGGTGGCCCTGCCGTACCACGCCTGCGCCAGCCGCGAGAGCTCCGGCAAGCGGCCAGCGACCTCCCGCAGCAGAGTGTCCCGGCAGAGCTCGTTGAACGCGTTGGCCACGTCCAAGGAGAGCACCGCGGCGCCGGAGTCCTGCTCCAGCGCGGTCGCCACGACGCGGTGCATCAGCTCGATGCCGCTTTTGCGGCCCACGCCAAACTGGCAGCGACCCACCGCTGCAGCGATGGCTCCCTTGTGCGCCTCCTCCTCCTCCTCCTCCTCCTCCTCCTCCTCCTCCTCCTCCTCCTCCTCCTCCTCCTCCTCCTCCTCCTCCTCCTCCTCCTCCTCCTCCTCCTCCTCCTCCTCCTCCTCCTGCCTCCTCCTCCTCCTCCTCCTCCCTCCTCCTCCTCCTCCTCCTCCTCCTCCGCCTCCTCCTTCCTCCTTCCTCCTCCTCCTCCTCCTCCTCCTACTCCTCTCTCCCTCCTCCCTCCTCTCTACCTCCCCTCCCTCCTCCCTCTCCCTCCTCCCTCCTCCCTCCTCCCTCCTCCCTCCTCCCCTCCCTCCTCCCCTCCTCCCTCCTCCCTCCTCCCTCCCCCCTCTCCTCGTTCCTCCCTCCTCCCTCCTCCCCTCTCCTCCTCCTCGCGCCTCCTCCTCCGCCTGGTTACTCCCTCCTCCCTCCCCCCTCTCCTCCTCCCTCCCTCCTCCTCCTCCTCCTCGTCCTCCCCCTCCCTCCCCTACTCCTCCTCCCCTCCCTTCCTCCTCCTCCTCCTCCTCCTCATCCTCCTCCTCCTCCTTCCTCTCCTCCTCCTCCTCGCTTCACCCCCCCCCCCCCCCCCCCGGACGCGCCGCCGACTCTCCCCTGCAGCACCACCCTGCCCGTCCCTCGCCCCTCGGCGCCCCCGCCCGCTCCACCTCGACCCGCCGGCCCTCGCCCGCCCCGCCCTCGACGTGGCCCTCGCTCGGACGTCCACTCCCTGTGCTGTGTTCGGTCTCGTGCGTGGCTTTCTCGCAGGATGCTCCAAGATGCTCCTCAAGAATCCCCGCC
>CAUYUJ010020916.1:0-5000 GCA_963575745.1 Prorocentrum cordatum | reverse complement strand
AGAGTTCCACGGGTTGAGGGCGGGTCGTTTTCAGCATGGGGCTCTCGCATTAGCGCCGCGCGCGTTCGTTTTAAAACGTTGCAGGAGCTTTACATATTGAGGGCGGGTGGCTTTCAACATGTGTCTCTCGCCTTAGAGCCGCGCGCATTCGTCTACAAAAAATGCTAGGAGTTTTACGGGTTGAGGGCGGGTCGTTTTCAACAGGCGGCTCTCGCCTCAGCGCCGCGCACATTCGTTTGTTTTTTTTGTTTAAACATGTTCCAAAACTTCACGGATTGAGGGCGGTGCCTTTCCAAAATCCGCCGACCCTGTCGGCGTGTGTGAGGGGCTTTTCCGTTCGAGCCGTCATCTCCGTCATTCTTTGTACTCGTCGTCTCTGTCCTTCCCTTTCCCTGGGAGACCTCTTCCCCTGGGCTCCAGCCATGCCGACCTTGAGCAACCTCGTAATTGAGTCGAAGGGAAGCCCCTTCCCCCCGGGTCAGATACGACGCCCCCCCCTGGGACTCCTCTTCCCCTGGGCTCCAGCCAAGCCGACCTTGAGCAACCTCGTAATTGAGTCGAAGGGAAGCCCCTTCCCTTTGATCCCTCCCCCGCCGGGAGGGGGGGGGGGTAGCGACCCCCCCCCCGGGTCAGATACGACGCCCCCCCCTGGGACTCCTCTTCCCCTGGGCTCCAGCCAAGCCGACATTGAGCAACCCCTGGGCTCCAGCCAAGCCGACCTTGAGCAACCTCGTAATTGAGTCGAAGGGAAGCCCCTTCCCTTTGATCCCTCCCCCGCCGGGAGGGCGGGGGGGGGGTGTCGACCCCCCCCGGGTCAGATACGACGCCCCCCCCTGGGACTCCTCTTCCCCTGGGCTCCAGCCAAGCCGACCTTGAGCAACCTCGTATTGAGTCGAAGGGAAGCCCCTTTTCCTTTGATCCCTCCCCGCCGGAGGGGGGGGGTGTCGACCCCCGCCCCCGGGTCAGATACGACCGCCCCCCCCTGGGAGACCTCTTCCCCTGGGCTCCAGCCAAGCCGACCTTGAGCAACCTCGTAATTGAGTCGAAAGGAAGCCCCTTCCCTTTGATCCCTCCCCCGCCGGGAGGGGGAGGGGGGTAGCGACCCCCCCCCGGGTCAGATACGACGCCCCCCCCTGGGACGCCTCTTCCCCTGGGCTCCAGCCAAGCCGACCTTGAGCAACCTCGTAATTGAGTCGAAGGGAAGCCCCTTCCCTTTGATCCCTCCCCCGCCGGGAGGGGGGGGGGGGTTGTCGACCCCCCCCCGGGTCAGATACGACGCCCCCCCTCTGGGACTCCTCTTCCCCTGGGCTCCAGCCAAGCCGACCTTGAGCAACCTCGTATTGAGTCAAGGGATCCCCTTCCTTTTATCCCTCCCCGCCGGGGGGGGGGGGGGGTGTCGACCCCCCCCCCGGGTCAGATACGACGCCCCCCCTGGGACTCCTCTTCCCCTGGGTTCCAGCCAAGCCGACCTTGAGCAACCTCGTAATTGAGTCGAAGGGAAGCCCCTTCCCTTTGATCCCTCCCCCGCCGGGAGGGGGGGGGGGGTCGACCCCCCCCCCGGGTCAGACGCGACGCCCCCCCCTGGGACTCCTCTTCCCCTGGGCTCCAGCCAAGCCGACCTTGAGCAACCTCGTAATTGAGTCGAAGGGAAGCCCCTTCCCTTTGATCCCTCCCCCGCCGGGAGGGGGGGGGGGGGTAGCGACCCCCCCCGGGTCAGATACGACGCCCCCCCCTGGGACTCCTCCTCCCCTGGGCTCCAGCCAAGCCGACCTTGAGCAACCTCGTAATCTCTTGCTGCGCATTGCGAACAGGGTCGGCGGCACCGGCCGTCAGGCCTTCGCAATATGGTTCCCGCCTTAGCGCCGCACACATTCGTGTTTTAATGCAAGGGTTTCGCGGATTCCCATGATCATCGTGACACACATGGTGTTTTGGAAGGAGTCAGGATTACGCGGGCGCAACAATTATGTTGATCCGCTGTGTTGAAAATCCCCATAATGGCGTTCTGGCTTGATTCTGGATCGTCAAGACGCAGCTGTCAGGTTGATACGTGGCGTTGGAATGCTCGAGAACAATTTTTCGGTACGCTTCAGGATCTTCAAATTGTTGTCTTCCAACGAGGCAGTTCCCTCAATGGAGATGAACCGTCATAAGGGGCCTGTGAAGAGGGAGCTTGGAGGAAGGGCTACTTCCAACATCGTTGATGACTTTTGGGTTTCCAGTGGCCCTCCTCCTACTCCTCCTCCTCCGCCCTCCTCCTCCTCCTCCTCCTCCTCCTCCTCCTCCTCCTCCTCCTCCTCCTCCTCCTCCTCCTCTCCTCCTCCTCCTCCTCCTTCTCCTCCACTCCTCCTCTCCCTCCTCCCTCCCTCCCTCCTCCGCTCCTCCCCCCCTCCTCCTCCACTCCTCCTCTTCCTCCTCCTCTCCTCCTCCTCCTCCTCCTCCTCCTCCCTCCTCCTCCTCCGCCTTTCTCCCTCCTCCTCCCCCTCCTCCTCCTCCTCCTCCTCCTCCGCCCTCCTCCTCCTTCAGAGTGCCTGATGATTGACCAAATCGTCTGAGGAGAGACAACCGCCTTTACAACACTGAATACATAATTATCGAAACAATGCAACAAAGTACAAGCAAGTGAATTGAATATGGAGAATGCGACAGCGAATACCACTTGTCGAAACACTGTAACGAGGGCACAAACATCTTTGAATTATGTGCCCACCCCCACGGGCCGAGCGCACCCATCATGGTGGGGTGTCTCTTGCCCGGGGACGCGCCTGCCTTGAGGGCTGCAGGCCAGCTCGTGCATCACCGCCGGCCAGCCTGACTGGGTCAGTGGCCCTGTGGGTCACCGCCGGCCAGCCTGACTGGGTCAGTGGCCTTGTGGGTCACCGCTGGCCAGCCTGACTGGGTCAGTGGCCCTGCGGGCCTGAGCGCCCCGAGGTTTCTCCCAGCCGACTGGGTCGGTGGGAGCCCCCCCGGGTTGCTCTCGGGAACGTGTCGGTGAACGACCAATGAAGGATGGACAGGATGTCCACCCCCCCTGAAAGCTGATGTAGAAGCCGATGAAAACGACTCCCCCCTCTTTCAGCGAGACGTTCCACACGCCCCGCGCCGGCTGATCCGGTAGGACGCACTCACTCGCTGCGTCGGAACCCGCGACAACGTGGGAGCGCAAAGCCCCTCGCCCCGAAGTCGCCTCGTGAAGCCCCCCGCCCCCGCGACCACAGCACTGAGTGGAGCGCAGGACGGCGGGGCCAACTTTTCCTTCTTGTCCCCCCTGAAGCCAGGGGGCGGGCGGCCCCAGTACGTCTACACGATTTACATGGCAATGACCGGTTTACAAGACAAGGATTGCCGAAGCAGTTGATTGCGCATCTTCCTTGCCGCGGTATTTATATAGCGCCCCGCAACCTGGCTCCCTCTGGTCTCAAAGCGACAACGTGGGAGACAACGTGGCACTCGTTCCCCGAAGTGGGGCTCTGGCGAGACTTTCGGCTGATAACCAGAAGTTTGCCTGATGATTGACCAAATCGCTTGATGAGAGACAACCGCCTTTGCAACACTGAATACAGAATTATCGAAACGATGCAACAAAGTACAAACAAGTGAATTGAATATGGAAAATGCCACAACGAATACAACTTGTCGAAACACTGTAACATGGGCACAAGCATCTTTGAATTATGTGCCCACCCCCGCGGGCCGAGCGCACCCATCATGGTGGGGTGTCTCTTGCCCGGGGACGCGCCTGCCTTGAGGGCTGCAGGCCAGCTCGTGCATCACCGCCGGCCAGCCTGACTGGGTCAGTGCCCCTGTGGGTCACCGCCGGCAAGCCTGACTGGGTCAGTGGCCCTGCGGGCCTGAGCGCCCCGAGGTTTCTCCCAGCCGACTGGGTCGGTGGGAACCCCCCCGGGTTGCTCTCGGGAACGTCTCGGTGAACGACCAATGAAGGATGGACAAGATGTCCACCCCCCCTGAGAGCTGATGTAAAAGCCGATGAAAACGGTTCCTCCTCCTCCTCCTCCTCCTCCTCCTCCTCTTCCTCCTCCTCCTCCTCCTCCGCCTCCCTCTTCCTCCTCCTCCTCCTCCTCCACCTCCTCCTCCTCCCTTTCCTCCGCCTCCACCTCCCCGCGCATCGGGCGTGCCCCTCCGGGTCGTCACCGCACCGTGCGCTGTGCTCCGCTCGGAACGACGACTAAAATACGGCACCTCACTGCGCGCGCCGCAATCACTTCCGGGCACCGCTCCTCAGCCTCGCGTGTGCGGCCCTCTCGCGAGCCGCGGCGCAAAGGTCGGCGGGAAACGAAAGGGGGGGACAGCATTTGGTCGGACCTGTCCCCCTACAGGGAGATTTTGAACGAACAATTAAGAGTACTCCAAAGATACCCCCAAGTGGTCAAAAACTCATCTAATTAGCCTGGCGAAGGACCCAACCATATGCAGTTGTGAATACCGTCGTTGTGAGTACCGCATTATGTGGCACTCTTTATGGGCCAAGAAACGCTGTCCTGGGTGAGGGAGACGCATGCGAACTGTACCGCTGGGCCTTCGGCGGGGCTCCCTATGGGGCTACGAAACGCTGTCCTGGGCGTGGGGGACGCATGCGGCGCCCCCCACTGGGGCCTTCGGTGGAGCCCTATATGGGGCCACGAAGCGCTGTCCTGGGCGTGGGAGACGCATGCGCCCCCCCCCCACACTGGGGCCTTCGGTAAAGCTCCCTATGGGGCCACGAAACGCTGTCCTGGGCGCGGGGGACGCATGTGGCACCCCCCTCTGGAGCCTTCGGTGGGGCTCCCTATGGGGCCACGAAGCGCTGTCCTGGGCGTGGGGGACGCATGTGGCCCCCCCCACTGGGGCCTTCGGTGGAGCTCCCTATGTGGCCACGAAACGCTGTCCTGGGCGTGGGGGACGCATGTGGCGCCCCCCACTGGGGCCTTCGGTGGAGCTCCCTATGTGGCCACGCAACGCTGTCCTGGGCGTGGGGGACGCATGTGCCCCCCCCCCACTGG
>CAUYUJ010020915.1:700433-732416 GCA_963575745.1 Prorocentrum cordatum | reverse complement strand
GGGGGCCTCGGCTCCGCGGGGCGCTGGCCCGGGTCTCCGAGGCTGGGATGTCGGAGGCTCGGACGTTTGACGTACAGTGTTGTGTCGGGCGTGTCCCCCTACATAGGGATTTTCGACGAAAAATCAAGAATACCCCCAAAACCCCAAGAATTTCAAAAAACTACTCCCGAAAATAATCCCGGGACTATTTTTGGATTGTTTTGGGATTTTTTTGGGTATTTTTTATTTTTCGTTGAGAATCCCCCTGTAGGGGGACAAACCCGACTTAAGTATAGTGGGGGCGCGCATCAAGTCGCCATCTGTTTTTCTTTAGGGTATCCTGGGTTTCTTCGCCCCTCGCGCTGCGCGGTGGCTTCCCGCAGCCGTGGAGGGAGCTGCTGCGTTCAGGGTGCTCCGGGTGTGCCCTCGGGTGCGCCTCGCGCGCGGGTTCTCAGGGTTGGATTTCTTGCGAGGGTTTCTTGCGGCCGCGCCCGCACAGTATTTTTTGTTTGCATGCTTCGGGGGTCTCCATAAGCATGCAGCAATGCGCGAGAAAGGTTGTCTAGGCCTCCCAGATGGGGTCCGAATAGATGGGATCAGAGGATCGCGCCGCATCGCCGATGCATCGGCGATGCATCGCCGATGCGGCTCGATGTGGGGCCCGCTTTTCTCCACGCCGACGTTACCGACGCATCGCCGACGTCGCCAGTGCATGGCCGGTGCACGGCCGATGCATCGCCGATGCATCGGTGGTACATTGGCGATATGGTGCAATCCAATCCTCCGACCCCACTTGCTCGGACCCCATCCCGGAGGCCTCTACAGAAGCGTACAGAAATGCGCGAGAACGGATGGCAGGCCATGCGCAGGCGTGACAGCCTAGATGCTGCGCGTTGCTTGCGCGGCGGCTGGCGGCACGTCCAGTCTCCTCTCACTCCCTTGGCCAGCGAGGCGGCGACGGGCTGCGCGTGCAGAAAAAGCTGACCGTGCAGCACAGCGCGGCCCGAACTTGTTACTTCAGCCAGCTTCACTTGCCAGCCCGGTGTCCTACGCACCTCTGGGTGCAACGACCTCTCTCTTGCCTGCTCCAGGGTCTCCATCGGCTGCGCCTCGTCGACGGGCGTCCAGGGGTGCCCAGATCGTCCCGAAGGGCCGCTTGGGTTGACCTCCCGGTTCCTCGTCTGGGATGTGCACACACACACACACATACACGCTTCCACTGCAGCAGGGGGAAAGCCGATACTCCTGGACATCTGGAGGCGGTGGACGTGGAGCTTCGTCTATGATTCAGGGTCGCGCCTCCCGCTCCCCACACCCCCTTGATGCTGACGAGGCCCCTCCCGCCGGACCCCCCTGGCGGGTGGGGTGCGGTGCCGTGGGTGTGGCTTGGTGCTGCGGTGCCCCCCCCTCTTGGTGTGGTGCGGCGCTGCGGTGCTTCAGGGAGCGGGAGGGCCGCAGCCTCCCAGCGCACCGGGGCTCGGTCTCCAGGAAAAGCCCTCGTAGTGGTTTTCGTCGTCGTCGTCGTCGACTTCGTGGTGGTGGTGGTGGTGGTCGTCATCGTCGTCGTCGTCGTCGTTGTCGTCGGCGTCGCAGTCGGTGTCGGCGTCGGCGTTGGCGTCGGCGTCGTCGTCGGCGTCGGCGTCGGCGTTGAGCTCGGCGTCGACGTGGGCGTGGCGCCGGCGTGGGCGTCTGCGTCGGCGTCGTCGTCGTCGTTGTGGTCGTGGTCGTCGTCGTCGTCGTCGTCGTCGTCGTCGTCGTCGTCGTTGGCGTCGGCATCGGCGTCGGCATCGGCGTCAGCATGGGCGTCGGCGTCGGCGTCGGGCGTCGGTGTTGACATTGGCGTCGCCTTTGCCGTCGTCGTCGTCGTCGTCGTCGACGTCGTCGCCGTCGTTCTCTCTTCGTCCTCGTCGTCGTCGTCCTCGTCCTCGCCCTCTGTTCTTCGTCGTTTTCCGCGTCGTCGTCGTCGTCGTCGTCGTCGTCGTCGTCGTGGTCGTGGTCGTTGTCGTCGTCGTTGTCGTCGTCGTCGTCGTTGGCGTCGGCATCGGCGTCGGCATCGGCGTCGGCGTCGGCGTCGACGTCGGCGTCGTCTTTGTCGTCGTAGTCGTCGACGTCGTCGCCGTCGTTCTCTCGTCGTCGATTTCGTCGTCGTCCTCTTCTTCGCCCTCTGTTCTTCGTCGTCTTCGTCGACGTCGTCGTGGTCGTGGTGGTCGTCGCCGTCGGTGTCGTCGCCTTTGTCGTCGTCATCGTCGGCGTCGGCGTCGGCGGCATCCTCGTCGTCGTCGGCGTTTGCGTCGGCGTTGGCACCGGCGTTGGCGTCGGCGTCGGCAGTGGCGTCGTGGTCGTGGTCGTGGTCGTTGTCGCGGTCGTCGTGGTCGTGGTTGCGGTCGTGGTTGGTCGTGGTTGTCGTCGTCGTCGTCGTCGTCGTCGCTGTTGTTGTCGTCGCCGCCGCCGTCGTCGTCATCGTCGTCGTCGTCGTCGTCGTCGTTGTCTTCGTCGTCGTCGACGTCGTCGTCGTCCTCGTCGTCGTCACTGACGGCTTCGGCGTCGACGTTGACGCCGTTGCAGTCGTCGGCGTCGGCGCCGTCTTCGGCGTCGGCGTCGTTGTCGTCGTCGTCGTCGGCGTCGTCTCTTTCGTCGTCGTCCTCCCTTCGTCGTCGGCGTCGTTTTTGTCGGCGTCGGCGTCGGCGCCGGCGCCGTCGTCGACGTCGTCGTCGTCGTCGTTGTCGTCGGCGTCGGCGTCGGCGTCGGCGTTGTCGTTGTACGCGTCGTCGTCGGAGTCGTCGTCGGCGTCGTCGGCGGCGTCGGTGGCCGCGGCTGCGGGGGCCTCGCCGTCTTCGTCGGCGACTGCGACTGCGTCTTCGTCTGCGTCGTCCTTTGGCGTCTGCGTCGGCGTCGACGTCTTCGTCGGCGTCGTCCTCGTCGTCGTCGTCGTCGTCGTCGTCGTCGTCGTCGTCATGGTTTAGTCTTCGTCGTCGTCGTCGTCGTTGTCCCCCAATCCCATCCTGTGGCGGCTGGAGATCCGTGGGTCCACTCTCTGGGAGGTGGGGAGGGGCTTGGCCCTTGAGCCCTGAGGACCTCGCCAGGGCATGGCGGGCCCAGGGCCAGGGCATGGCGGGCCCGGGGCCTTACTTTCCTAGTGTTTTAACAAGGTTTCCGCCACCCAGACCCACCAGAGCCCCGGGGGACGTGGCCGGGGGTCCCGCCCACAGGGACCTCGCCAGGGCATGGGGGCTCGGGGCCAGGGCATGGGGGGCTCATAATACGTGGCCGGGGGGGGGTCCCGCCCCGGGACCTCGGCGGCGCATGGGGGACCTGGGGCCTTATTTTCCTTATGTTTTTACAGGGTTTCGCCGGCCCCGAGCTGCCCGAGCCTCTTGGGACGTAGCCGGGCAGGTCCCGCCCGCCAGGCGGGACCCGGCGGGGACCTCGGCGGCGCATGGGCGGCCCGGGGCCTCATTTGGGTTTTTACAGCAGTTCTGCCAGGGGACGTGGCTGGGGGTGTCCCGCCCAGGGACCTGGCTGGGGAATGGGGAGCCCGGGGCCTTATTGTCCCTCTGTTTGTACACGGCTTTTACCTTTGCATGCACGTCGATTTCGGCACCGCCTGATCCCGAGGTTTTGCCTCCTCCCGGCCTCGCCCTGAGGCTGCGCTCTCCCCCCCTCCTCCCCCTCTTTGTTAATCCAAGCTTCGCGCGGCCCGCTTAGCTTCGACTGGAAGAGGTGCGCTCTCGACCCGCGAATCAACAAAACTGTTTGCACACGGTTATTTCGGCAACCCAGAGCCACCGGAGCCCCGGGAGACGTGGCCAGGGGGGGGTCCCGCCCAGGGACCTGGACGGGCCATGGGGGGCCTGGGGCCTTACTTCCCTTGTGTTTTTAAAGGCGTTCGGCCATCCCCAGACATCCAACGTCTCGATTTTTTCGAGACGCGGGCCCCCGACCTCCCGACCACTTCCCTGGGACCGGTTTTTCATCCCGAGTCGTTTTTTGACGGTCCCGAGGCCCGGCGAGGGCCCCGAGAGGCCGAAAACTAATTACGAAAAACCTCTGTCTCGATTTTTTCGAGACGCCCGATGTCTGTTTTTAAAGGGTTTCGGCCATCCAGAGCCGCCAGAGCCCCGGGGGACGTAGCGCCGGGCGGCTCCCGCCCAGGGACCTCGGCGGCGCATTGGGCGCCCGGGGCCTTAACTCCCCCTGTGTTTTTCTACGAGGTTTCGGCTGCCCGGAGCCACCAGAGCCCCAAGAGGTTACAGGGGGCTCCAGGTGCTGCCCCCGCCTGGTGCCCCAGGTCTCCCACAGGCCTCCTAGAGGCCTCCAGGAGAGCTCCGCAAAGCTCACACACTTGGTTTTCTCACAGTGCACTTTTCCGCAGCGGCCGCCATGACGGCCTCTGGGAACCTCCACGACGGCCCGAGAGTCCCCCAAGAGGATTCCCGAGAGCGCCTCCCAAATCAAAAATGGCCCCATTTCGTTTTGAAAACGTACATTTATACGATGTTCACCGCTTCGGCGTCGACCGCGTCGAAGACGGCCCCAGGAGCCGAGACCAAAATGGCCCAAGAGAGTTCCAAGAGGCTTCCAAGACAGCTTAAGAGGTGCCCTCGACTGTCCAGGAGGCCCCCAAGACTGTCCCAAAAGGCCCCGGCCGGGGGGCCTCTGGGCCCCCCTCCGAGACAGACTCACACAGCCCCGAAAAGCCACCCGAGAGTCCCAGGAGGTCTCCAAGCGTCCACGAGGGCATAGAATCTCCAAATTGTCGCTCCAACACGCCGACGAGGGCTCCAAGACGGCCTCCAGGAGCACCCACGACGGCCCGGGAGTCCCCCAAGAAGCGCCTCCAGAAGCAAAAATGGCCCCATTCCCTCCGGAAAACGTATTTTTGTACGATATTCGCCACTTCGGCGTCGATCGCGTCGAAGACGGCCACAGGAGCCGACCAGATCGCCCCAAGACGGCCAAAGAGAGTTCCAAGAGACCTCCAAGACGGGTCAAGAGGGGCCCTCGACTGTCCAGGGGGGACCCCAAGAAACCTTTAAGAGCCCCCGAAACAAAAACCCAAGCGGACCCCACGGGGCCGCCAGGAGGCACCAAGCGGCTCCCAAGAGCCCTCTCCCCAGACGCACTGAGGTACCCTGGCCGATCCCGAAGCTTCCGGACAACTCTCGGCATCCTGACGCCCCCAACGGGCCCCGGGACCGTCAAACATTTAGGACGAAATTCCTGGCCTATGGAAATTGTCCGGACCTCGGGGCCACTCCAGGGGTCGTCGACGTCGTCGTGGTGGTGGTGGCGGTCGTCGTCGTCGTCGTCGTCGTCGTCGTCGTCGTCGTCGTCGTCGACTTCGTCGTCACTCGTCGCCGCCTCTTTCGTCGTCGACGTCGTCGCCGTCGTCGATGATCACACGAGCGAAAGCGAGAGCAGCAAAACGTGGCGCAGCCGTGACTATAACCTAAGCGCGCGCGAAGCGCGCGTGGTTCTAGTATAGTTAGATGTGTAGACCTGCATATGTATGTATATATTTATGTATATATATACATATATATACATATATATGTATATTCGTGTGTGTGTATATATATATAGATTCATATAGACCGCTCCCTGGGGTCCTGGGATATCAGAATGCAGGATCATTTGCACCGTTCTCGCCGCCAACGGTTGACGTTGCGTGCAGTCATACAGGAAGCACAGGGTCGGCCCAGGGTTCAGTGATGGCTGCCAGGAGGAGAGGGCAAACAAAGTGTTAGCGTTGCCGCTCGTGGACGCCAGTCCGATCCGGCTCTCGCCGAGCGCCGAGGCGGTGGCGGGCATCGCGAAGAGCCTGGCCGGGGCGCTGGGGCTGCTGGCGGCCCCTGCCGGTTCCGCGGGGGCCGGCTGGTTGGACACGCTCGATTGGGGTGGTGAGGACGCCCAGCCCAGGGCAGCAGCAGAGGGTAAGTCAGGAGGGGAAAAAACACACAGACACAATTAATCGACGATCCCCAGGAAAATATGGGAAAATATGGGAAGTGGGGGGGAAGACAAAAACCCAGAAAATATGGGAAAATATGGGGAATCGTTTTATTTGTGTGTATTTATTTGTGTGTCCAGGGGCTCCTTTAGTAAGGATGATTGAAAAAGGGGGGAAGCCGGCAGCAGATCCTGTCCATGGCGAGTCGGGGCTCAAGGGACGGGGGTCGATGCATGCGGCGGTCAGTCATGGCGCCGCATTTTGCAGGATCCTGCGGAGCCAGGGTTGCATCGACCCGAGTTTGGGTGCAGGATCCTGCAGGATCTTGCAGGATCTTGCAAAGCTCCCTGACCTGAGTTTGCATTGACCCAGGTCAGTAGGTCCCCGATTGAACAGGATTGCAGGATTCGTTGTCGGCGTCGCCCCAGGCATGGTCCACTTGGGTCAGACGTCGGCTGTCCAGAAGCAGCGGCCACTGTCGATTTTGCTGCTGTGCATCGCCCTCATGTTTTTCGTCCCTATCTCGGGCGTGCAGGGAGGAATGTCGAGGGTGAATGTATGCCCTTGTCCACCCACCTGGTATGGAGGGCACCGCCACTGGGACTGCCCCGTATCATGCGTCCCACAGTAACGCCTGTTGGGTGGGGGCCAGATACGTCTCTGGTGATGGTTTGCTACATGCAGATTTGAAACTTACGCCTGCACAGCGCACAGCAGTTAAGCGAAGAGGATCGTGTCGAACATCCATGCTGGCACGACGCTGCAGGATGACTTCATGGAACGGCGTACCGATGGCGAAGCACAGGTCCCACTCAGCCCTCAGGGCTTTGGATGACCTCAAGGGTTCAGGGACCTCCAATGGCTCCCACAGGTCCTCCAGGGGGGGTCCTCGAGCCTCCAGTAGTCTGCTCATGGATTCCAGACCGAAGATGCAAGACAACGGTGTTGGTACAGGCGTATTCTATCTTACTAAATCGACGCCGCCATGTTTTTACGCATCTCTCAAACGCGCCATGGGCCAGATACCGAATTGACTTCCTCCTGTGCGCGGAGTGGTGCGCGCGCGCGAAATTCCGCCGTCCCCAACCCCGCCCGTCCTGCGCCCGCCCCCGCGGAGGGCGCGACGCCCCGTCCGCGGCAATGTCTGTTATACACTGCTAGAACTCGTGCGCGCTCCCCCGATCACCCCCACCAGTGTACTTTGGTAGCCCGACGCAGGATGGCGTGCCTGCGCCGATAGAACACAAGGTCCGGCGCACCTCCGCTGGTGCCTGCGATGACGGGGCGATGCTTGCACCGTTCTTTTGACGTGCTGGAAGTGCCTGCGCTTTACCCTGACGGAGGGCGAGTGGTTTTCGAAATGGGGCGTTCGCTTTAGCACCGCGCACGCTTGCCAAAAACAGATCCAGCAGCTACACGGACAGCGGGCGAATAGGTGTCAAAATAAGGCTCTCGCGATCGTGAGGAGATGCAGGGGGCCACGTGCGAACCCTACCCCCACCCCCCACGATTTCTGAGGGGGAGGGTGGGGATAGGGCTCGCACGTGGCGCCCTAAGATGCCTGCGCCCTAATGTTCCACGTGCCCGCGGTGCCGCCCCGCCGTGCGCAGAGCCCGCGCGGCTGCATCGCCTGCCCCCGCGGCCCCTGCGCGGACAGCTCGAGGCGATGCTCGCACTCCACGGGTGGGCGCGTCTGCGGTGCCTGCGCCGAGTCGTGTGCGGCGCCCGCGCTGATCGAGCGAGGGTCCGCGCGGTGCGCGCGATGATGCCGCCATGATGACGGGGCGATGCCCGTGCCCCATTCTTTGGCCTGTCTGCGGTGCCTCCGCCGAGTCACGCGCAGCGAATGCGCTGATGCAGCGACGTCGATGGTCTTGCGTGGAGCAGGCAGCGGCCACATGGGCGTGGAACGCATCGAAGTCCTCGCTCTGACCTTGCGGCGATTCATCGGCACGCCCACCTCGCCTGGCAGGTCGCGGAGCCCGGACAAGGTGCCCCGCTTCCATCTGGCTTAGATTCGGCATACCACGTGCAAAATGCACCACGTCGGTTCGGCATCCCAGAGCGATTTTTAATGGCCAACTTGAGAGCGAATATTCTTTACCTGGTTGGCACTTCGTTTTCTCAGATTGCTATGTTATGTCCTCCATCCCGACCTGTAAATGCCACTGGGTACGTTCATTTGTGGACGCGCGATCGCGCGCGTGCATTTCCGAATATTTTGAATAAGTTCGGAGGCTTTGAGGCGCTGGCCAGCGCGTTCCCCCTGTTGGAATTCAGCGGCGGACGATGTGCCCAAGCGTTTGAGTTGATTGGCGCGTTTGTTCTGCGCTTTGCTGGTGTATCGATTGACCTGTCCCGTCACTCTGGTGTGTCCATGGTTGACCCGTCCGTGTTGTCCATCTAGCTCCCTGCCCTTCTCCTCCTGGTGTGTATTCATACCTGTCCTGCCATGCCGTTTTGTGTTCCAGATTGTTGTGCTGATTTTCTGGGCGGGGTATACACCAGTGGTGTGGTATACATTAGTGCGTTTTGCGTCAATAGACACGTAGTCCGAATGTCAGCTGAACGCGACCCCGGGGACTTGCTGCGGGCTGTGAGCAAATCGCAGTGGGGAGAACGTGATATGGGGGAGTCTCAATTGCCCTGAGGGTGTGACGTAGTATGCGCCTGGGGACCCCCTGGGGATCCACGGTATCGAAGTTCGTTTGCCAGCGCGAAGTCCGTTCGTCCAGGGACGGCGTAGTGGAAAGGCCCACGCTGCGACTGCAGGATTATGTTTGTGCACCGCTATCAAGGTTTAGTTGTTGGCCGAAAATCTGGGAACTGGGGTGGTGTATTGTATGTGGGTCTCCCCGGAAATCCAGAATGAGCCAAAATGACGACGGATGGCATCGCTGTGGGCGCGAAAGTGATGGCGGCGGCGGTGACGGCGATGGCGACGAGGCAAACCTTCGCGGCCGCGACCACGACCATCTACGTTGCGCCCCTTTGCGCGGATGGGCTCCCAGTAGGGTGTCCCTGCTTCGTCTTGCTAATAGAGGAAACGAATTCACAGTACAGTGTGCCATGGCGCTCTTGCGCTCTGCGTGCACCCAAGAGCATCCGGGATATTCGGATGACCTTCCGAGGGTGGGGCACCGCCCCGGTGGATTTCTCGGGAGCCCACCGTTCGACCCGCCAGGAGCCAACGAACGACTCGACGCCAAGGTAGGTGACATGGAAGGAAAGAACCAGGAGGAGGAGGAGGAGGAGGAGGAGGAGGAGGAGGAGGAGGAGGAGGAGGAGGAGGAGGAGGAGGAGGAGGAGGAGGAGGAGGAGGGGGAGGAGGAAGGAGGAGGAGGAGGAGGAGGAGGAGGAGGAGGAGCAGGGGGAGGAGGAGGCGGACGGGAGGGAGGAGGAGAGGAGGGAGGAGGAGGAGGAGGAGAGGAGGGGAGGAGGAGGAGGAGGAGGAGGAGGAGGAGGAGGAGGAGGAGGAGGGGAGGAGGAGAGGGAGGAGGAGGAGGAGGAGGAGGAGGAGGAGGAGGAGGAGGGAGGAGGAGGAGGAGGAGGAGGAGGAGGAGAGGAGGAGGAGGAGGAGGAGGAGGAGGAGGAGGAGGAGGAGGAGGAGGAGGAGGAGGAGGAGGAGGAGAGGAGGAGGAGGAGGAGGCGGAGGAGGAGGAGGAGGAGGAGGAGAGGAGGAGGAGGAGGAGGAGAGGAGGAGGAGAGGAGGAGGAGGAGAGAGGAGGAGGAGGAGGAGGAGGAGGAGGAGGAGGAGGAGGAGGAGGAGGAGGAGGAGGAGGAGGAGGAGGAGGAGGAGGAGGAGGAGGGAGGAGGAGGAGGAGGAGGAGGAGGAGGAGGAGGAGGATGAAGAGGAGGAGGATGAGCAGGAGGTGGGACGCCCTCACACCTCTGGGCTTTCTGGTCAGCCGGAGGATGTGCTGGCGCAGCTGGGCGTGGACCTGTCGGCGTGCACTTGCGTGGACCAGGCAGCCAGCCATCCTCACTTCTCCCGCCATGCGTCTTTCTTCGTCCCTTCTTTTCCCTGCTGTCGGTATCTTCAATGCCGATATAAATGTGTATATATACACATATAACGGCGCACCGGGTCCGGGGGCCCGGGGCCGGGACCCCGACCACAAATGTGGGCTCCGGGGGGCCCGGAGGCTCGTCGGACCGCCGGACGCCGTCCAAGATCGTTCGCAGGCGGCTTCGAAACGCGCACCGATGGCTCCAGATGCCTTCCAAGACGCCTGTCATGACACCAAGAAGGTCCCAGAAGCCTCCAAGACGCTCCGAGAGGCAGCCCAAGAGAGGCCCAAGAAGCAAAAATCGTGCCATTCCTATGGGAAAACGTACATTTTTCGCATGCTCGCCTCTTGGGTTTTCACCGCGTCCAAGACGGCCCAAGAGGCGCCCAAGACGGTCTACGAGGCCTCCGGGAGCGCTCCAAGGCTGCGCACGAGTGTCCCAGGACGGCCCCAAGACGGCCGAAGAGAGCCCCAAGACGAGTTCGAGAGGGGTCCCAGACGGAGAAAGCCAACCTCGAATTCCGAGCTTCCGGCCCAAGAGGCTCCAGGAGGCGCCAAAATGCCGCCAAGAGGCGCCAAAAGGCTCCCAAAAGCACCCCAAGACGTTCCGAGAGGCACCCCAAGAGAGGTCCAAGAAACAAAAATCGTGCCATTCCTATGGGAAAACGTATATTTTTCGCATGTTCGCATCTTGGGCTTTCACCGCGTCCAAGACGGCCCAAGAGGCCTCCAAGACGGCCTAGGAGGCCTCCGGGAGCGCTCCAAGGCTGCGCACGAGTGGCTCAGGACGGCCCCAAGACGGCCCAAGAGAACCCCAAGACGACTTCGAGAGGGGTCCCAGAAGGAGAAAGCCACTCTCGAATTCCGAGCTTCCGGCCCAACATATCCCAGGAGGCGCCAAAACGCCGCCCAGAGGCGCCAAAAGGCTTCCAAAATCAGCCCAAGACGTTCCGAGAGGCACCCCAAGAGAGGTCCAAGAAACAAAAATCGTGCCATTCCTATGGGAAAACGTATATTTTTCGCATGTTCGCATCTTGGGCTTTCACCGCGTCCAAGACGGCCCAAGAGGCCTCCAAGACCGCCCCAAGACGGCCCAAGAAGCTTCCAAGAGGGCCCCAGGACAGCCCAAGAGGGCCCCAAGACGGCCCAAGAGGCGCCTAAGATGGCCCAAGAGGGCCCCAAGACGGGCCCAAGAGGGGGCCCAGAGGGGGACCACGAACCGCAAGCTCGAGCCTTCCGCCCCAAGAGGCCGCCAGGAGGCCCCAAGGAGGCCCCTCAAGAGGCCCCAGGAGACCCCCAAGAGGCCCAAAGGAGGCCCCGAGAAGCCCCAAATCGGCCCCCAAAATGCTTCGAACCTGCTTCCAGGAGGCCCCCGACAGGTTCAGAGGCTCCCGAGAAGCTACGTCAAACTCCCAGCGAGCGGCCGGACGAGGCCCCCCACAAAATCACAAGAGGGTTCCAGTATTTGTATCCTTCAGCGCTCTCTGGCCTTCTTCCCCCTGCCCCCTTCCCTGCGACTTTCGTTGACTCAAGCTCGCCTCCTAGCTAGAACCTAAGCGCGCGCGAAGCGCGCGCGTGGTTCTAGTATATATATAGCTTGACATATTCATGTCTATAAGTATGTATGCATACATTCATATATATATATATATATATATAAATACATACATACATCCGTACACATTCATCCATACATACATACATACATACGGACAGACAGACAGACAGACAGACATACATACATACATATACTTACATACATACATAAACATACATGTCAACACACTTTCATACATGAATCAATACATACATACCTACGTACGTACGTACGTACATACATACACACATACATCCATATGCATATATTAGCCTGCGCGGGCCACAACCGTGTGTTTTTAGCAACACCATGTTCTGCAGTCATTTATGAGGGATCGTGTCCCCAGAGGCGCGAATGTAGAGTAATTTAGGGGAAATCGTGGCCTCGGAGGCGCGAACTTGGTGTATTTAGGAGGGATCGTGGCTTCGGGGGCGTGAGCGTAGTGCAGTTTGCCAGGGAGCGTGGCCTCCAGGGCGCGAAGACAGAGTAATCCACGAGGGATTCTTGCGTCGGGAGCGCGAACCTAATGTATTTTTAGGGTCCCACGGCCCCGCAGGAATTCAGGCAACGCGATTCGGGGATGATAGCCCGGTCCTTTTCGGCTCCCCCCCCCCGCGCGGACTTCAAGAATCTGCAGCAGGAAGCAGAAAACAGGATTGTAACACTGGAGACTGGAAACTGGAACTGGTGCAGGGAGCAGCAAGCCTAAGCCTCGCAGCCTGATGGCCCCACAGGGGGGCCGGCGGATTATGTGTATATGAGTAAATATTTGTGTGTATCTATAATGTGTGTGTGTGTGTGTGTGTGTGCGTTCTCCCCCGCCACTTGCTTCCTCTCCCATCTTCCCCTCCTCCTTTCCTCTCTCCCCCCCTCGCCTGTTTTTTTTTTTCTCTTCTTCTTCTTCTTGTTCTTCTTCTTGTTCTTCTTCTTCTTCTTCTTCGCGCCCCCACGCCGCTCCTCCCTCCCCTCCGCAAGGCACCGCCCTCCCTCCTCCCTCCACTTCCTGCTCCCTCCAGCCTCATCCACAGCCGTCCTGCCCCCCCCCCGTGCCAGCGGCCCGCTGCGCTGGCGCCGGCGGCGCCGATGGCGCTGCGCGCCGTCGTGGCGGCCGCCGCGGCGCTGTGGCGGCCGGCCCGCGCCGCGGCGGGCGCCGGCCTGCCCGAGCAGCAGCACCTGTCTCTGGCGGGGCCGGGCCTGGTGGCGGTCGAGTGGGTGACGCCGCAGCCGGCGCCCTCGGTGGTGGCGTACGGCACCGCAGAGGGCAGGCTCACCAGCGCGGCGGAGGGGTCCGCCCGGGTCTACTCGTGCTCCGAGGCCTCGTGCGGCGGCCCGTACACCTCGGGGTACCTGCACCGCGCCGTCCTCGGCGAGTCGCAGGAGGGCGGCCTGCGGCCGGGCGTCCGATACTTCTACGGGTGCGGCGGGGAGGGGGGGCACGGCCGCGTGTTCTCTTTTGTGATGCCCCAGCGGCGCCTGACGGCTGAGCCCGCGGTCTTCGCCCTGGTGGGAGATGCAGGGCAGACCGATCACTCGGAGCGCACCTTCGCGCACATACGCGCCGCAGAGCCCCTCGTGGCGGTCCTGGCTGGCGACTTGTCCTACGCGGATTGCGACCAGCCGCGGTGGGACAGCTATGGCAGGCTGGCCGAGCCCCTTGCCGCGCGCGTGCCCGTGATGAGCGTCGCGGGCAACCACGAGGTGGAGCCCCTGCACGAGTGTGGCCTCTCGATGAACTCGAGCTTCGCGGCATACAACGCGCGTTATCGCAATCCTTCCAGCGCGAGCGGCTCGAGCTCGAACCTGTACTACTCCTTCGAGTCAGGGGGCGTGCACTTCCTGATGCTCGCCTCGTACGCAAACTTCTCCGAGGGTTCGGGCCAGCTTGCCTGGCTTCAGCGTGACCTGGCAAACGTGGACCGCGAGGCTACGCCCTGGCTTGTGGCCGTTGTCCACGCACCCTGGTACAACTCGAATTTGGACCACCAGGGCGAGCGTGAGGAATACCTAATGAAGGAATCCATGGAGCGCTTGTTGCGAGACGCAGGACTGGACGCCATGTTTGCAGGGCACGTCCACGCGTATGAGCGCATCCATCGGGTCTTTGATGGTAAGCTGGACTCCTGCGCTCCAGCGTACTTCAACATCGGCGCTGGCGGTAACCGCGAGGGCCTTTCCAGGTTGTACAGGCCATGGCACCCAGAGTGGAGTGCCGTCCGAGATGCGGATTACGGCCACGCGATACTTAAAGTCCACAACGCGACGCATGCGCATTTCACTTGGCACAGGAACAGAGAAGAGGAGACGACCGTGTTCGACGAGTTTTGGCTGACCAAGGACCCCCACTGCACCGCTGATCCGGTCGGAGCCGAGCCCGTTTCTCAGTACACCGCGAGCCTGCGGGACAGCAGCTGGCCTCTCAACTTCGTTTGAACACTGCTTGCAAGGCGAAGGCGGATGCACTCCAGGTTGCGCGCGGCGCGTGGACCTTGGCATCGCTCGGGCGTGTGCATTTTTCTTCCGGCGAGGACCATCGAGGAGCATCCCTGATCATTTGGCGAAAAAACCACGCACGACACCGAACAAAAACTCAGGGAATGGACGTCCCAGCGATGGCGAGGGACGCGCTGACGCCGGTGACGTCGAGCGATGCCGCCGCTGTCATATCCGAGAGGCGTGCGCCACTCCGCCGGCTCCCAGAGGAGGGCAGACACCTCCACGGGCGAGGCCGTCCGAGGGGACCGTGCGCGGTCTGCTCGGAGCTTCCTCTTGGCCTCCTCCTCCTCCTCCTCCTCCCCCTCCTCCTCCTCCCCCTCCTCCTCCCCCTCCTCCTCCTCCTCCTCCTCCTCCTCCTCCTCCTCCTCCTCCTCCTCCTCCTCGTGGCCTCGTGGGGGTTTCTGGGGCCTCGCGGGGGGTTTCCGGGGCGCCTGCTGGCGGTCTCGGAGGTCCTTATCGGGGGGGGGGCAGGCTCGACGCGTCGGCTCGGAGGGCCCCTCTCTTTGGGGAGAAGGCGCCTCTGCGGCCGTCGTGGGGCTCTCTCGGGTCGTCCTCGGGGCTCGTTGGGGCCATTTTGGAGCGATTTTTGGGGCCGTCCTGGACGATGCTGGCACCCAGCATGCCAGTATGCGAAACATGCGCGTTTCGCGAGGGGATTGGGGCGATGTTAGCTTCTTGGGGCCCTCTTCATGGTCTTCTTGGAGCCCTCTAGTAGGGGCGTCCTGGAGGCGTCCTGAGGCCATCTTTGCTGTTCTTGAGGCCTCCTCGGAGTGTTTGAATGCAGCTTGAGTCAGCTTGATTGTCGTCTTCGCCATCATGGAGGCAACGGAGTAAAGATTTGGAGGCTCTGGAGGCGCTGGAGGTGCGTTGGCCAGCTCGTATTCCCCCAGGGACGCCCCCAGGGCCTCCTCCGGCCCCCCCCCCCCTCAAATGCGACTTCGGACCCCCGGGGAGGGGGACAGCCAAATGTCTCACACCTTTTCAGCCTCGGCAAACGAGGGTCCGCGGATTTGCTCTGGTGCATGGTTCTATGGTGCGATATTCTCGGCGTTGGTTACGATTTGCTCTGCACATTGTGGTGGGACAATGGCACTCTGGGTCGGACGCGGCAGCGAACTGACAAGGAGCAGACTGGCCATGCTGCTCATATGGAGCTGTCACGTCCCTACTTGTCGCTGGGCATGCGCTCCAGAGAGCTTCGGGCTGACAGAAACAGTTGACGTGGTGTGACTGTGGCACACTGTAGAAGCTCAGTGCCAGTCACGATCTGGCTCCATTTGACTCAGAATTATCCGGGGAGGCAGGCAGAGTAAGGTAAAGGAGGATGAGGAGGAGAAGGGAGGCAAGAGGATGATGAGGACCAGACGAATTCATGATCATGATGTTGTTGCTGCTGATGGCGATGATGGTGACGGTGGTGGTGCTGATGATGATGATGATGATGATGATGATGATGATGATGATGATGCTGATGCTGACGCTGATGCTGCTCATGATGATGCTGCTGAGGATGATGATGATGATGATGATGATGACGATGATGATGATGATGATGATCATGATGATGAGCGGTGACGATGGCGGTGACCTGTATGATGATGATGATGATGACGATGATGGTGATGCTGATGATTATTATGACGATTATTCGGATGATCTTAGGCTTACGTCTCACCGCCGACCCCTTTGTTTTTCTTGGGGGCTTCCTGGGGGTTCCTGGGGCAAGTTGGGGGCGTCTTGGAGCCGAAGGTTCGAAGTGTCCGTTCCGGTTTGGGAGCCTATGGGGCCGTCTTAGGGCGGTCTTGGAGGCATTTTGGAGGGTCGTCCGCGTGGTGAAGGGCGAACCATCGTATGTCGAAGCCGATTTGGGGGCTCTTGGGGCCCCTTGGGGCCTCTTGGAGGCCTCTGGGGAATCTCTTGGGGCCTCTTGGGGGCCTTTTGGGGGCGTCTGGACGCCTTTTTGGAGCCTCTTGTGGCCTCCTGGGAGCCTCTAGGGGCGGACGGCTGGAATGTTCGTTTCGTGGTCCCGCTTTCGGGCCCCTCTTAGGGCCGTCCTGGAGCCCTTTTGGGTGGTTTTGGGCGTCTCTTGTGCCGTGATGGGGGCTTCTTGGGAGCCTATGGAGCAATTTTAGGGCTTCTGCGCTGCGAAGGCGGAAAAATCGTTTGTGCTAGAAATGTACGTTTTTCCCAAGGGAATTTGACGATTTTGGCCTCTTGGAGGCCTCCTGGGAGGCCTCTTGGAACGTCTTGGCGGCCTCTTGGGCCGTCTTCGGCCCATGTTAGGCATCTTGGAACGATCTTTCGGCCCATGTTCGGCGTCTTGGAACGATCTTTCGGCGTCTCGGGGCCCTCTTGGACCGTCTTGGGGGCCTCTTGGGCGGCCCCAGAAGCTGTCGTGGACCTCCAAAAGGAGCCTGGGAAAGGCCGGCCTCACACGCCGATGATCCCCAAGGGGTCGGCGGATTTTTACTTATGATGACGACAATGGTGACGATTACAATCATGCTGGCGATGACATGTCTGATGCTGATGCTCATGCTGATGCTGATGCTGGTGTTGATGATGATGATGATGTTGCTGCTGATGATGGTGATGATGATTTTGGGGATCATGACGATGTTACTGATGACGACGATGACGACGATTACGATTTTGATTACGATGCTGATACTTATTACGATGCTGGTGCTGATACTGGTGCTGATGCTTCTGGCGATGCTGATGATAACGATGGTGGTGGTGGCAGTAGTGGTGATGTTGATGCTGATAACGCTAATGGCACTGGTGCTGAGGATGCTGATGATGATGACGATTAGGATTGTTATGGTGATGATGATGAGGAGAAGGATGAGGATAAGGATGATGATGCTTCTGCTGATGATGATGCTGATGAAGACGATTGTGGTCGTGGTGGTGTTGGTGTTGATGACGCTGCTGCTGCTGAGTAGGAGGATGATGGTACTAGTAATAACACCAATGACAAGATGTTGTTGATGATGATGCTGATGATGAGGACGACGATGATGCTGCTGCTCATGATGTTGATGATGCTGATGATGCTGATGATGATGATGATCATGCTGATGATCATGATGCTGCTGTTGACGATTATGATTATGATGATGCTGCTGATGATGATGCTAATGATGATTACGATGATGATGAGGATGCTGATCATGATGATGATGATGCTGATGATGATGATGATGGTGGCGATGATGATGACGATGATGATGATGCTGATGATGATGACAATGCTGATGATGATGATGATGATGATGATGATGATGATGATGATGATGATGATGATGATGATGATGCTGATGATGATGATGATGATGATGATGATGGTGATGATGATGACGCTGATGATGATGCTGATGCTGATGATGCTGCTGCTGCTGCTGATGATGATGATGATGATGATGATGATGATGATGATGATGATGATGATGATGATGATGATGATGATGATGATGATGATGATGATGATGATGATGATGATGATGATGATGATGACGGGTGGTGGTGGTGGTGGTGGTGGTGATGATGATGACGAGCATGATAAGTATGAGGATGAGGGCACTGGGCAGTGCAGCAGCTCGGTCGCAGAGCCCACTGCGATATCGGGCCACGGGCGGTCTTTGGATTGCTCCCTGTAGCAGTCGCCGAGCCGCTTTCTGATTTGCGCTGAGGCCAGTGCCACAGCAGAACCGTCCTGCAGCGCTCTCCAGGGACCCACGTGAACTGGGGCTGCACGTGGAACTCTTCGCCCCTGGGTCACGGAGTGTGTCAACTTTTTGGCACGGGCTATCGACCCTTCTCGTTGCTGCAGCTTTTTCACCGAAGTGCACAGTTTTTCCGCCTCGTCGGCCAGCAAGGTCTTAGTGCATACAGCGTCGTCCCGAACTCACAGGTAGGAGGGGCCGATCATAGCCTCTGGGAGAGTGTGAGGAACCCTCTTGGTTCGCTCTCCTGGAAAAATCGCTAGGTGCATTTACTGGAGGGTGGGTGGGTGGATGGTTGGAGGGTGCTGGGACCCAGCTCCCTCCTCTCGCCTCTCCAGGAAGTCAAGCAGGTGGCGCGGCCCGATTTCGGCGGGCCACGCCAAACTCAGGCGTGCTCCTGGGTACCTTCCCCCCCCCTCCCCCCCAAGAGGGCCCGTGTGGCCTCCCCCTGCAGCTCCACGGATGGCGTCGGTGACCTGGGAGCCCGGCAACGGTGAGGGCCCTTCGTGGAGGAGCTGCTGGCAGAACCGCCCACGCAAGCGCCTTTTCAGCTTTGGGTACCTGTCGTTTCGTCTCCAGCGTTGGCGGGAATCCCACTGCGAGCAGCTGCTTGTGGGCGCCTGGCTGAGCGCAAAGGGAAGGGGAGGGGGGCGATGGGAGAGCAGGGGATGGGAGTGGCGAGCACGGCAGGGGAGGGAGATGAGCAGGGAAGGGAAGGGGAGGGGGAGGAGGGAGGTGTGTTCTTCCAGAGCAGGGGCGAGACCATGACTCGGACCTGGTCCTCCTCCATCCCCTCCTCGTTCTTCCATTTGGGTTTCTTCCCTTCCTTCCTTCCTTCCTTCCTTCCTTCCTTCCTTCCACCCTCCTTACTCTTCTTATCATAGGCACCGTCATCACGCAGCACGATTTTGAGTAGGTGTTTCACTGCAACCACTTCCTGAGGTTCCTCAAACCACCTCACTCTGCCGCTCTGCTGCAAGCGTGACCGCGACGTCAAGAAGTGTGTGTGTGTGTGTGTGTGTGTGTGTGCGTGTGCGTGTGTGCGTGCGGGCGTGTGTATGTGCGTGTGTCTGTGTGTGTATGTGACAGGAGGAGGAGGATGAGGAGGAGGAGGAGGTCCCGCGCGCCCGGCGCGCGTGTGGGACACGGCATGGCGAGTCGCCTGCCTGTTGACGCAGCGTCTGTCCCGCGGGCTTCGGCTTGGTTGGCGTGTTGCCTGGCCGGCTGCTGCTCGGCCTCGTGCTGTTCTGCGTGTGCGTCCCCTGCGTCCTCCGCCCTGGCGCGGAGTCTATTGCAGCGGGCCTCGCACTCGCACTCCCCGCAGGGGGGCGCCGCCCTGGCGTCCCCCCCCCCCCGGCCGGCTGCCCCGTGAGCGTCTTTTTGCCGTTTCCTCCCCGGCGTAGCGCTCGTTACCCGGCCCCCCCCCGCCTCCGGGTAATGCTGACGATCGTGCTGGGGGGGGGGGGGGGGCTGGGCCTCCCCCACATGCTGGGAGCGGCCCCCCCGCAGTTGTGGCGCTGTGCTCACAGGCATGGCGTGGTCTGAGCGGCACGCATCGGTGCTCACAGGCTTGCTGTGGCGCTCAGGCTCCCCACCTGTTGCAGCGCCGAGCTCACATGCATGGCGTGGTGCTGTTTATGTCAGGAGGGAAAAAAACACAGACACAATTAATCCTCGATTCCCAGGAAAATATGGGAAAATATGGGAATTGGGGGGGAAGACAAAAACCCAGAAAATATGGGAAAATATGGGGACTATTTTTATTTGTGTGTATTTATTTGTGTGTCCTAATTTCCCTTTATTATGTGCCGTCTGGCATGGGGCGGGCAGAGACGGAGCGCGGGGCTGCGCGCGCGGGCCGCTCGCTGCGTGAAACCCTGCCTCCTTGAGGACCGCAAAGCGATCGGGGTAAGCTGCTGTGGGATATGTAGTTGTGGACGAGGGACGGAAAAACCAAAACAGAACCAGACCATCGTCGTCGTCGTCGTCGTCGTCGTCGTCGTCGTCGTCGTGGTCGTCGTCGTCGTCGTCGTCGTCATCGTCGTCGTCGTCGTCGTCGTCGTCGTCGATGGCTTAGCTACTGCAGGCTGGTTCGACCGCTCTGCCTTCCGGCCAGTGCTCGGTTGCAGTGCGACGCAGTCGACGCGCCTAAGAAGGACGCGCCCCTTCTCCAGGGTACCCTTGTGTCCTTGTCTCTGCGGCCTGTCCTTTGTGCCAACAAGTCCCAACTTCGGTCTCCAAGGGGTTGACATTCTGACCACCTGTCCTTACTGCACGTATCGGTTGTAGACCCAGCGCCATGGAGGAGATAGAGACTGGGCTGCCCCACGCCTTCTCCCGCAGGCGCTGTTGCGTGCTTGGGCCCTGCTGTTCACGTAGGCAGCGTGGTGCACGCCGGTGCTGTGCTGCACACGGCTGCTGCGGTGTACGCAGGCGTTGTGGTGTACGCAAGCGGTGTGGTGAACGCAGGCACGGTGGTGTACACCGACGCTGTGTTGCACGCGGCTGCCGTGGTGTACACAGGCGCTGTGGTGTGCGCAGACGCTGTGGTGCACGCGTGTAGAACCCTCAGGCGTTCCACTTCCCATAGGGATTCTGATACATTTTCTATATATTGCACATTTGTTTTCTGTGGAATTCAGAGGCGCCCCACTTTCCACCGGGATTCCTTTATCACGCAAAGGTTTTCTGTGGAGCCCAGAGGCGCTCCGCTTTTCGTGGCGATTCTTTTTGAAACTCTAGATAAGGAATTGGTGCTTTGTGGAATCCAGAGGAGCTCCATTTTCCAAAAGGATCCCTTGACCAATCCTATTTTAAACATGGTTGTCTGTAGATTCTGTTGGCGTAATCTTATATTAGCTAGCGATTTGTTGTCTGTGGAATCCTGAGGTGATCCAGTTTCACGGTGCTGGAGTTCTGGTGCGCGCAGGCAGTGCGATGAACACGGGCGCTGTTGCGCACACGGCTGCTGCAGCAGACGCAGGCACTGCGGTGTGCAGAGGCGACGTGGTGCTGCAGTGCACGCGGCTGTTGTGGTGCACGGGGGCACCGCGCTGTGCTGCACGCAGGTGCTGGGCACCGTCGTGAGCACAGGGCGTGTGGTGCACATATGCGATGGGTGCGCCGCTGCACGGGCGCACCTTGGCGGGCGCACGCCGCCGCCGCCGTTACCGTTCCCCTCCCGCCCGACCCTGACCTTCCAGGAGGGCTAAAAAATAACACGCGACTTAAAAACCTATCCCAGAGCTATTCTATATCTTGGTTTTAGGCAGTTTCGTTTCGTTTTTTAGGTTTTTAGGCCTCCCGTGCTAACACATAGCTCTCTGGAAGGTCAAGGGACCCCTCCCCCGGGTATCGGTCATTACCGGGGAAAGGACAAATATCGGTCACCATCCCCGCTGCCTCTCGGCGGCGGCCCTGCCCTTTGCTCGGCCCTGCTCCCCAGCTCGCCTCGTGCCTCGCTCTGGTGTGTGACGCGCCGCTGCTCCAGGGCCGAATCCGTCCATGCGGGCAAGACTGGTATCCAGGTCCACTGCGTCTCGGAGTCTCGGGCTCCCTTTCCCAGGCAAGCCAGAGGCGCAGTGGCAGTGGACATGAATCAAAGCCTGGTCCCTACTGGAGGCCAGATTCTTACTGCTCCACTGTGCCTTGACCTTCTGGCGCCCCTTGCCAGAGAGTCCAGAGCGCCGTGGATGTGGACACAACTCTTGCCCGCAGTCCACGCCGTTGCCCGGGCCTGTCCGCGTGGCTCGCTGCCACCCAGTCGTCGCCGCTCCGAGGCGGGAATTGATACATGACCACCGCCTGGAGGATCGCTTTTCGGGAACCTCGGCAGGCGGTGGATGCGGACATACTCGGGCCCCCGGGGGGCCAACATCCGTCCACATCCACCGCCCGCCGGGGCACCAGGACGTCGGTAGGGGGCCACACGCGAGCCCTACCCCTACCCCTACCCCCCACCACTTCTGAGGGGGAGGGTGGGGTTCACTTCGCTCGAGAGCTCCCGAACGGAGTGAATCCCACCCTCCCCCTCAGAAATCGTGGGGGGCCGGGGTAGGGTTCGCACGCGGCCCCCTAATCGAGCAGTGGCGAAGCGTCCTGGATCGCCCATAGCCAGCCCTGCCACACAATGGTCTACGAACCTTTTCTGTTGTGTCCACGACATGTTCTCAGAGCATTTCTGGCTGGGACTGCCTTGTTTTATCACATCCCTGACCTTCCAGAGAGCTATGCTTTAGCACGGGAGGCCTAACAACCTAAAGAACGAAACGAAACAGCCTAAAACCAAGAAAAAGAATAGCTCTGGGATAGGTTTTTGAGTCGCGTGCTATTTTTGAGCCCTCCTGGAAGGTCAGGGATCGGGTCGACGATTTCCGGCTGCCGGTGACATCGGGCTCTCCGCCCCGGCTGCCGGTGGCATCGGCTGTCGGCGGCATGGGGCTCTCCGGTCTCGGCCGGCCCCCGGCCGAGGCACTCCTGCCTATATATATATATAGATATATTTATTTATTTATTTATTTATTTATTTATACATATATAGCGTGCGTGTGCGCTGTGCCACGTTTCCGGCTCACCCCCCGCGCAACAAAGCGCTCGACAGGGGCGGGGGGGGGGTCCCAGACATCGGGCGTCTCGAAACAAAAACCGGCACGGAGGTTCTTCGTAGTTTTCGGCCTCTCGGCTCGGGGCCCTCGCCGGGCCTCGGGACCGTCAACAAAAACGACTCGGGATGAGAAGCCGGTCCCAGGGAAGTGGTCGGGAGGTCGGGGGCCCGCGTCTCGAACCAATCGAGACGTTGGATGTCTGGGGTATAGGGGGTTTCGCCTGCGAGCCCTCTGCCCCTGCCCCTGCCCCCCACGATTCTTGGGCGGGGGGAGGGCATGGGGTTCCACGTGCGCACCCTATGCCCCTGCCCCCCCCCCGCGGCTCTTGAGGGGCACCTCCACCGCCCGGCCGCCGCCCGGCCGCCGCCCGCTTCCGCGCGGCCCTCCCCCGCCTCGGCCCCGCTCCGCCCGCGGCCCTACAGTCGGGGCCCTGAAGAAGGGACCCTTTTCGTTGGGGAGGGGCTCCGCGTTCCTCAAGTGTTCCACAGCTCGCCTCAGGCTTTCCCTTAGGCTTTCGATGCGAGATCGAAGTTCCACTGATGGAAAATAGGGGCCTCGTTCCTTATTTAGGGTTCCTTAGGCCTCCGCGCCGCCCTCCCCGGCGCGGGACGCGCGCGGCCGAGCCCCGCGCCCGCCCTCGCTGGCCGCCCGCAGAAGGGGGTATGGGGGGGGGGGGAAGGCTTCTTAGAAGCACCCCTGCTTCTTAGAAGGCGCGGGCCTTCTTTGTAGATGTAAGGCCGGCGCCTTCTAAGAAGCAGCCTCCTTCTAAGAAGCCTCCCCCCCTCCCCCTACCCCCTTGTGCGCGCCGCCGAGGTTCTCAGACGAGATACAGATACCCAGGTTGCACGTCTCGCTGTGCGAGGACCCTCAGGCTCCGCAGGCGTAGAGTTTCCGAGTCGGCGGCCTTGTAGGGCCTGGGAGTTTTTTCGCACGAGGCCGTCCCGTCTTCGGTGCTGTGCCGCCCGCCCGCGCGCGGCACGCGGGCGGGCTGCCGGCGGCCTTGGCCACCCAGCGACCTCCCCTTGTCGGGGAGGAAAAAACACACAGACACAATTCATCGTCGATTCCCCAGAAGATAGGGGAAACTATGGGAAGTGTGGGGGGGAAGGCAGAGACCCGGAAAGTATGGGAAAATATGGGGAATCTTTTGATTCGTGTGTATTTATTTGTGTGTCCTGGGGCCCCTTCAAGAATGGGCACAGTGGCCTGCGCCTCCAGCGCCGGCGGAGGGGTGCGCCGGAGGCCGCGCCGCCAGAGGAGCACCCGCCCGCGGGGGGTGGGCCGGCCAGCTCGGTTCGGTGCCGAGTCATGGGAGCCTCGTGCCTGCACGAACGAAAGGGGCACGGAAAGAACATTTCTGGCTGGCATTGTCTTGTTTTAACAGAAGAAATGCTCTAAGAACACTTCTGGCTGGGTTTTTCTTGTTTCAACACATCGGGACGGTCGGTCGGTCCCTGCTCAACGGACGGGGCCAGGCGCGAGCGGTGGCGACGGGGGCGCCTCCGACGCGGCCAGGACGAGGACCCCTCGGACGGGGCCAGGCGCGAGCCGGATTTGGACGCCCGAAATGGGTAATTACGGAAAGAATGGGTAAATGCCCAACTGCAGCTCCTGTTCCTTCTGACCTTCTGAACAGGACTCGCTGTCGGTGTCGCCGCGGCCTGTGCCCATTCGAGACAGAAGGCCGCCTGCTCAACAGCGGCCGCTGTTGGCTTGGGACAACATCTGCTGTCGGGCACTGTACCCATTTTTTCTGTACCCATTTCGGGCGTCCAAAGTGGGGCTCGCAGCCAAGGCTGCGTGCGGCCGAGAGTGTGGGCATGGCACGGTGGGTCCCCTCGTGCAGATCCCGGCATGGATGGCAACTTATGGGAGCCCCGCGCGCCCTCGTCGTTCGGTCTTCCGCGTCGACGAGCGTCGCCTAGCGTCTGGGAGTCGATGAGACAGCGCCGATCTAGCGTCGACCCAGCGTCGACTAGCGTCGATTTAGCGTCGATCAGCGTCGATTGAGCGTCGACGAACGTCGACTCGCAAGACCCGACAAGATGGTAATTATGGGAGGCTCCCATTAGTTGCCACCGAACCCTGCCCCATCTTCTGAGGGGCTGGCCGCGCGCGTCTTTCTTCCCTTGCTCTCCGACTTTCCACGCCTGGACGCTGCGCGCGAGGCCGCGACGCCACAAAGTGTGTGTGTGTGTGTGTGTGTGTGTAGGTTGCTTGTTGCTTGCCCTTCTTATGCATTATTTGTGCTCTTCCGCTTCGCGCATTCCGCTGGTCCATAGTGCATCGTCCTCGCCATTTGCCTGTGTGGTCGTGGGCATTGGGAAGCAAACGGGTGGTGATAGTTTCTCCAATCCGTCGTGTGAAGCTCGAGTGGGGAAGAAGCAGTCGCTTTGTAGGTTGGGTGCAACACTCAACGGAACACGGCCCCACTGGAGGATCGCCATGGAGACCCGAATGCACGAGAAGGCAATTTAACAACCCCTTCGTGTCCTTTCTGAGCATTTTGGTGGATTCTTGGGGTCTTTGGGAGGCTTCTGGAGGCCTCCTGCGGGCCCCTGAGAAGCTTCTTTTGGGCCTCCTGGCAGTCTTGGACCATTCCGGGGTACCTGGAGGTTTTCTTGGGGTCTGCCTTAGACCATCTTGGGCCGCCTCGGGGCCATCTTGAAGCCACCTGGGTGCCTGCCTCCCACTTGTCCCTGCTGTTACAGTCGGGGCGCTGAAAAGGAATCCTGTTCGTTGGGGAGGGGCTCGGTGTTCCTTAATTGTTCCACACCTTGCCCAAGGTTTTCCTTACATGCTCGATGGGAAGTCGAAGTTGAACTTATGGAAAGAGGGGCCTCGTTCCTTATTTAGGGTTCCTTAGGTCAACGCCTCGGCTGTAGGCCGCTCCTTGGCCCTCATGGGACCCTTCCGAAGCTTTCCTGGGGAATGTCGGAGCCCTCTCAAGGCTCGCTTGGGGCTCCCCTGGGGCCGCCGCCGGGGCAGGGGCACCAACACAATCGTAGACGCATGTTTTTTTTTTGGATGGTCTTGGCAGCTTCGTGTGACCTTGCGCTGACTCCGGGGGCTATCCGGGGCCTCTCGGGGGCTTCTCGGGAGCTGCCTGTGGCCTCCTGGAGATCTCCGAGGGTCTCTGTCTTGGTCTCGGGCCATCTTGGGCCACCCTGAGGCCATCATTGAGGAGAGAAAAAATCACACGGAGACAATCCATCGGCGAGTCCCAGGAAAAAATATGGGAACATATGGGAAGTGGGGGGGAAGACAAACACCCAGAACATATGGGAAAATATATATGGGGAATCTTTTTCTTTGTGTGTATTTATTTGTGTGTCCTGGGGCCCCTTCAATCATGGGGTCTCTCGGGGCCATCTCGGGGCCATCTCGGGGCCATCTCGGAAAATATGGGGAATCTTTTTATTTGTGTGCATTGATTCGTGTGTCCCAGGGCCCCTTCATCGAGGTCATCATGGGGTCGCTCGGGGCTGTCCCGGGGCCATCCCGGGGCCCGCCTTCTTCTGGCCTCCGCCGTTGGGCCGCTGGTGCGGCCCCTCGGGACTCCCTCGGCCGTCCCCGGGGCCCGTTCGGGGGGCCCGGGGCCTCTCAGAGCTTTTTTTGGGGCCATGTGCAGCATGGGCCGTACATGCCGGTGGGCTTACCGAGCAGTTGCTCCGGGTGGAGGGCAACGGGTGGAATCTGAGATGCCGTTTCCATGGATGTTCGATGGGGATCTGCTCGAGGTGAAGCACAAGACGGGTTGGTTTTCGAGGTGCACGAGCCCATATGGATTTCACCCTGAGCCCTCCACCCTGAGCAAATGCTCAGGCTTACGCTGATCATGTCTACAAAGTTTTCTCTGACGTAGCACCTGTTTGAGGGTCCGACTCTGATACTGTTGGTCGGGGTATTCTCGGCCATTCCGCTGTCTCCGCAGGAGGCTTCACCGGAGGCACATTTCACGTCTTCGACGGCTCCTACGCAAATCCAACACAGTAGAGAACGGTAGCACGGATGTGTCACCGTCCCAAGGATACCCTTACATCTTTGTCTTCTTGGTCCATCTTTGGCTACTTTCGATGGCCCGCCGATTTCGATCTCGAACAAGCTTCTGCATGGCCTTCCAAGGCCTTTGCATCCCTATCGCGCATCCTTACTATCTGTTTTGACTGTATATCCAGCTGTCTGCGGCAAGTTCCGCCACCGTGCCAGCCCAGCAATCTCGGCGGCAGCTGCTCGAATCGATGTAGATGATAACGAACATGAGCATGATGACGATGAGAAGACGAGGAGTATGTGGAGAGGATTGCTATAGCGGTTGAGGGGGTGACTAACATGAGGATGTTGATGCTGATGTTGGTGATGATGCTGTTGATGATGCAGATGGTGAGGGTAATGGTGATGTCGGTGGTGATGATGGTGATGATGACGATGATGGTGATGATTGTGATGATGGGCATGCTGATGAGGATGATGAGGATGAGGACGAATCTGATGATGCGTATGATTCTGACGACGACGATGACGGTGACGATGATGATGATGACGACGATGATGACGATGATCATGATCATGGTCATGATGATGATGCTGACGATGATGATGACGATGATGATGATGATGACGATGATGATGATGATGATGATGATGATGATGATGCTGATGAAGTGGATGATGATGATGATGATGATGATGATCATGATGATGATGATGCTGATGAGTATGATGACTCCGACGATGAACATCACGATGACGACGATGGACAGAACAATGCCGTGGATGATGACGATGCATATGCTGCTGTTTGTAATGATTTTGGTAATGGTGGTGATGATCACGACGTCGACGGTGACGATGTTGATCATGACGAGAATGTCGGTGACGCTGATGTTGATGATCAGGGTGATTCTGACGATTATGGTGATGGCGATGATGACGATTATGGTGATGATGATGAAGAAGAGTATGGTTTTTGTGGTTGTGATGATCATGATGATGATGCTGATGAGTATGCAGATGCTGCTGCTGAGGACGGTGCTGATGATGGTGATGATGATATTGATTACTAAGATACTCATGATGGTGATGCTGATGCTGATGATGATGATGATGATGATGATGAGGGTGAGGAGGATGCTGTCGATGATGATGATGATGATGCTGATGATGATGATGATGATAATGCTGTTGCTGCTGTTAAGGATGATAAGGCTGCTGCTGTTGATGCTGCTGATGATGCTGATGCTGATGATGATGATGCCGATATTGATGATGCTGAATATGTAGAGGATGAGGACAGCCAGGATGATGACGCTCATTGTGATGATGCTTAATGTGAAGATGATGAATTCGAATACGAATCTGACTACCGACGAGGTGGAGGAGCACGGCGAGACAACGAGGCCGATGGTGATGGGCAGAAGGGTTACGGTGGCCATGATGATATGTACTGACGATGATGACGATGGTGACAAGGCTGCCTTCTCCCTTGCCTTCGCGCTGGGCTTACCTCGCATGCCTCACCTTCTTCTTCTCACTCTTCAGCTTCGCACTCTCCGTGTGCTAGAACTCCGGTGGTGATGACGAGAACTGGAGGGAGGGAGGGGGGCAAGGGGGGCGCGGGAGGGAGGGAGGGGGGCGGGAAGGAAGGGGGGCAGGGAGGGAGGGGGGCAGGGAGGAGTGGAGGGAGATGCGGAGGGCGCGGCCATGGGCCCTGTCTCGGCCGCTCCGACCCGGCGGGAGGCCGAGCTGTGGCACTCGCTGGCCGAGGACGGGGGTTTGCTACCTGGGTGGCGCGGTGCCAGCCGCGCGTGGCGGCCCTTCCCTCCCCACTTCTTCTCTTCCTCCTTCTCCTCCTCCTCCTCCTACACCTCTTCGTCCTCCTTCTTCTCTTTCTCCTCCTCCTCCACCTCCTGTTCCTCCTCCTCCTCTTCCTCCTCCTCCACTTCCCTCCTCCTCCTCCTCCTCCACTTCCCTCCTCCTCCTCATCCTCCTCCTCCTTCTTGTCCTCCTCCTCCTCCTCCTCGTCCACTTTCCTCCTCTGCCTCCTCCTCCTCCATTATTTTTTTCCTTGTGAGCAGCGGATCCCTGTCGCACACCGAGGCCAGCCAGAAGGGCGGGCTGAGCGTTTCGCCTGAGACTTCCGTACCTTTTTTTGGAGTCTGAAGCTTAAACATTGACAACCGTTTCGCAGATGGAGGGCGGGCCGCTTTCAAAAAGGTGCTCTCGCCTTAGTGCCGCGCACATTCGTTTTAACAAATTGCAGGAGTTTCATGGATTGAGGACAAGTCGTATTCAACATGTGGTTCTCGCCTTAGCACCGCGCGCATTCGTTTGTACATCTTTGCAAGAATTTCGCGTATTCAGGACAGGTGGTTTTCAACATGTTGTTCTCGCCTTAGCTTCACGCGCACTCGTTTTCAAACATTGCAAGAGCTCCACGGATTGAGGGCGGCTTGTTTTCAAAATGTGGCTCTTGCCTTACGCCGCGCGCATTCGTCTCAGCTATTCGCAAGAGTTTCGCGTATTGAGGGCGGCTCGTTTTCAAAATGTTGCTTTCGCCCTAGCGCAGCGCACAGCCGTTTCAAAGTATTAGAAGAGTTTCGCTGTTTCTCGCAGTTCTCACTTCAGACATTGTGTTTGTAGTGATTCAGGATTTTCAGGGCGTAACAGTTACGTTGATTCGCGGTGCTGAAGTCCCAGGAATGGTGTTCTGGCGCAATCCGGGATCGTCAAGCCGCAACAGGTTGATTCGTGGCGTAGAAGTTCTGAGAATGGTGTTCTGGCGCGCGTCAAGATTTTCACACGCTTGTCCCCCAAAAATTCCCTTCCCTCAGTGGAAAGGAACCCTTGCAGGGGCCTGTGAAGAGGGAGCCCGTAGGGAGGGTGCATCTTGGGTTTGCACTGGTCCTCCTCCTTTTGACGTTGCGCAGGCTCGATGCAACAGCATGTAGCATTATGATGCAATGATGCAAGACAGAAAAAATAATCGCCGACTTAGCGGCGGGGGAAACACATAAAGCCTGGCTGGCGCAGCAGATCAAGGCATGCAACCAGAACAGGAACAAACACAGAGCATGCGCCAGTCAGGCGGTCTGCGAGTAGTAGGGATCGAGCGACCGAAGACCTCCCCCTTCTCCTCCTCTCCCTCTTCCGTTTTCGCGCTCCCCGGGCCAGCCGCGGGCCTTGGGACCGTGCAACACAGCGTGAGAGGAGAAGGCGGTTCGGGGTCCAAGGTGCGTTTTTTTTTTTTTGCCAGAACCCGCTTCCTGCATGCCTATGGGAAGAGACCATGCCGCAGACGTCGACTTCTGGCGCCCCGCGCGGCTGCCTTGGCATCGGCGCTGGCCCAGCCCCCCGCGGCGGCGCCTCGTGTGCCGGCGCCTCGAAAGTGGCGATATAGGCCGCAGCGACGGCGGGCTCGCGACCAGCGCAGACGCACCGCTCGGCCCGGCTGCGCCAGGAGCAGGCTGCGGCTGGAAGCTTTACCAGCCTGGAACATATCCCCATCCCTATGCTGGGCACCTCCTTTTCACGATGCCAATCTTGGGGGTTCCCTCATGTTTTGAGGGCGAGCCCCTAAGATTGTCATCGCCTTTTGGCGTGTCAATCTTAGGGATAGGGATACAGTCGGGGCCCTGAAGAAGGAACCTTTCTGGTTGGGGAGGGGCTCCGCGTTCCTGAAGTGTTTCGCAGCTTGCCTCAGGTTTTCCTTATGTTCTCGATGGGAAATCGAAGTTCAACTTATGGAAAGAAGGGGCCTCGTTCCTTATTTAGGGTTCCTTAGGTCAACGCCTCGATAGGGATACGTCAGGAGGGAAAGAAACACACAGACACAATTAATCGGCAATTCCCCAGAAAATATGGGAAAATATGGGAAGTGGGGGGGAAGACAAAAAGCCAGAAAATATGGGAAAAGATTGGGGATCCTTTTCTTTGTGTGCATCTATTTGTGCGTGTCCTTGGGCCCCTTCAATACGTTCGAGGCTGGTCAGGCAGCCGGCAGCGGGCGCCGCGGCCGGAGGCGGGCGCGCGCTGCTCCCGGGGCAGAGGCCGGAGCAGGCCGGCGCGCTGGGGCGGGCCTCGCGGCCGGCGCAGCCGGGAGCAGCCGGCGCAGGGGCCGGCCTGGGGCATCGGGGTGGGCGACCCTGACCTTCCAGAGAGCTATTTTTTAGCACGGGAGGCCTCAAAACCTAAAGAAACGAAACGGAGCAGCCTAACACCAAGATATATGATAGCTCTGGGATAGGTTTTTAAGTCGCGTGCGCTGCCAGCGCAGCGGGAGCAGCCGGCGCAGAGGCCGGCCTGGGGCATCGGGGTGGGCGAGGAGGTGGCGCGCGTGGCCCAGACGTCGGGCGTCTCGAGGAAATCGGGGCGGAGGTTTTCCGTAGTGTTCGGCCTCTCGGGGCCCTCGCCGGGCCTCGGGGCCGTCCAAAAACGGCTCGGGATGGAAAACCCGGTCCCAGGGACGTGGTCGGGAGGTCGGGGGCCCGCGTCTCGAGAAAATCGAGACGTTGGATGTCTGGGGTGGGCGCGCTCCCGCGTGGGGGGCAAGAGCAGCGCTTCGCCTGCGCCGCTGAGCTCGCCCGGACGCGCCGCGGAGGGGCGCCGGCCCCGTGCCGTGCTGCCCGCGGTGCCGAGGCCTCCGAGGCCGCCCACCGCTTCCGCAGCCGCTGCAGGGCTCCCCGTGCTGGCGCGGGCGAGAGCGAGGCTTACAAGGGCTGTGCAGTGCCGTTTTCAAGACATGCTCCGCGTGCGGATCGTGTATCAAACATGCAGGGATTGAGTATTAAAAGCAACGATGAGTTCATGCATGAAGTTATTCACAGATTAGTCATGTATTAAAAATCCCACAATTTACAACATCCAATGTATGACAAACTGGGCTGTACGCTGCGCGCCCGGCAATGGTCTGCTGCCCGGCGCTCCCGCTGCACGGGCGCGCGCCGCGGCCCCTCTCGGCACGGTCGGGGTCCCGCGCGCGGCGTCCCCGGCAGAGGGGGGCCGCCCAGACAGCACCGCACCGCCTCCACCGACGAAGGTCGGCCCCTTGTGTGATCATGTGCCTGGTCCGCTGGGGCTGCATTCGGGCCGAGTTCGGCGCACCAGAACCCCACAAATGCACCACTATCCTGTCTGGAGAAGGAGCATCCCGAGTCTCAGCCGCACACTTTTCGTCCGCGTCTTCGCGCTCGTCTGTTTGCCTTCGCCGAACTTGACGAGGAGAGGTGCAGGACGCCGTGGGCCCTCCCTTCTTCCCTTCGAGTGGGCCCCATGAGGCTAACGAACACTACAGTCGGACCGCATGACAAGAAACGCCTTGTGTTTCGCCAGGGTGCTCTGTGTTTCTTTGGCTTGCGTTCGGCTTGGAAGATTGTAGCAATCTTGAGGAAACTGCAAATGGACCCCGGGTGTTTGGACGTCGGTGCGTGCGGTTTCTTGATGCAACTTTGCTCGACGCAAGCGATCAAGACACCGCTCGGGTCAGGATACTTTGGGTTTCTTCGTTTGCTTCTGAAGTGCAAGACATCCAGCCCTGGTCCAAGAGACCTCGGCGGATTTCAGGGTCGGGTTTCTTGAGGCGGGTTTCGTGTGGATTCACTTCCACTGAGTGATGCCTCGGGGC
>CAUYUJ010020915.1:688508-700333 GCA_963575745.1 Prorocentrum cordatum | reverse complement strand
TTGATGATGATGGTGTCCCGATGATGATGATGATGTTGATGATGATGAGGATGATGACGATGATGGTGCCCCGATGATGATGATGTTGATGATGAGGGTGATGATGAGGTGATGCTGATGGTTTTGATGATGGTGACCCGATGATGGTGATGATGATGATGCTGACGTTGATGATGATGGTGTCCCGATGGTGGTGATGATGGTGATAATGATGGTGTCCCGATGATGATGGTGTCCCGATGATGATGATGCCGATGCTGATGATGGTGCTGATGGGAATGATGGTGTCCCGATGATGATGATGTTGATGATGTTGTTCATGATGATGTTGCTGATGATGATGCAATGATGATGATGGTGGTGTTCCGATGATGATGGTGCCCCGATGATGATGATGATGTTGATGATGATGATGGTGACGATGATGGTTTCCCGGTGATGATGATGGGGATGATGATGTTGTTGATGATGATGGTGATGAGGTGATGACGATGATGATGACTGTGTCCCGATGATGATTATGATGATGTTGATGATGTTAATGGCGTTGATGACGATGATGTTGTTGCTGATGATGATGACGTTGATTGAGAGATCGATTGTGATATTGATAGTGATGTCGATAGTGAGACCGAATGTGAGATCGATAGTGAGATCGATAGTGAGATCGATTGTGAGATCGATCGTCAGATCGATTGTGAGATCGATCGAATGAAATAGATCGAGTGAGATCGATTGTGAGATCGATCGAGTGAGATCGATCGAGCGAGACCGATAGTGAGATCGATAGTGAGATCGATAGTGAGACCGATCGAGCGAGACGTTGGTTCCTCCCCCCCCCCCGAACCTCCTTATCACCCGAAGGGTGGTCGTATAGGTGATTATGCACATGGCGATGCTGATGGTGATGGTGGTCATGGGGATGAGGATGATGACGGGGATGTTCATGACGACGGCGACGATGACGATGACGATGGCGATGCCGATTCCGATGGTGATGATGACGATGATGATGAAAATTGTGATCATGACGACGAGGGTGCTGATGGTGATGACGATGATGATGATGAGCATGATGATGAGGATGATGTGAGGGAGGCTAAGATGAGGATGAGGATGGGGCCTTTGATGATGACGATGATGAAAACGATGATGATGATGATGCTGGTAATGATGATGATGATGATGATGATGATGATGATGATGGTGGTGATGATGATGATGATGGTGATGATAATGGTGACGACGGTGGCGATGATGACGGCGACGACGATGACGACGATGATGATGGTGACGGTGTTCATGATGATAAAGATGGTGATTCATGATGACGAAGGTGATGATGAAGGCGATGGTGATAATGTGTATTGATGATGATGACGGCGACGAGGACGACGACGAGGGAGGTGATGAGGAGGAGGAGGAGGGGGAGGAGGAGGAGGGGGTGGAGGAGGAGGGCGGACGGAAGGGAAGGACGATGAGGAGGTGAAGGGGGAGGAGCCAGAAGCAAGAGGAAAACGTCTGAGGATATCGTCAAAAGAGGACGCTTGAGGATGTTAACGGTTTTGGGATGATGCTGATGATGATGATGATGATGAGGAGGAGGAGGAGGAGGAGGAGGAGGACGAGGACGAGGAGAAAAACGAGGAGGAGGAGGCATTTGAGGAGGAGGGGGAAGAGGAGGAGGAGGAGGAGGAAGAGCAGGAGGATGAAACGGAGGAGCAGGACGAGAGGAGGAGGGAGGACAGCGGTACGATCTGAAAGGTTTCTGCCTGTGTTCACGAGGGTAATGGAGACGACCGTGAACTTCATGAGCTCGGGGCGGCCGCCGCCGCACCAGGGTCAGGAGTCTGAGCGCGGTCCGCAGTGTGCTCGCTCACTGGTTGTGCAACATCGCCGTGGGCAGAGAGCTCCGGTGGCGGAAGGTTCGCCAGCTCCGCTGCGCTTCGGAGCGAGCCGCCGCTCCGCCGGCGTTTTCTGACTGGGGCGCGCACGCGGACTGCTCGGTCCCTGCGCGTGGGCGTTCGTCGGTGCCGTGGCGGACGCCGGGTGCAAAGTCCCCGCGGCTGCTGGCGCCAGTATCGTGGAAACGTAAGACTCGAGTAAGCCGGAACTCGGGTTCGCCACAGCTTTTTGACGAGCGCGTCCTGGATTTTGACGGTCCAATTTTTGTGGGATGTCTGCAGCGGGAACTCGCGTCAAATATCAGATCGGGTCTCGTCATTTTCATGATGGCCCCGTCAGGCCAACCCGAGTCCCCCGTACCCGAGTCTTACGTCTCCCCGACAGTAGAGTGCACCCCCCGTGTGCACTCTTTCTTGGCAGGGCCCGCTGCTTTTGAAAGGGCCTTGGTCGAATGCAGGGCAAGGGCGTGCGAAGGCCAGCGCTGGGGCGACAGGCCGGGGGGCTGAGCCTGCCGGAACTGCTTGGGCCCAAGCTGCCTCCTCCTCCTCCTCCTCCTCTTTCTCCTCCTCGTCTGACGATTGGAGTTGCCAGCTCCCTTTTCCTTGTTGCACCACGCGTTGTGAAACTGCCGCTTGGCAGCGTGCGTTGTCTTCCAGAGGGATAGCTTCGTGGATCAGAAATTACCTGCACCGCAGAACAGGACAGAGAAGATCGACATTCGGCGCCTTCTCCTTGTTGCACCACGCGTTGAGGAACCGCCGCTGGGCAGCGTGCGTCGTCTTCCAGAGGGGTAGCTCCATGGACCTGTACCTGCCGGCAGAACAAAACAGGAAAGGACGGCAACTGGCAGCCAGTGGATGATCCCACCGATCTTGCAGAGGTGCGGGTCGTCGGGCACCGCTGGGCTAGCCAGCAGAGTCACCAGGGTGGACATATCAACTGGCTGCGCTGCGCTGACCTGCCCGCCTTTGCCCGCTGCGAGCCTCTCGCGGCTGCTCGAAATAGAAAACGAAGAAGACGAACAAGAGTAACAAACAAGAAAACAAATAATGCGAATAAGCGTAAGAAGAGGAATGATCATAGGCATCATGACAAGGCCAATCATTTGAACGACAAGAACGCGACGTGGGTAAGGAGGTGGAGGAGGAGGCCAGTGGGTGCCCTAGCTGACCCCGCCAAGTTGCAGACTGCTGGGCCCTGCCGAGTCAGTCAGGAGATCCACGGGGGCATAGTCTACACTGCGCATTGCTTATCCAGCGCTGAGCCTGCATGCCAGCACTTGCCCTTGGCGACCTGGAGCCGTGGCCGCGCACGAAGAAGAACAGGGCGGAGAACCGGGAGAGCCCCTGAAGCACGCCCAGCCCCGATCCCCTCCGCCCCCCTGGCGTCCCACTGCACTGCGGAGTGCCCGCGCTGGAGCCGTGGCCGCGCACGAAGAAGAACAGGGCGGAGAACCGGGAGAGCCCCTGAAGCACGCCCAGCCCCGATCCCCTCCGCCCCCCTGGCGTCCCACTGCACTGCGGAGTGCCCGCGCTGGGCGCACTCGCCGCAGCTGCTGCCGACGCCGCGGCCGCTGCCGACGCCACCGCCGCCGCCGCAACCCGCCGTCGCCGCCGCCCGCCCGCCGCCGCCGCTTCCGATGCCGCCCGCCCGCCGCCGAACGCCACCGACGCCGCCGCCGCCGCCGAACGCCGCCAGCGCCTGCGGCGCCACCGTGCCCTGGGCCGGCGGCGCCTGGATGAGCCTCCTTCCGGGGAAGGCCTTGGGCGGCTCCAGCGCTTCCGCAGGACGGCGCCCGCAGCGCGCTGCGCAACATCAGGAGGTTCGTGGCTGCGAACAACGACGAGGGGAGCCAGGCAGCACTTCGAGCACTCATCCTCCCTGTTCCCCCTCCCTCCTCCCTCTGTCCTCTCTCTTCTTCGCCTGCCTCCTCCCTCCTCCTCCTCCTTCCCTCCTCCCTCCTCGTCGCTTCCCTCCTTCTCCCTCCACCTCTTCCCGCCTCCCTTCTTCCTCCTCGTCTCCCTCTCTCCACAGCCCCCTCCACGGCGAGGGAAGCCGGGGCAGAACTTCGAGAGCAGGGAGGTCGCAACTCCCACGTGCACCATGGGTGTTCGTGAGCTCGGGCAGCACTCCGGGTCGCGCTGCTCTGTGTCCTTGTTTCGTCAGGGGCTCCAACCTTACGCGGATGGACGACTGCATGTGTTCATCAGGCTCTTCCGCCGAGCAGCCGCAGCAGCAGCAGCAGCAGCAGCAGCAGCAGCAGTAGTGGTAGTCCGAGTCGCAGCGGCAGCAGCAGCATAATACGTATACGTGCAAGTATAAGTATAAGTACACGTATAAGCATAAATGCAAGTCTTCGCACAAGTAGACGTAACTGCATTAGTGGTGGTAGTAGTAGTAGTAGTAGTAGTAGTAGTAGTAGCAGTAGTAGTAGTAGTAGTCGTAGTAGTAGTAGTAGTAGTAGTAGGAGGAGGAGGAGGAGGAGTAGGAGTAGGAGTAGGAGTAGGAGTAGGAGTAGGAGTAGTAGTAGTAGTAGTAGTAGTAGTAGTAGTAGTAGTAGTAGTAGTAGTAGTAGTAGTAGTAGTAGTAGTAGTAGTAGTAGTAGTAGTAGGAGAGTAGTAGTAGTAGTAGTAGTAGTAGTAGTAGTAGTAGTAGTAATAGTAGTCGTAGTAGTAGTAGTAGTAGTAGTAGTAGTAGTAGTAGTAGTAGTTGTAGTAGTAGTAGGAGTAGGAGTAGTAGTCGTAGTCGTGGTCGTAGTTGTTGTTGTAGTAGTAGTAGCCGTAGTAGTAGTAGCTGTAGTAGTAGTAGTAGTAGAGTAGTAGTAGTAGTTATAGTAGTAGTAGTTCGTAGTAGTAGTAGTCCAGGAGTAGTAGCTCCTAAGTGAAAAGTAGTAGTAGTAGTAGTAGTAGTAGTAGTAGTACTACTAGTACTAGTCGTAGTAGGTAGTAGTAGTAGTAGTAGTAGTAGTAGTAGTAGTAGTAGTAGTAGTAGTAGTAGTCGTAGTAGTAGTAGTAGTAGTAGTAGTAGTAGTAGTAGTATGCGTAATGGTAGTAGTAGTCGTATAAGTAGTAGTAGTGGTTGTAGTAGTAGTAGTAGTCGTAATCGCATTCGTAGTCGTAGTGGTAGTCGTACTGGTAGTAGGGATAGTAGTAGTAGTAGTAGTAGTAGTAGTAGTAGTAGTAGTAGGAGTCGTAGTGGTAGTAGTAGTAGTAGTAGTTGTTGGTGTTGTAGTTACAGTAGTCGTAGTAGTAGAAGACAGGAAGAGAAGTAGTAGTAGTAGTAGTAGTAGTAGTAGTAGTGTAGTAGTAGTAGTAGAATTACTAGTAGTAGTAGTTAGCAGCTAGTAGGTAGTAGTAGTAATAGTAGTTAGTACGTAATAGTAGTAGTAGTAGTACTAGTACTAGTACTAGTAGTCGTAGTTGTAGTAGTAGTAGTAGCAGTAGTAGTAGCAGTAGCAGTAGTAGTAGTAGTAGTAGTAGTAGTAGTAGTAGTAGTAGTAGTCGTAGGAGTAGTCCTATTCGTAGTCGTAGTCGTAGTCGTAGCCGGAGTCGTTCTTGTTGTCGTGGTAGTAGTAGTAGTAGTCGTAGTAGTAATAGGCGGAGTCGTAGCTGTAGTCGTAGTAGTAGTAGTAGTAGTAGTAGTAGTAGTAGTACCCGTAGTAGTAGCAGTTGTATCAGTAGTAGACGTAGTAGTAGAAAAAGTCGTAGTAGTACTAGTATGATCATACGTAGTATCTGTCATAGCGATAGTAGAGGTAGTAGTAGCGGTAGTAGCAGTAGTAGTAGTAGTAGTAGTAGTAGTCGTGCTAGTAGTAGTAGTAGTAGTAGTAGTTGTTGTTGTTGTAGTCGTATTGGTAGTAGTAGTAGTAGTAGTAGTAGTAGTAGTTGTTGTTGCAGTAGTAGTAGTAGTAGTAGTAGTAGTACTAATAGTAGTAAGTTGTAGTAGTAGTAGTAGTAGTAGTAGTGGTAGTAGAAGTAGTAGTAGTAGTAGTAGTAGTAGTAGTAGTAGTAGTAGTAGTCGTAGTAGTAGTAGGCGTAGTAGTAGTATTAGTAGGCGTAGTAGTAGTAGAAGTAGTAGTAGTAGTAGTAGTAGTAGTAGTAGTAGTACTTGGCTCAAGAAAAGTGGCACTGCACCCTTGGGAAGGCCCAAGGGCTTAGGGCTCGAACCTCCTTGAGCCCCTGCTTCGCCTGGTCTGCCCCAGGCGAGGCTGCATCACGATATCCGCTGTCCCGCTTGCTATCTTCCAGCTCATTCGAGCCTATCGTGATGCCGCCCTGCCAGGTCTGTTTGCACCACGGGGTCACGGGCGAGGCGATCCAGGGATCGGCGTTCTGCGTCGCGCACGGTGCTGCGCACGGCGTTGCACACGACGATGGCGTGGCGGCGGCGGTCGTCGACACCGGCTTGACCCAGGGCGCCGCGCGCCTCGACATCGACGACGGCGGCATCGAGGTTGACGAGGTGGGGGCCGCCGGTCTTGCGGTACCAGCAGCAGTCTCGGCAGCGATGCCGGGGGTGACCCTGATCGAGCCTCCTGGTCTTGCCTCGACTACTTTCTCGATTTCTGACCGGCTCCTGCAGGAGTGGGTGGAGGGGGACATTTTGCAGCACTTGGATTTCGTGCAGGCGTCCGCCCTCGCACAGCCCACCGCCGCCCAGGTGGTTATCAAGTATCCCAACACTTGGAACCAACTCAAGGACATCTTAACACGCTTGGCCTACGACTCAACGGCCCTGGATCCTTGGCGCCGGCTGGGGCTAGCTCTTCTCGAAGGTCCAGGTCCTCCTGAGCAAATCGTGACCGCTAGGGGCCGCACGGCGTCGCTCCTGTGCGGCATTTCCGCCAAGGTGAGCTGGTCGGCGGACGACAAGGCCCAAGCCGTCAACGCGGCGGCCGCCTTCCAGTCGGCTGTCACCCACTGTCTGGAGGAGCTCCCCATGGTCATGACGGAGCGCCGCCGCTACAAGGCCGCACGACTCCCGCTGTGGAAGGATCTGGGCCGGGACGGGATCGAGTTCATCCGCGACACGGCTGTAGATCCAGAGGAGCTCTTAGCCACACAGTGGTCATCCATGCTGGGCGGGCTCCAGCTGACATGGGATGCGCAAGCCCGCCTCAGGACCCTAGCTGCTTTGGCCGAGAAGGGGGGTGACAAGCTCTGGGAGCAGACCAAGGGCCTGCACCTCGTGTTGTGGGTCCCCGAGGACGGGAACGCGACTTCAAGATGCTTATCTTCGCTGCTGCGGCGCCCCTCCCCCGAGCAGCGACCAGCGTCCCTGCGGCTGGTGGCTCCGATCTCACTCCTGCCTGGCATGAGCTCCGTGCAGGGCATCACCGACCTGTGGTGGAGCCCGCTCCTGAGCGAGAGGTGGGCCCCCTTGGTCTGGGAGTGCGCGTTCTCCGCGTGCCCATTGGAAATGGTCACGCCTGGGCGCAGTGGACCTCGTCATGGTCGCGCTGGACTTGCCATCTTCACGATCTCGCACTCTGGTCCACGGTCCGTGCCAAGAATGCTGGAGTTCAAGGCGCCGCTGTTGAGGATCGCAGCGGTTCCGATGGCCTACGTGGACATGGTCGTCGATTTCCTGCCCTCCTTCATGGGTCTCCTGCAGGCTGCGGGCGTCCCAGATCTGGCATGCCGCCACCCACGGAAGAGTCCAGGGGGCTCAGCAGGGATACCGCGTCTTTGCGTCGACCTTCTGTTCCCAAGTCACTACGCGACTCTCGACCAACTACTCCTCTTACTACGGCCTCAAGTCTTTGTTTGAGGACCCCGGCGCGTACATATTGGAGGTGATGTCTCCTGCGTGCTTCCACCGCTTCTGGCCTCTGTGCTCGCAAGCGCTCTTCCTTGGGTCCGGGCGGATCCTGGTGTGCACCGACGCCGCCGTGCAGCTCTGGCAGGAGAAGATGGATGCAGTTCTCGCCTTCGATCCGGACTCGGCGGCAACACGGTTGAAGTGGAAACCCTCGCACTGTGGAGGCCGAGCCTTGGCCGCGCCCTCAGCCGCAACGATTGCGCTTTCGGCGTCGCGTCGTCGTAAGGGTGTTCTGAGAGGCTCTTCTTCTCTCGACCACATCGCCGAGCTGGCCATCAAGGGGGAGGTCGGGAGGGAGGACGGGGAGGTGCTGAAGCTATTGATCACGCGCCTCAGCTCCGCCACAGGCATCGCCCTTGTCGAGGCTGATCCCGCTCACGGCCTTCGTCAAGGTTCATGCGTCCACCTCGCGTCGCAGGACCCCTCGGCCCCCCCAGGGAGGCTGCGCGTGCTCCTGCGGGGCGCTGACGAAGTCCGGCGGGTCTACGCCGCCCTCCACGGGCAGACGATCCAGGTTGGGCAGGACACCATCGCTATCGAGATCACTAACGACCTGTACGAGGCGGCGCGTCTCCCAGGAAACGCGCAGCGGGGGCGGGGTTAGGCGACCCCCGTCCCCGCGAGGCGGCCGTCGACCCTTGGCTTTTACAGGGGATGGGAATTCGCATTATCGAATGCATGGGCTGTGAAGGTTGGCTCATCGAGGCCGTCTTGCGCCTCCGCCTCGCAGCTGCGGGGCCGGGCCGCTCGGACCGCCTGGCAAGTCATCGTTCTGAGCATTCTTTTCATTCGTCTCCTGCTGCTGTTGCTGTGCCAGTTTGTCTTCCTCCCGCGCGCGCTGCTGTCCAGGCTGATCGCATCCCTCCTCCGCTTCCTGACTTTCACATTCATGAATCCGACATCCTTCCGAAGGGCATGCAGGCCCTGCTAGACCGCGACGTGCCGCTGAGCATCTATCGTCGGCAGCGTCTCCTTCGAGCTCTGGGGGGGCTCCCTGCCCGTGCATTTCCTCTCCCGGCACGCTCCGCACCAGCATCTTCTTCTGCTTCTCCCGACCGCAGGTCGGGGCAATTCCGCGGTGACCTTTCGGTGGCTACGTGGAACGCTCAAGCTTTATTTGCCGCAGACCCGGCGCGCCACGAGGCCAAGGCTAGATATTTGGCTTCTTTGATAGGTCGCGTTGACGTTGTCCTGCTCACGGAGACGCACGGCACTAACGGTGGGAATCGTTCGTGGCGCCCACCCTCTGGCAGCACTGCGTGCTGGTCTGCTGGCTATTCCACGGGTCACGCTGGCGTCGGAGTCGCGATGAAGAACTCGTTCTTGGAGCATTTCGATGGCCCCCCGACGTGGGAGGTTATCTGGCCGGGCCGAGCCGCCACGCTTCGGCTTCGAGGGGGATCGGGGGCCTCGGACCTGACTGTGGCATACTTCCCCACTGGCTCCTCGATAGGCGAGGCGGAGCTTTACGGCGTGCGCCCGTCGGCCTTCAGTTCTTGTGCGTCATTGCCCGCGCTTCGTGGACATCTCCGAGATCGCCTCGCGCGGAGCATTGCTCCTCGCGACTCGGCGCTGACGATTCTTTGGGGCGATTTCAACTACGTTGCATCTCCAGGCGATCGCACCTCGCTCTCTACCGCCGCTGCTTCTGGGAGGCGAGACAAGAGTGAAGAGGAGCACTTCCAGTTGGTTCTGGGGGTACCCCACGGCCTCCACGACATGCATCAGCCGGAGGTCACGCACGCCTCGGCGGCGGCTCGTTCTCGATAGGATAGAATCTATTGCAGCGGGCGCGTGTCCGAGCAGCTTGACCGGCATCTTCGAGCCGCCGCACTGGAGTGGCGCGTCGACGTGTCCGCCCACCGCGCCGTCTTCTTTTCGCGGCACGCTCCTCATCGTCTCCTGGACGCAGAACGCCCTCTCTCGGAACGCGCCGTCAGACGCGAGGATTGGCCTCGGAGGGTGATTTGCATTATGGGGAGTTGTTGAAGGACCACCCGAACTCTTCTCCCTTGGTCCGACTCCAGCTCCTGAAGGAGGCCATGAAGTTCGTGGCCCGCGCGCTGGACAAGAATGCCGCCGCGCCGGTCATGGCAGAGTCGCTGGAGGACCGGTTGGGGGTCACGATGAAGTTCTTGAGGGCTTCCGAAAACGGGGCGATTGGTGAGGTGTCGGCGTGTCTTTTGTGTTATCCTACTTTGGCTGAGCACGTCTCTAACCCATACGATTGTTCAGGGAACCTCACCGTGAAGCTTCGGCGAGTCCGGGAGCATGCAGTCCACCTGGCGAGCAAACATGCACTGGACGAACTCGGCCGTGCACACGAAGCACTCCAGGGCGATGACCCAGATCGTGCACAGCGGCGACGGCAACGAGGCACGCGCTTGTTATATCGATTAGTCCCTGGCCGTTCTGGAACGATGTCGGCTGTCTTGGATACTCGAGGAGATGTGCGTTCCGACGTCGACGGACTGGCCGGTGCTCTCCGCGACCACTGGCGCGATGTGTTTCGGGCGCGTGGAGTGGGCGAGATTTTGCTTGACCAGCGGTTGGGCGAGGAATAAGACCACATGCCACTCGCGAACACCACGCCATTCCCAGCCCACGCGTGTAGACTTCGTCGGAGGCACGTGCGCCGCGCCATACGGAGATCCAACAATTCTTGCCCCGGGCCGGATGGATTGCCATTCGCAGCTTGGCGTCGCATCGAGGATCTTGCCGTGAACGTTCTTTTCGAGGCGTTCGAGTCCATGACCGCCGCGGACGGGCCCGACATGACAGTAGAGGAGTATCGGAACTTCAACTCGAGCCTGCTCTTTTTTCTGCCCAAGCGCCCGACTGGCACACACGCAGCGACGGCACCGAGTACTATGCTCCGGACGCGGCGCGACCGCTGAACGTCACGAACTCCGACAACCGCCTGCTGGACAGCGCGGTGAGGATGCTAATCGAGCCGTGGGTGGGCCCTCGGGTCTCCGCGCCCCAGCGCGGGTTCATCGCGGGCCGATCCATGTTGGCCAATATCGTAGACATAGACGAGGCAATGGCGCTGGGCACTTTATCGGAAGAGGGGGGCGCGGCCACCGTGTTCTTCGATTTCGCCGCGGCCTTCCCTTCCGTGGAGCACGAGTTTCTGCATCGTCTCTTCGCGGCGCTGGGATGGCCGCCGTGGTTGCTGCGGTTCGTGCGCGTCCTCTACCAGGCCAACGAGTGCCACATGGTCGTGGGGGGTGCGAGGCGCGGCGGCTTCCCCCTGACACGGGGCATCCGCCAAGGCTGTCCTCTGTCACCGCTCCTCTTCTCGGTCGCCTCGGACGTTCTGCTCCGGCGGTTGCAGCGCTCCTTCCCGAGGGCCTGCATCCGTGCGTTCGCCGACGACCTGGCCATGGTTCTCGCCAGATTCCTCGCGGCTGTTCCCGCTGTGGCCGTCCTGTTCCACGAGTGCGCGAGAATCTCGGGGCTGGCTCTGAACTTCGCGAAGACAGTGGTGGTCCCATTCTCCGTCCACTATGCTGACGACTTCCGCCGGTTGCTGACCAGAGCGGCCCCGGCATGGGCAGGAGTAGACATCAGGCTCTGGGCGAAGTATCTGGGCTTCGTCCTCGGCCGTGGCCGCGAGGACAAGTCCTGGGCAGCCGCGCTTCACAAGTATCTCGACCGGGCCAAGCTCTGGGGCGCGACGGGGGCCGGCTTGTGCACTTCTCTGCTGGCTTACCAGGTGTTCGTTGCCAGCGTCCTCATGTTCGTCGGCCAACTCGACGTCCTTCCGGATACGTTCGAGGACCACGAGGCCCGGGCGTGCGCGGCGCTGATGCCTGGCCCAGGAGGTTGGATGTCTCCCAGGTGCCTTCGTAGACTACGTGGCGTTGGATTCCCCGTTGAACTTCCAGACCTTCGAGCACGGTGTGTTGCCGCTAAAGCGCGAGCCTGTTTATTCGAGAATCGTCAGCAAGGGGGTCTTCGAGTCCAGGAACGCAGCGTGCGGCTTCAACGGGCGATCGCCGCAGCAGCCGGACAGCTGAGCACCCGCACGTGGCGATCTTGGTTGGACAATCTTTTCTTGTTTCAATTGGCGCATGCCGAGGCAGCGCTGAAGGCCG
>CAUYUJ010020915.1:668508-678508 GCA_963575745.1 Prorocentrum cordatum | reverse complement strand
GCCACAGGCGTTTCGCCCGCGACCAGCTGCTGGGGCTAGCACGGTTTTGCCTCCAACAGCTGGCGCGACGGAACTCACGGGTCAGGGCAGTGATAGGGCAATTTTGATTTTTGGGGGCAGGGTTTGTCAGACCATTCTGATCTGTAGATAGATTGTGGCTTGCTTCGTTGTCTGGGGTCGGGTCAGCCCTCTTGAAGGGCAGCCGACTTTATCTTATCGATTGCTTTCGTCTGTCTGTCTTCTCTTTCAGGATCGTCTTCCTTCCCTTGTCCGCTTTTCTCTTGCTGGCAAGTGTCGCTCCTCCCTTCCTCCCCGTCCCTCCTCCTCCCTCCTCCCTCCCTCCCTCCCTCCCTCCCTCCCTCTCTCCTCCTCTCCTCCTCCTCCTCCTCCTCCTCCTCCTCCTCCTCCTCCTCCTCCTCCTCCTCCTCCTCCTCCTCCTCCTCCCCTCCTCCTCCTCCTCCTCCTCCTCCTCCTCCTCCTCCTCCTCCTCCTCCTCCTCCTCCTCCTCCTCCTCCTCCTCAGGAGGAGGCCCTCCCTCCTCAGGCCAGCGGCGCGAGCCAGAACCTGCGGCGCGGAGGTGCGAAGCATAGGCGCGCCGCCTCCTCCACCGACGAGGCGGCGAGGGGCCCTGGTCGTCGTTGTCGTCGTCCTCGTCCTCGTCCTCGTCCTCGTCCTCGTCCTCGCCGTCGTCCTCGCCGTCGTCGTCGTCGCCGTCGCCGTCGCGGTTGTTGTCGCCGTCGCCGCCGCCGTCGTCGTCGCCGTTGTCGTCGCCGTCGCAGTCGCGCCGTCGTTGTCCCCGCCGTCGTCGTCGCTGTTAGCGGCGTCGGCTGCAGCGGCGGCCTCGGCGGCTGCGCCACTTGGGCCATGAGGCGAGCTCAGCGGCACGGCAAGGGTGAGGGCGGCGGTGACGGCGGCGAGGGCGGCGGCGGAAGGGTGAAGGCGGATCTTGTCGTCTTTCGCCCTTCCTTGGCTTCTGGGGGGCCCTCGCCGCCGCCACGGCCTGATCCGCCTCGAGATCCTGGCCAGCGCGTGCTCCGGGACAGGCCCAGGGGGCGGCATGGCCAGACGACGACGAAGGCGACGGCGAGGCTGACGATGACGAGTGCAACCAAGACGCTGAAGGCCGCTTTGGGCTCAGGAGGGGCTCTGGTTTGCTGGCCGTGTCTCAGGCTCATGTCGGGGAACCCATTCTTGGCCGAGGCTCTCCGGGTTCAGAACGGTCCCTTCGTTCCTGATGTATCGCTCTTTTTCCTTTATGGCAGCACGATGACTGGTAGGGCGTGGGCAGGACGAGGGTGGAACGTGATGCAGGCCAGCGACACATGCGGGGCGGGCTTTGTTCCTTATGCTCCCCCCGAGCTATTGTGCCATCGAACAGGCAGCCGCGGAAAAACTGTTCAAGGCCGCACGGTACTGGGGTTGGTGGCTGGTTGAAATCGCTCTTCCTCGTCGTCCCCCTCGACCTTGTAGGGCACGCCAGCATCAGCATCAGCATCACCACCATCACCATCATCACCATCATCAGCATCATCAACAACATATCACCCTCACCCCTCACCATCATCAACATTGTCATAATCCTCGTCATCATGTTCAACACCATCGTCAGCATCATCAGCATCAACATCATCATAATCAGCACCAGTACCAGCACCATCACCATCACCACCATCATCCCACCATCATCATCATCAACATCACATCATCATCATCAGCAGCAGCATCATCATCATAATCCTCATCATCACCATCGCCATCATCATCGCCATCGCCATCGCCATCATCATCACCATTATCACCATCATCAGCATCATCACAATCATCATCACTATCATCATCATCAGCATCATAATCATCATCACTACCATCATCATCACCGTCAGCATCGTCGTCATCGTCATCGCTATCATCATCAGCATCACCAGCATCATCATCACTAACATCTTCGTCATCATCCTCCTCCTTATCATCATCATAAGTACCATCACTATCATGATCATCATCAGCATCGTCACCATCAACAGTATCACCATCATCGCCATCATCATCACCATCACTATCATCACAATAATCGGCATCGTCCTACTCCTCATGAGCATCCTCATAGTCGTCAGCATCCGCCTCGTCCTCGGCATCAGCATCAACCCTATCATAAATTCATCGTTATCCTCATCGTCATCATCACCATCACCATCATCACCATCATTATTATCATCATCAACATCATCATCACCATCACCATCGCCATGCTCGTCATCGCCGTCATCATCGTCATCATCGCCATCTTCGTCATCACCATCATTACCATCATCACCACCATCACCACCATCACTATCATCGTCACCACCACCATCCCCATCAACACCATCCTCGTCACCATCACCATCATCATCATCAACATCATCATCATCATCACCATCACCATCACCATCATCACCGTCACCACCACCATCATCGTCATCATCATCGTCATCGTCGTCGTCGTCAATCTCATCGACATCATCAACATGATCAGGGTCAGCAGCCCCATCATCATTATCACTATCATCCTCATCATCATCAACTTCTCGGCCTCGCCAGCGCATTCCCAGTTGTGGAATGGCCCTGCGAAAACCGAAGGCAACAGGTTTGCACCAGGGATGCACCCCCTTCCCCCCCCAAATGCATTTGAGATCGAGCCCCCCCCACTCCCCCGCTGGATGGGTACGCCCGTGAGCCTTGCGAAGGTCTCGCTAATGGGATCGCTTCCCTCCTCCCCCCCTGTGGTCGTGGCCCTGTGGGCGTGGCGGGGTGGAGGGTGCCCATGCTCCACCCTTTGGATGTGGGGTGGTTCGTCGTCGTCGTCTTCGTCGTCGTCGTCATCATCGTCGGCGTCGGCGTCGGCGTCGGCTTCCTCGTCGTCGGCTTCCTTGTCGTCGGCTTCTCGTCGTCGGCTTCCTCGTCGTCGGCTTCCTCGTCGTCGGCTTTCTCGTCGTCGTCGTTGTCCCATGAGGGGGGGCTGTGGAACCCTTGGGCCCATCACATTTGGGGGTTGGGGTGGGCTGTGAACCCTCGACCCGGGATCATGTACAATCACTTATCCCCACCTGGGTGGGTAAGGCGGCCGGGGGGGCCACGGCCACGCCACTGCGGAAAGGGGATCGGTTGAACGACGCTCAGACCTGCCGCAGGCGCCCCTCCCGAGAGACCGTCAATTGGAGGATTGCCCTCAGGGCGGGGGTCACGAGCGCGCGTCCCCAAGGCGCAGCCGGTCGGGGACCAGGGGGGCTCAGCAGTGAGAAGTGCAGCCAGTTTCTCGCCCGCGGCTTCGCAGCGACGCGGTGCTAGCCCGTGGCTTTGCAGCGGCACACTTCTAGCCAGTGGCTTCGGAGCGGCTCGCCGCTAGCCCGCGACTTCGAAGCGGCACGCCGCTTGCACGTGGCTTCGCAGCGCAAAGCGCTGCAAGCCTTTCACCATCATCATCATCATCATCATCATCATCATCATCATCATCATCATCATCATCATCATCATCATCATCAACATCAACATCAACAGCATCATCATCATCATGATCATCGTCATTCTTATTATCATCATTAGCAGCATCGCCATCATTTCCAGCATCCTCATTACGTATTAGTGTCATCATCGTCATCATTGTCCTCACTTGCAGCATCATCATCACCATCATCATCATCATCATCGCCATTGCCATCATCATCATCATAATCAGCATCATCATCATCATCATCAACACTCACCACCATCACCGTCACCGCCACCACCACCACCACCGTCATCATCATCATCATCATCATCAACATCAGTGTCATCGCCATATCGTCTTCACCACAACCACCACCTCTGTCATCATCATCACGATCATTATCATTACTACAAACATCGTTATCACCTGTGTTATCACTTTCAGGATTTTCATCAGTGTCATTGTTGTCGTTACCATCATCGCCATTACTTTCAGCATCCTCCTCATGATCATTGTCATCATCGTCATCATCATGAGCATCATTATCATCACCACCATCACCATCACAACCACCATCATCTTCATTGTAATCATCACCATTGCCATCATCCTCATCATCATCACCATCACCACCACCATCAGCTCTATCATCATCATTGTCATCATCAGTGTCATCATCGTCGCCATTATCTCCGCCATCACTTTCAGCATCCTTATCAGTTGTTCCACCACTTCCATCATCATCCACATCATCGCCATCACTTCTACATAATCATCCTCCTCATTGTCATCATCACCATCACCACCATCATCATCACCATCGCAACCATCACCGTAACCACCACCGCCATCATCATCGTCATCATCATCATCCTCATCATCACCATCACGGCCACCATTATTACCATCATGTTCATCATTATTATCATCAGCATAATCATCTTCATCATAATCGTCATCTTTTCATATTTCTATGAAGGTTATCATGATCATGTTTATTAGGATTGTGATCATGGTCATCATCGTTCCCACCTTCAGCACCTTTATTTTCATCAGTATCATCATCCGCATCACCATCATCACTACCACCACCACCACCACCATCATCATCATCATCATCAGCATCATCATCACCATCGTCGTCGTCATCAGCAGCAGCATCATCAGCAGCATCATCATGGCCGCGGCCACAGAGGTGGGCGGCCTCTACACCGGCCTGCTGGAGCGCGTCCGCTCGAAGCAGCAGGCCGCCCCCCCCTGCTCGCGCCAGCCATGAGGCCGCCGTTGCGCCCGAGTGACTGCGCAACCGTCGCCGGCGTCGTCGCCATCGCTGTTCTACCTCCTTTCCTCCTTCCTCGTCCTCCTCCTCGTTCTTCTTCTTCGTCCTCCTCCCTCGCCCTCCTTCCTCGTCCTCCTTCCTTGTTCTCCTTCCTCGCCCTCCTTCCTCTTCCTCCTTGCTCGTGCTCCTTCCTCGTCCTCCTTCCTCCTCCTTGTCGTCGTCGTCCTCCTCCTCCTCCTCCTCCTTGTCTTCCTACTCCTCTTCCTCCTCCTCCTCCTCCTCCTCATCCTGCCCATCCTCCTCCTCCTCCTCCTCCTCATCATCATCATCATCATCCTCCTTCTCCCTGCTCGTCCTTCGTTTTCCTCCTCAGCATCCCTCCTGCTTTCTCCCCCTCTTCTGCTTCTTTCTCAGATGATCGGTGCGATGATGGTGCCCGTGGAGTCCCGCGTCAGAGCCCTAGCACGAGCTGAGCTGTGAGCAAGTACGTTCGCCTCCTTGTAGCAAGCAGCAGGGTGCTTGTATATGTCTTCTCCTGCTCCTCCTCCTCTTCCCTCCCCCTCCCTCCTTGCTGCTCCCTCCCTCCTCCCTCCCTCCGTTCCTCCTCCTCCATCCATCCCCCTCCTCCTCCCTCCCCTCCCGCGCTCCCCTCCTTCTCCTGCACCCCCTTCCTCTCCTCCTACCTCCTCCTCCTCTTCCTCCTCCTCCTCCTCCTCCTTTTGCTCCTCCTCCTCCTCCTCTACCACGTCCTCCTCCTCCTCCTCCTCCTCCTCCTCCTCTTCCTCCTCCTCCTCCTCTTCCTCCTCCATCCGTCTTTCTTATACAGAACCCCTCCGTTTCGTACCCCCAGACGTGTTGGTAGGGCGGGCTGGGCGTTGCAACGCATGTGAACCAGAGGTTTTTTTGAATTGGGTCAGCTGGGTGACCCGGTGAACCAGTGATCCGGTGATCGGGCCCCCTGATCTGGTGATCAGGTGACCCGACGATCCAGTGACCTGGTGATCCGGTGATCCGCTGACCCAGTGATCTGGTGATCCGGTGATCCGGTGACCCGGTGATCAGGTGATCCGGTGATCCGGTGATCCGGCCTTCTGACCTGGTGACCCGGTGGTGATCCAGCCCTCTGACACTGATCTGGTGATCGGGTGATCCGCTATGATCCGGTGATCCAGTGATCCGGTGATCCGGTGACCCGGTGATCCGGTGATCGGGTGATCCAGTGATCCTGCAGGTGATCTGGCCCTCTGACCTGGTGATCCAGTGATTCGGTGATCCGCGGCGGTGATCCAGTGTCCCAGTGGTCCCGTGATCGGTGATCTGGTGATCTGGTGATCCGATGATCCAGTGACCCGGTGATCCAGTGATCCAGCCCTCTGACCCGGTTTTTCGGCCCTCTGACCCAGTGATCCGGTGATTTGGTGATCCTGTGATCTTGTGATCCGGTGACCCGGAGATCCAGTGATCCGCTGACCCGCGGTTTGGTGATCCTGCGATCCGGTGACCCGGTGATCAGATGATTTGGTGATCTGGTGATCTGGTGATCCGGTGACCCCAGTGATACGGTAATCCGGTGATCCGGCAAGCTGACCCGGTGATCAGTGATCCGGTGATCCAGTGAGGAACCCCGTTACCCAGTGATCCCGTGATCTGGTGATCCGGCTATGTTACCCGCGGTGATCCGGTGATCCGGTGGTCCGGTGACCCGGATGATCCAATGATCCGGTGATCTGGTGATCCAGCCCTCTGACCCGGTGATCTGGTGATCCGCTATGATCGGGTGATCTGGTGATCCGGTCCTGACCCGGCGGTGATCCGGTGATCCGCTGATCTGGTGATCCGGTGACCCAGTGATCCAGTGATCCGGTGATCCGTCGATCCGGTGATCCAGCTCTCTGACACGGCGATCCGGTGATCCGGTGTTCTGGCTGATCCGGTAATCTGGTGTTCTGGCCATCGGATCGGGCGATCCAATTAAAAAGACTTCTAGTCCGGGTGCTTCCAGACATCCTTGCCGCTTATTGTCATGACGCTTGCCATGTTTTCACGCTTCGTGTATCCCCACCAACCCATTCAAAAACCCTGCACATGAGAGTTGACGGAGAAAAGGACGAGGAGACACATGTAGTCCCAGACATGCGACATCCTGATTTTTTCAGGATGGCGTCCTCGGAATTCCAGACGCTTTCCCCGGGGCCGGTTTTTCATCCTGAGTAATTTTTTGGAGGTCCCGAGGCCCGGCGATGGCACCCCGAGGTCGAAATTCGTCAAAATCCTCCCGTCCTGATTTTTTACGACGCGATCATGTCTGAGGAGAGGTCTCCGGGAGCAAGGGGGTGGCCTTGGAGGGCCTCTTCGGGCCATATCCCTTGGGCCCGCGTAGGGGCGAGGGAAGGAGGAGGAGGAGGAGGTGGAGGAGGAGGAGGAGGAGGAGGAGGAGGAAGACGACGACTACGACCACGACGACGAGAAAGAGGAGGAAAAGGAAACAGACGACGATGAGGTCAAGGACGAGCACGAGGACGAGAAGGAGAAGGAGGATGACAACGAGGACGAAAACAGGGCCCTTATGATCGCCTCTTGTAGCCCTCTTGGGACTCTTTCGGGCGATCGGGGTCTTGGGGCCCTCTCGGGGCCCTCTTGGCACCCTCTTGGGGTCCCTTCGGAGCCCTCGAGGGCTTCTTGGGGCCATCTTGGAGGCCATCAATCAACAGGGGGGGTCCAAATTTGCCCGCCCCCCCTCCCTCCCCTCACCCTCCCCGCTCCTCCTGGGACGAGCAACATCGCCCCTTGGGGCCCTCTTGGGCCACTCTTGGGCCTCAAAAGCGTATCGGAAGCGAACAGGCGAGACGCCAAAAATCATTGATCGTCCCGTAGGTGTTTGAAGGAGTTTGGCCTCCTGGGGGGTCCTACGGGGGCCCCGAGAACACTTGGAGCCGTCTTGTGGTCCTCGTCTGGCCTCTTGGAAGTATGTCGGAAGCTATTTTGAACCATCGTCGGCTCTCTCGAGACACCTTGGAGGCCATCGTGAAGCAGTGGAGGCCTTCTTGGAGCCATCTTGGGCCATCTTGGGCGCCCTCACCGATCGCGACCCCCCAACAAAAAAAACCCTCAGGGATTTGGGGGGAGATAACCCTCCCGGAAGGGACGAGGTTTTTGGAAGAGCAAAGCTACACCACCTGAGCCCCAAAGGTTGATGGGATTTGACCAGTTGCGCAGATGGAGGGGATGGTTTCAACATTGGGTGTTCGTCTTTGTGACGCGCATGTTTGTTTTGAAAGCTTGTGTCGGCTTCAGGGATGGAGCACGAGTGGGTTTCAAAACGGGCTTTTGCCTTGGCGCCGCGCACAGTCTTTTCAGCCACCCCCCTCCCCTGCAGGGGATGCAGGGATGGAGCGCAAGTTGCTTTTAAAATGGGGTTGTCGCCTTAGCCCCGCGCGCATTCGCTCTTCTATGCAGCAAATTCTATGATGGAGGGCGGCTCCTTTCCAACATCGGGCTCTCGCCCTAGCGCCGCGCACATTCGGCCTAAACGCGTGTAACATCTTCAAGGATGCACAAGGAGGTCGTATTCAAAAAGGGTCTCGGCTTAGCCCCGCGCGTACTCGTTTTCAACGCCTGCAGCAGTTTCAGGGATGGAGGACGGCTCCTGTTCAACATTGGGTTTTCGCATGTGACTTCTTCAATTTTAATGATAGCCGGCCGCCCTGTGGTTGATCGGGAGTTTCTGTTTGTGTGCATATGCACACACATACATACATATATATAGATATATAAGGATCGTGTGCTTACGGGCGAGAGGAGAATGAGCGGGAGGCGGTGGCATCCAACCCCTCCCGCTCCCATGCTGGCAACCTCCACCCTCTCCTCCACATCCTCCCAGAAAATTCCGTGTGGTCCGTGGAGGTGGTTCCTCCTCCGCCTCCTCCTCCATCTCCTCCAACTTTCCTCCTCCTCCTCTTCCTCCTCCGCCCGCCCCCATTCCGAGGCCCAGGGCCTCTGCTGTGGCCACCTTGAGTAGCTCCCATGCGTTAGACGAATCTGGCAGGAAATGTGTCAGATGCAGGGGCTCGTCGTCAGTTGTTGTGCTCAATAAATGGCTGAAGACGCCGTGCTATGAATTAGTTCAGGTGGATGATTTCCTCCGTGCGTTGCCCCTGGGTCGTGAGTTGCACATCGCGGGGGGTGTAGCATGCAGGAGTCACGACCTCAGGTTTCACGTTGATGTGCTTGTGTGGTTCTGTTGTGCATGTGGCATGTTCTGTGATCAGCAGCTGGTAGGGCTGGGGAAGCTTTGTACGCGTAACCCCACCCCGACCCAGATCACGTATCTCGATCGGCTCAGGCAGGGGTTGTGGCCGAAGGCCTACAGCAAAGCCGAGCAGGTCAAGAGAGCACAGAAGGGGCTCCGTTTTTAGGGTGGTTTTGGACGTCGTCCTGGGACTCACTCACTCACTCACTCCTCTATCTCCTCCTCCATTCCTTCTCCTTCCTGAGGCCAGTTTTTTGGGTGGGCTGGGCGTTTCGCCTGAGAGTTTCTCACCATTTCTGATTCTGAAGCTTAAAGAACTTGTACCAGCTTCACATATGGAGGGCGGGCCATTTTTGAAAATGTAGCTCTCGCTTTAGCGCCGCGCATTTTCTATTCTAAAGTTTGCAGGAGCTCAACGGATTGAGGGCGAATCGTTTTCAAAATGTGGCTCTCGCCTTAGCGCCGCGCACATTCGTTTCAAACATTTGCACGAGTTTCACACGTTGAGGGCGGCTCCTGTTCAAAATGTGGCTCTCGCCTTAGCGCCGCGCACATTCGTTTATAAGATTTGCCAGAGTGTCACGGATTCCCATGATCAGCGAACCAGAAATGGTGTTCGGAAGGATTCAGGATGATGCGGGTGCAACGGTTATGTTGATTCGCGGTGTTCAAGTCTCAGGTGTGGCGTTCTGGAACGATTCAGGATCGTCCAGATCCGTGGAGTTGGAATCCCGAGGACACTGTTTTGGCATGCTCCAGGGTCTTCAAACGGTTGTCTTCCAACGGAGCAGTTCCCTCAATGGAAATGAATCGTTGTAGGGGCCTATGAAGAGGGTGATGATGTGACGCGCGACTTCGCAAGGTGCGTGCTCGATCTATGAAGAGGGAGTTTGGAGGGAGGGTAGATTCCAACATCATTGATGACTCTTGGGTTTACGCTGGTTTTCCTCCTCTTCCTCCTCCTCCTACTCCTTCTCCTCCCCTCCCCCTCCTCCGTCCTCCT
>CAUYUJ010020915.1:606008-663508 GCA_963575745.1 Prorocentrum cordatum | reverse complement strand
CCTTGTGCGCGCCGCCAAAATACAGTGCCGCGCTGTGCTTTCCCAAAAACGGTGCCACGTGTGGCTACCGTTTTTGCAGTCTATATGCTATGGACTCCGAGTGATACTTTCGAGTATTGCGGATTCTGGCCTGACATTTCCCGAGGCAGTTTTAGACGAGAATGGAAAGAAGCATTACACGTCTTGTTTGGATCGGCATTGCACAACTACCGCGTGATATACTCCAACCCTTATAGAGAGTGATACACCGAAATTTATGTGTTTGGCGGCATTGATGGTGGAATCATCGGAGTAACCAGTATTGCACTTCTGCTTACATGATGATGCCATGTTTCTGCGTGCCAGCGTGCACGCATCTCGAGTGGTGCAGACCAGCATCTCAGCTTGTGTTGTGCATAGCCCTGCACGGCGCGAGCAGCTTCACGCTCAGCGGTCAGCAGCGGTCAGCAGCGGCCATCGCTGCGAGGCCGTTTAGCAGCAGGCTCTGCACAGCCAGCGGCCTGCCTGCGATTCGAAGAGATCGCCTGCTAAGGCGCCTCGGCTCGGCGACGTGGTTGTTTGAGGATCGGGGCGACGCAACAAGAATGTGGCACCGTCGTGCCACACGGCCTCTGCACCACCCCCAAGCGCACAACGCCCCACGCCTCGCCTCGCATAATTTTTGAAACCCGTGCGAGCAGACAGGAGAGTGCCCATTGAGGCACGGGCGGCCTTTCTCTTCCTTCCTTCCTTCCTCCCCCCTCCTCCTCCTCCTCCTCCTCCTCCTCCTCCTCCTCATTATCATCCTTCTCCTCCTCCTCCTCCTCCTCCTCCTTCTCCTCTTCCTCATCCTCCCTCCTCCCTCCTCCCTCCGAGCAGTGTGGCTGCTGTCAAATGCCACAAGCGACGCGATCGTGCAGCACACGCGGCCTGGCCTCAGAGGCCACGGTCTCCCTCCCCCTCTACTCCCCCTCCCCTCCCCCTCTCCTCCTCCTCCTCCTCCTCCTCCCCTTATCCTCCTCCTCCTCCTCATCCTCATCCTCAGCCTCCTCCTCCCCTCCTCCTCCCCTCCTCCTCCTCCTCCTCCTCCCCCTCCTCCTCTTCCTCCTCCTCCTCCTCAGAGGCCGATCTGACATACTTATTCAACGCATGATGTTTGGCGTGCACTGCTTGCTTTGTCGTGTGTCGCCGCTGCCTCTCAAGCCCAGACTCCGGTCGGCTCGCCCTCGGTCCTCGCCCCGCTTCGCCGCGCCACCTCAGGCCATGATGTCTGAGTACGAGCAGTGCGAAGCGTACGACAAGGCGCAGGCACGTCGGGCAGCAGGGGAGGGGGGTGTCGGGGGTGGGAGGAGGAGGAGGAGGAGGAGGAGGAGGAGGAGGAGGAGGAGGAGGAGGAGGAGGAGGAGGAGGAGGGGTGGAAGGGTGGGGCACTGGGCCCGGGGTAGTCACCGCCGCCGGGGACGGCGCCACGGCGCGGCGGCGGCGGAAGGGAGAAAGTGGGGGGGCAACGCTGGCGGGGGGACAGCCTCGGGGTGGGCAGCAGGGGGCAGCAGGGGAGGGGGGTCGGGGGCATGCTTGCTCAGTGGAGCAGAGTCCTTTTCAGACGCGCGCCACGAGGCATGAGGAGACGAGAACTGAGAGCGGAAAGGATGAGGTGGCTGACGTGCACGGTGCCCAGTGCTCAGAGTGGCCACGAGGCGCGTTGGCAGAGCCCTGTGGGTGCGCATGCATTGCTGGATCAGGTGGCTTGAGTGCTCCCACGCACCCGATTCGCCTGTGCATATCTTTGTCGGGGACCTGCCTCCTTATTGCTCTTTGTTGGGTTTGCCTTCGCAGTCTTTTGTGCTCTATGTCCTCGCGTGTCTTCGCTTGGCGTGTTGCCTCCACGTACACGCCACCGCCCTCTTTCCATCTTCCCCTTCCTTTTCCTTCCTTTCTCAATCCTTCCCCACTTTCCCTCCCTCCCTCTCTCCTCTCTCTCTCTCTCTTTCTATTTCTCCCGCCCATCTACATCTACTCATTCAGAAGACCGTCCGCACCCATTTTGGCTCAAGTTGCCTGCACGACTGACGTCGGCTCTCGTCCTCGAGTTGACCCCGCTCCAGAACGCCACCGGGCCGGAGTCCTGCTCCGCCTCGCTCGCGATGGCGGCGACGACCTATGGCAACGTGGCCGCCGCCCCGCCGCAGCAGCAGATTATGGGGGGAGACATCTTCATGGGCGCGCAGAAGATCTTCATCAAGCAGGAAATGGCCGTGATCGAGCTGTGCGGAATCGAGGCGAAGCAGCGCTACCGAATCTCCATCCCGACGCAGGACAACCAGGAGGGCCAGGTGTTCCTGTACATCTCGGAGGAGTCGGACTGCCTCATGCGCGTCTGCTGCTCCAAGAACCGCGCCCTCAAGCTGAAGGTGCATAATGGGCCGTCCAAGGAGGGAGAGGTGATCCAGACCATGGAGATGCCGTTCCACTGCAGCGGCCCTTGTCCGTGCATGCGACCCAACTTCACAGTCCAGTCGGGCGGCGAGACCATCGGAAGCATCGATGACCCCTGCCACTGCTGCACCATGGACCAGAAGGTGCTGAGCAAGGACGGCAGCGAAGTCTTCACCGTGGATGGCTCGATCTGCCAGGTCGGCATGTGTTGCCCGTGTTGTGCTCCCGTGACCTTCGAGGCCAAGAAGAACGGCACCAAGGTCGGTGGCGTCGAGAAGCTCCCCCTTGACCTCTCGGACTGCTGCATGAAGACCAATCGCTTCATCGTGGACTTCGGAGCGCTGCAGGATCCCAACGAGCGCAAGCTGATGCTCGCCTCCGCGATGCTCCTGGACCTCGAGTACTTCGAGGAGGACAAGTAGGGAGGCGGCGGCATCCCCTCCTCATCCTCATCGTCCCTCATGCTCCTCCCCGCCACCGCCTGTGCTCCACTACTCGCCATCTCCAGCCGCGGCAGGCCCAAGCCGGGCAATCGCGCAGCCCCGATCCGGCAAGCCGCTGGCGCCGCCAAGAGGGCGATCCCCCGAGCTCCACCCCCCCTGCTCTCTCGTCCTTCCTCCCCCTCCTGCTGCTCCTGCCCGCACCCCCTCCCTTCTCTCCACCCGCGGGGGAGGTGCGACCCAGAGGGTCCGCTCGCAATGCGCAGGTGGGCGGCCTGCGCTCCTCGCTGGCGGGGGCCCTCCTGTGACGTGCCCTTGGCAACGCTGTCCTTGGCAACGCTCGGACGTGTGCTCTGCTTCCCGGCGAGGACCATCGAGGAGCATCTCGTGCGAGAACAGCGCGCGCACGGAACCGGTGCCTGCTCGCGGAATGGACGTCCGAGCGGTGGCAAGTGTCGCATTTTCCCCCAGCGTGCTGATTTGCAGGCGCTCTTCGGCAAAGCACGCCATCCGATCGCCTATCCGTGAGCGGAGTATCGTCCGCTGCGTGAGCGGTGTATCGTACTGGCCCTGTGAGAGCCTGCAGCGACGTTCGCCCTCCCGCTTCTGCCCTTTGCACTTCTCGGATGTGGCGAGCTATCGCCAGCCCGGGGTTCACTGCGCGGGGCGGCACCGTGCGCAGATTGCCTCTACGCCGTAATGGCTATCGAACGGGCGAGACGAAAAAATAAATCATTCTGAAGACCGGTTGCCTGTCTCCCGTGGCAGCTTCTGGATGTGCGTTTGCTTTCCCGCGTATAAGCTATGTGGCTTACACGGGTTGCAGCAAGTTGATGTGCCACTTTCGGAACGCATTCGATCCTTCAGGTGGTGTTTCGATCGCAGCGATATAATTCGTTCCCGTCGTCCGGAGTGGCGCTCTTTGTTACAGAGCGGGCCACACTTCTGCCTCCGAGCCCTTCGTCGTTTTCGCCCTGCTCCTCTCCCCCTCCTCCCCCTACTCCGCCTTCCCCTGGCCCTCCTGCTCCTCCCGCTCCTCCTGCTCCTTCCCCTGCTGCTGCTGTTCCTCCTCGTCCTCCTCCGTCCTCTTCCTTTTCCGTATTGCTCATCAGCCACCTCTCCTCCCCTCTTTTGCACACGATGGAGTCCTTGTGGGGGAGCCAGGTTCGCTATGGCACCCGCCTGCGGATGGATAGAGAAAGCATCAGCGAAACGGGAAGGGACGGGTGGTTAGGGCATTATGTCAGATATGGCGCCAGTGCGCGTAGCTTGCCCCCTCCCTTCTCCTCTCCTCTCCCCCTCCGACCTACTCATCCCCTCTTTCTTCTTACACCCTTCTTGGAGCGCCTTAGAAACACATAGACCATTAAAGCACCCTCCTCTCTCGTCCTCTCTCCTCCTCCTCCTTCACCTCCTCCTCCTCCTCCTCCTCCTCCTCCTCCCTCCTCCTCCTCCTCCTCCTCCTCCTCCTCCTCCTCCTCCTCCTCCTCCTCCTCCTCCTCCTCCTCCTCCTCTCCTGCTCGGTTTCTCTTTTCCCCACGGCATGCAAGTCTTCAGACGCTGCCGCTTCCCCCGGGGAGGCCTGGTCGGGTACCCTGGGCGAGTAGTACGACAACGAGAAGATTAGTGACCGAGGTCCTGCAGACAGAAGGTCCGAACGTTGCCGCTTCCGTGCCTCACGCGAACGGGCTAAAGGAGATGCCGAACGTGTTGATGACGATCTTCGCGGGGGTCCCCGCAGGGCTTCCTTTTCTGGGGGCCGCCGCCCTTCGGCGCATGGCGCTGCGGCGGCCCCCGGGCCCCTTATTTTTCCTTCTGGCCCAGACTGGGCTCATGTGGAGGGAGGAGGAGGGAGGAGAAGGAGGAGGAGGAGGAGGAGGAGGAGGAATAGGCGGAGGAGAGGAGGAGGAGGAGGAGGAGGAGGGAGGAGGAGGAGGAGAGGGGGGAGGAGGAGGAGGAGGAGGAGGAAAAGGGAGGAGGAGGAGGAGGGAGGATGAGGGGGAGGAGGAGGAGGAGGAGGCGCCGTCTGTGCCCAGGCTGGGCGGCACCCTCCCTCATGTTACGCGGGCGGCGGGAGGCCGCCCTTCGGCGCACACGGCGCTGCGGCCACCCGCCGAGGAGCTGGATGCTCCTCCTGTCGACTCGTCCCTCAAGCTTCGCTTCTTCGCTTTGGTCTTTCCAGCTGCTGGCCGCTGGGTGCCTCTGTGCTCTTCTTCGCCTCATTGTGTGGTCGTTCCAGCCCTCCTCCTCCTCCTCCCTCCTCCTCCTCCTCCTCCTCCTCCCCTCTCTCCTCTCACCTCCTACCTCTCCCTTTCTCCTGCTCCTGCTCCTTCCTCCTGCTCCTCCTCCTCCCCCTCCTCCTCCTCCTCCTCCTCCTCCTCCTCCTCATGCTCCTGCCTGCAGCCTCCTCCCCCTCCTCCTCCTCCTCCTCCTCCTCCTCCTCCTGGCCTGCAGCGGGCGCGGGCGACCTTCTGAGCCTGCTGCGGCTGTGCCCGCCTCGCGCGCCCTGTCGTGAACGCCAGTGCTCCTCGACCCCGAGGCACGGGAGAGGGCCCCGACCGAGCCTGGTAATGGCCAGCGAGAGGCGGTGGAACGGAGCTGAAGTGGAGTGGACCCGCGGATCCGCCGTGCCAGGCGGATGTTTCTGTGCTCGCGTGGGGTGGCGGTCCAGGTGGCGTGTCTAATCTGACCTGAGCCTCCTCCTCCTCCTCCTCCTCCTCCTCCTCCTCCTCCTCCTCCTCCACCTCCTCCTCCGCCTCCCTCTCCGCCTCGGCCTCCTCCTCCTCATCCTCCTCCTCCTCCTCCTCCCTCCCTCCCTCCCTCCCTTATCCTCCTCCCCCTGCATTGCCTTCTCCACCAGGAGAGGCGTGCCGCCATCAGCGGTCATTCCCCCCCCCTTTGGCCGCTCGGCGGGCCGTAGGCCTCCCTTCTGGAGGCACCTGTCTTTCAATCGCATCGTGCTGCGAGGTAAGGATCAGGGACTTTCTTGAGGACACTCCGCCTCCTCCTCCTCCTCCTCCTCCTCCTCCTTCCTCCCCTCCTCCTCCTCCTCCCCCTTCTCCTCCTCCTCCTCCTGATCCCATCCTCCTCCCTCCTCCTCCTCCTCCTCCTCCTCCTCCTCCTCCACCTCCTCCTCCTCCTCTGCCCTCCGCCTTCGCCTCCTTCTCCTCCTCCTCCTCTCTCCTCCTCCTCCTCCTCCTCCTCCTGCTCCTCCTCCTCCTCCTCCTCCTCATCCTCTCCTGCCCTGCTCCTCCTCTCCTCCTCCTCCTCCTCCTCCTCCTCCTCCTCCTCTCCCCTCCTCCTCCACCTCCTTCCTCCTCTTCCTCCTCCCCTCCTCCTCCTTCCCTCCTCCTTCCTCCTCCTCCTCCTCCATCATCATCATCATCACATCATCATCACCATCATCGTCCTCCCCCTCGTCCCTCCTCCTGCTCCTTCCTCCTCCTCCTCCTCCTCCTCCTCCTCCTCCTCCTCCTCCTCCTCCTCTCCTCCCTCCTCCCCTTATTCCTCCTCCTCCTCCTCCTCCTCCTCCCCCTCCTCCTCTCCCCCTCCTCCTCCTCCTCCTCCTCCCTCCTCCCTCCCTCCCTCCCTCCCTCCCTGCCTCTCTCTCTCTCTCGCGCTCTCTCTTTCTCGCTCCCCCTCCCTCCTGTTCTCTCTCCTCCTCCCCCTCCCTTCCTGCCTCCCTCCCTTTTTGTCCGTCTCTCTGTCGTGGCCCTTCTCCCTTTCCCTCCTCCCTCTTCCCTCGTCCTCCCCTCTCGCTGCCTCTCGCTCCCCACCCCCCTCCCGCACGCCCCCACACCCCTTCCGCGTCCACCTCCACGCCCGCCCAAACCGCCCCCCCTCTCCCCGTACAGAGGAGATCCATGCCAAGAAACACCCTGCTTGCCTCCAGGGTGCCCTCGATGGTTTTGCGATGGAACGCGTGACGCTCCCACACCAGAAACCAATAAACGTCCTGGAGTCGCAGGGTTGGGCTTCTTGTGGCAGGTTTCTTGTGGAGTGGCTTCCACTGCATCTCCCCCCCGCTCCCCCCTTCGGGGCCCTCCGACCACGTGAATCGGGGAACGCAGTCTTGCCCTTCACTACCGTGTGTGTTTTCATATTGAAGATCTCCTAAGTGACCTCGCGTGTGTTCATCGGCAAAGCACACTTACCGTCTGGAAACGCGATATGGGATAGTTGTGGGGTTGTTCGGATACGTGAGTTTAACTCGTTCCGTTAAATTGCCCAGGCGCGGACTTCCAGACACGGGGGGTGGCGAATGACTCATGGCTGTGCGGTGCGTGAAGCATACTATGGCGTGTTCCCAGAGAGGTCTCAGGAACATCGAATCTTAGGCTCCTGCAGTGCCGTGCGGTGCGTGAGGCATAGCTTGGCGTATTCCCTGAGAGGCATTCGGGAGCATTGGATCTTAGGCTTCGGCAGGCAGGAGCCAGAGGCACACGCCGGTATTCGGCATCACTCCTTTTTTAACCCAAGACGGACGAGAACAAGAAGGTTGTCCTCAAAGCGAGGAGCAAGTCTTGGCAGCAACGCAGGCTCGTGACTCATCTGTCGGTCTCTGCCGAGGCCCTCCTCCGCCTCGCCGCCAACAGCCCACATAGTTCTTCAACGTGGTCCCACACTCTACCTGTTCGGCCTGCGGAGACCGTCCGTCTGCTTCCTTCCGGAGCTGGCGGCTGGAACGCCGATTGCGGAGTTGACTTCGGAGGAGCTGTGAGCACGGAGTCAGACGAAACAAATAATAGAAGAAGAGGGAACTATACATAAACACAAAAACACGGAGCTAGATGGAACCTCACTGCAGGCTCCCCGGATCTGTCCCCCTATAGTTTTCTCACCATGCTCCCGCAAGGCTTCGTCGTGGTGCTGGTGGTAATGATTGTCCTCCTCCCCCTCCTCCTCTTCCTCCTCCTCCTCCTCCTCCTCCTCCTCCTCCTCCTCCTCCTCCTCCTCCCCCTCGTCCTCCTCCCCCTCGCCCCCCCTCCTCGGACCTGACGGCAGGCTCCTGCCTGCCAGAAGGCGTCTCGGAGCTTCCTTGCCCCCTCAGGCTCACGCGCTCACGAGCTGCGCGGCGCTGGGGGCGAGCTGCGCCTGCAGAGCTGTGGCATCGGCTCTCCCGCCTCTCGGTCGAGGGCAGGGCCGTGGATGCGCACCAGAGATGGGCCCCACATCTGGTCGAATGGTTCCCGACTTGCCCCCTCGCCCCCTTCCTCTGGCATCGGGCGCCTCGCAACAATCGGGACGGAGGTTTCTCCTCGCTCTCGGCCCCTCCCTCGGGGCCCTCGCCAGGCCTCGGGACCGTCAGCAAGACGACTTGGGACGAAAAACCGGTCCTGGGGAAGTGGTCGGGAGGTCGGGAAGAGGAGGAGGAGGAGGAGAAGGAGGAGGAGGAGGAGGAGGAGAAGGGGGAGGAGGAGGAATAGGAGGAGAAGGAGGAGGAGGAGGAGGAGGAATAGGAGGGGGCGAGGAGGAGGAGAAGGAGGAGGACGAGGAGCGAAAAAATCGAGACGTCGGAGGTCTGGGTTCCCCCCGCGCCTTCCTGGAGGGAGCAGGGCCTCCCGCGCGGCCCAGCGCAGGGCAAGCAGATCTCCGCGCTGCTGGACCGCCTGTCGCAGCTCTCCAAGGACCGGGCCTCCTGGCCGCCGGGCGCCTCTGCCAGCTTGGCTACTCGAAGAAGAAAAAACGCTATGAACAGAAACTGTTGGCGCTCCGCGCGGATTTCTTGGATCCGCGCTTGGCCCCCCTGGCGGCGCCTCCGGCGCCTCCCCTGGCGCGCTCCGCGCGCTAGGGAGGGGGGTCCAGGCCAGACCCAAGAAATTCTCGCGGCGTGACAAATATCGCGACCGAGTTCCGTTGTTTCTTGTGCTCTCTTTTATGAGACGTGTGTGTGTGCACGTATACACACATCTGTCGCCGCGGCGCTTGTTCCGACGCGCGGCCTTCCGTCTTGGGGAGGGCGCCGTGGCCACCAGGGCAAACGCCGCCCCTGGCGCGGTGGGCCTACCGTGGGGTTTGCCGCGGTGCCGGTTTTGTCTACTTGGGGCGCGGGCCGCAGGACTTGCTGTGGGTTTGCGGTGCTGTCGGCGTCAACAACCAGGGCGCATCGAGAACAAACGGCGCGGTGACATCTATATATTCCTCTTCCTATATTTTTATAAGCCCGGGCGGGGGGAAAGCCCGCCCCCCCCCCAAACCGGACTCCCGGGACCTGGGGCTTTGGGGCCCTCCGGACGGGCCTCGAAGCGGCCACCGGGCCTCGCAAGGCGTTTTGACAAGCCTTCCCAGCACACTTAGGGCGATCAGGGGGGTCATCGGAGACGTCCCAGAGACCCCCAAGACAGCACAAGAGCGCTCCAAGAGTGACCGACGTGACCTCAAGATGGCCCAAGAGGCCTCCAGGACGGCCCCAAAGAGGCCTCCGAGAGCACTCCGAAGAAGGCCCCCCCAGGCAAAAATCATTGATTTTCTGTTGGTTTTGGGTGAATTTTGGGGTTCTCCTCTTTTCGGCTTCCCGACGCTCCAAGACGGCGGTCTTCTGGGCGTGCGAAGCCGCCTGGGAGGCTCCCAAATCGCCCCGCAACCATCCGAAAGGGCTTCCAGGCAGTCCAAGAGAGCCCCAAAACGGCACAACACGGGTCCAAGATGGCCCTCAGAGAGCCCCATGGCGGCCCAAGATGGCCCAAAGACACCCTCCGAAGAATTCCAAATCGTGATTCGGTCGTTCAGGGAGACGGCGGTTGGAGGCAGGGTGGCCCGAGGAAGCCCCCGGAGGCCCCCAGAATACGCCCAGGAGGCCTCCAGAAGGCCTCAATAAATCCCGAAACAACTGTTGTGAGGACCCTAGAGGCTCTCCAAGGAGGAGCCTCCGCAAAAAAGAGCTGAGGAGGATGGGGAGAATGCGCAGGGTATCGCGAAAATAAGGAACAATAAGCATGGAGGAAGGATAACGAATAACATCATCATAGCGGCGATGCCGGAAAAGGCAACCAGGAGTTATCGCTAAATTGTCGGCTTGACCTTCCTGCCATTCCGCCTGCATACCAATCTTCAAGGACCAAGGTGCATGGCGCGAAGCGCCACTGCAGTCTTGTATATATATATATATGTATATATATACATATACGTGTATGTGTGTACATACATACGTGTATATATATATATATATATAATATATATATATAATATATATATATATATATAATATATATATATCGGAGGTGAGGGGGTGAGATCGAAGTGGAACGGAGAGCCCCCCTACCGGGAAATCGATTTCGGTTTCGTGTTCGTGCGTGCCGTGCGGGCGGGCGAGGCGAAGCTGCGTGGGCGGGCGAGAAAAAGTCTCCTGTGGCTGAGGCGCGGCCGGACCAAATGTCTCCCTTCCGGGCGGCCGGTGGCCCGCGGTGTCCCGCCGGTGTCCCGCGAAAGTCCCGTGTGGCTGAGGCGCGGCCGGACCAAATGATTCCCTTCCGGGCGGCCGGTGGCCCGCGGTGTCCCGCCGGTGTCCCGCGGTGTCCCGCGGCGTCCCGCGGTGTCCCGCGGTGTCCCGCCGGTGTCCCGCGGTGTCCCGCGAGGATGATGATGATGATGATGATGATGATGATGATGGTGATGATAATGATGGGATGATGATGATGATGAGATGATGATGGCGTCCCGATGAAAATCATGTTGATGATGGTGTCGATGATGATGATAGTGTCCCGATGATGAGGATACTGATGCTCATGATGATTATGCTGATGATGATGACAATGATGGTGTCCCGATGATGATGATGATGATGATGATTCCGATGATGTTTGTGATGATGATGATGTTGATGGAAATGGTGTCCAGGCGGTAATAATGTTGATGATGATGATGTTGACGATGATTATGGTGTCCCGATGATGATGCTGATGATGATGATGGTGATGATGATGGTGATGCTGATGGTGTCCCGATGATGGTAATAATGATAATGACGATGTTGATGATGATGTTGCCAATTATGATGATCGTGCCCCAATGATGATGATGTTGTTGATGATGACGATGTCGATGATGATGATGCGATGATCATGATGATGGTGTCCCGAGGATGATGACGATGTTGATGATAATGTTGATGACGAGAACGATGGTGATCATGATGGTGTCCCGATTATGATGATGATTCTAATGATGCTGCTGATGATGATGACGACGACTGTGTCTCGATGATGATGATGATAATGATGATGATGATGATGATGATGATGTTGATGATGGGATGATGATGGTGATGATGATGATTATGTTGTCCCGATGATGATGATGTTGACGTTGATGATGATGTTTCTGATGATGATGCTGATGGTGCTCCCATGATGATGGCGATATTGGTGATGATGCTGATGTTGATGATGTTGATGATGAAAAGGTTGATTGTGAAAGCGATTGTGATATCGATGGTGAGATCGATATTGGAACCGAATGTGAGGTCGATTGTGTGATCGATTGTGAGATCGATTGTGAGATCAATTGTGAGACCGATCGTCTGAGATATATCGAGTGAGATCGATTGTGAGATCGATCGAGTGAGATCGATCGAGCGAGACCGATAGTGAGATCGATACTGGGATCGATAGTGAGACCGATCGAGTGAGACGTTGGTTCCCCCCCCCGAACCTCCTTATCACCCGAAGGGTGGTCGTATAGGTATATATATGTGTGAGGGGATCATTGTGGTATAATGTGCTCGCCCTTCTCTCCTGCTATGTTTTGTTCTTTCTAGTAAGACTCATCCTCGCTAGCTCACTTTTCCTCGACCTCTCCTTGTATCGATCCTCTTCTCTTCCTTTTCGTCACGATTTCCGCAGACTGTTATATTCCGTCTCCCTGCCCTCCCAGATCCTCCTGATCATCCTCCTGCTCTTCCTCTTTCTCCTCCTCCTCGTCCTGCTCCTGCTACGCACACTCATCGCTATCATCGTCAATCTCGTCATCATCGCAGCCAACATATCATCATCGCCATCATCGTCGCCACGGCTTTCGCCGTCGTTGTGGTGAGCGTCGTTGTGGCCTCCTCGCTTCCTCCTACTATGACGGCCCAGGCGTCGAGACTGTAGAACTCGCGCCGTGCACTTGTCCCCCAGAGTGGCGGAGGCGCAGCTCGGGGGAAAATTCAACATATTATATAGCCACTGTCGTAGCGACACCTGGGATCACGCGCCTATGGACATAAGCTCTCGAGGCTGAAGGCTCAAAGGAAGACATGGCCCCGATAATGACTCAGAGGAACTGAGAGGAGAGAGGAAGGGTACGGGAGGGAAGCATTTAACGCTGACGAAGAGGAAGCACATCGGCATCAGTCACCGCTGGCAAGTGCGCGCGGTGGGAGCCTGGCCAGAGGCCCCGCGCGACGCTGGGTTGCGCTTCAAAGTGAAGGCTGTCCTCTTGATCCTGGGCACTTTACGATCGCGCAGACTGTCCAAGAGCGCCCTTGCAGCGGGCTTCCTCTGAGCAGCACGCCGCCCAACAGGCGCGGTCTCGCGCGCCGCTGGCTTCCCCTGAACGCACGCGGCGCGTTCGGCAATCAGCCGCGCGACTCGCTGTCGGGCTTCGCGGAGCGGGAGCCGTGCAGGCGCCAGGACGTCGGTGCCGCACTGCGACTGGAGCGCGCAGTAACTCTTCCAATCATCCCTGGGGAAAGCCCAGGCCATAATGCTTCGCGATAGCACGTTGGCCTGGCCTGTCGCAGCTGCCGCAACGTCGGCGAATGCAGCACGCAACTGTGGGCTTGCAGTTTCCCCCAAAATCCAATCCTAAGTTGAAGCTCCGCCGTCGAAGCGTCGATGTCCCCCTGGTTGCGAAACCACGTGTTGATCTCGTGGTTGAAGGATTCGTTGACGGACGTGCCAGACCCCAACAGGGCTAAGCGCGCCGCCGGCAAGGAATGCCTGAATCGCTGATTCTTGAAGAACCATTGCATGCGAGCTGGGGCAGTCGCATTGTTAAGCAACCTCTTCAGTTGAACGTTATTCACGTGGGTGCGGCGAGCAAGCTCTTCTGGAACCAACGCGCTCAGCGCGGCGATTGCTTCGACAAACTCATGCGTTGTCTTCCATGGCAGCTCGGCGTTCACGTGGTCGATCACATGTTGCGCTCGCGACTTCGCGAGTGAATGATAGAGTATCTGTGCTCGCGCGCGCTCCTCTATTGCCCGCAGATTCGGGGCATTCGTCCCGTCGAACGGCGCCCCCCAGTAGTGCGCGGGTAGTGCGCAATCCACCTTCGTGAACTTGGCCATCAGTATCCGCGACAGGCGTGATCCCATTGTCTTTTTCCTCCAGTACGTCTCCTCGCACGTGATGGGCAGATGGACCGGGTCGAGGCTCAAGATAAATATATTGGGAAAGGCTGAGCCTCGCAAGGCCTGGAATAGCGCGCTGCTCGGCTGATCGCTGGCGACGGACGCCGTCTGCGATCTGCGCGCCGCCGACCAACGAGCTGCAAGGGGTCCAGCTATTTCGTCAGCCCCCTCGTCCTTCGTCAGGAAAACACCGAGCGCCACGCCCGTCCTGCCCGCGAGAGTCAGGACGCGGCGCTTGGCGTCCACGTCCAGCACGGGTGCAGCGTCGCGCACTGCTTGTGCAGACCGATAGTCTGCCTGGCCTTTGACATTCTACGGATAGTGGCGTCCATGGGGACGTGGAGGAATTCCCCATGCCGGTGGCGTTCTTCCATCAACGCCGCGCTGCGCATTTCTACGCGCGCGCTGTTGAACACGTCTTCCATTAGCTTCAGCCAGTGATCAACGCGCGTCGGCAACATGCTGCCAAGCTCGGAGCCCTGCTCCACGACGCGAGCGCACGTCCGCAACATCGCAGGGCGAACGCGCCCGTGGTGGCGCAAGGACCCCTGCAACAGAATATCCGCGAAGCCACGGGTATAGTACGTGTACCCCACTCGTCTGCACGCGAGATTCTGCCCCACAGCTGCCTTGTTCTGATACGACGGCCCGTCGTCGTCGAGGACCAGGACAATGTCCTTGTCAATGGCGTTCTGTCCGCAATGAACAGCAGGAGATACTGTCTCGCGCAGGATCGTCGCAGACCACTTCAGCAAACTCCCTGCTGGAGTTCGCAGAAGTCGGTCGTTGTCGAACAACGCGCACACGACATTGAACTGCTTCGTGCCAGAGGCCACGAATCGCGTCTTTCTGAGGTGGTACTTGGAGACGTGCGTGGCCAGCAACGCCTGCGTCGAGAACGATCGGAACGGGCATGGACCGCGCGCAAACTTCAACTTCGCGCACTCGCTGTCCCGCTTGGGGCGCAGGAGCGTCACCCCCGCAGCGTAACTCTTGACTTCCTTCTCCAGGCACTCGAACAACTCTGTCCGCGCTGCTGTCTCGCCCTCGTCGCCGCTCGGAGATTCAGGTGCATCCGCCGAGCCCGCGTCCGCGAGCTCGTGAGGCTCGCGCTGCTCGGCCGCGATGCACGCCCAGCCCTCGCCGACGTCGTCCGCCGTACTCTTGCCTTTGATCCGTCTCCTAGCCGGCGCCCGCGCGAGCCTGGCACCGTCCTGCCCCTGGCGAGCGGGTGCGCCGCGCATGTGAGATAGCGCGGAGAGGTGGTAGGGAAAACAACACAGGGCGGCAAGACCGACCCACGGGTGAGATGGCAGAAGAAACACAGGGCGGCAAAACCGACCCGCGGGGAACGCATGTCTTGAGCCGGAGGGCAATGAAGAGATAAGCAACGATCCATCAGTGGCGCTGCCGTCGAATACGTAAGAGCTAGGCAATGGGGGATATCGAGCGACATGAAGGCTCCGTGCCACGTTGGGCACGTGGGAAGGCGAGGGGGAAATATTGAGATGATTGAGAAGTCGCGATTTCGTCTGCGCAAAGATTCGATCGGAAGTCACGGCCCGCTCTTGACGGAGGGCCGCGCAATGGCGTCAGCGCCGCCGCATCCCCCCGAGCCCAGTCGCGGGCGCGAGTCGGCCGACGTCCCTGCTTGCTCTTCAGCCGCGTGTCGCCTGGGCAGTCTGAGCATATCGGCGGTGAAATCGATGTTCAGGGTGTCTTCCCAGGCGACGCAGACTCTGCTGCACGGCGCGCATGCGAAGACGTCGCCGCGAGGTTCCAATCGCTGCGCCAACATGGCCCACGCGGAGGTCGTCGCGCGCAAATGTGTCAGTTCGGGGAAAGGAAATGATCTCATCGTGGCCACGCACCCTTCCAGATAGTGGCCGATGCCGTCGACGTCTCCGTCGTCCATCCCGCAAAGGAAACAGCGATCGTGAACAGGGCTGGGGGCTGTCACCGAGGCAAGTCCTGCGTTGGCAGGCTGAAACCAGCGAGGCACAACAGCGAGGACTCCGGGCAGTCTGGCACCACGCGGGCCACGCGAGGCCCTGGGCCCGCTCGAACTGAAAGGTTTCACGAGAATGAACGTTTTGTTTTGGCGAGTCTGTTGATCCAGTGCGAAACAACGCGCTAATGTCCGTCTCCGCAAGGAAGGGAAGCATGACATAATAGAATCGAATGCTTCATTTGAGATCTTCGATACCATCAGCGCGAAAGCCTCGATGTCAGCGGCGTCGTCTCTTTCCGGAGACGACGAAGATGTTCGCGCTGCAGCCTCGCGCGCAGCCCGCGAGGACAGTCGAAGCTTCCTGCGCGCCGGCGTCAGCGAGCGGGCGCCAGAGTATGCGCGCCGCTGGCGAGCCCTCCCGCGCGGCGTCGGGTCGCCCACCGCAGGGGACTGCGAGCTCAGAAATGGAGAACTGGCAGCGCGCTGGTCGTCGGTGGCCATGGCGCCGAGGTACGACAGAGAGATCACAGGACAGCAATGCTGATCCACAATCAGGGAAAGAGCGGGGAAGCCAAAGCAGGCCGACAATGCCGAGCCACGTTTGCTAAAATCCTGAGCCGATGGAGCGAGCGGCCGCGCTGATTTTTCCTCCGCGCATCGCCGAAACGCGAGCTGGGGAAAAATCATATATTATATGCTACTCCCGAGCGGACTCTGCGCGCGTCGCCTGCTGGGTAGCGCAAGTTGCGTCCGCATTTACTATTTGCAATGATGGCGTGGGATATATGATGTCTCTGGGTGCCCCTTTCCGCTTTGGCTGTTGTTAATATACAGAACAATTTCTTTTTTTGGCAACGCAAGCGTCGCATCCACGCTCTCCTTCTTGCGAGGGCATTGCTACTTCCGCGGAAGTCGAGGGCGCGCGGCTGTCAGCGTGGCTCCCGCAGAGCTCACGCGCGCGATTTTCATCCGTTGCCAGTTGGCATTCGGCAATTGCAACGGCACCTCAAGAGGGCGGCGTACAATCGCAACGGCAACGCCAGTGCGCGACGTCCACTGGCATCTGGCGAAAGGCGCGATTGAAATTGGCCGCGGTGCTCAGGCAATACGGCATGCGCGCCGCCACGACTGGCCGCGGCCAGCCGCCCAGGGGGTCTATCTCGCGGGCGTCTTCCGACGCCATTGCCCGCAACTCTCGGGACCTCGTGCGTTGAATGGCCATGAGCTCTTCGATATCTGGGATCACCGGCACGTCGTCCACAAATGGCTGGTCGCCGTTGTCCGGATGAAGGCAGACCACATACATCGCGGCCACGCGGGCGCCGTAGTAATGTTCCAACATCCACCTGTAGATGTTAAGCTGCACCCGGTAATGATTTCCCTGGCAGTCTGACAATCGGCTTAATGGAAACTTCATATTCCCCCATGGGTTCGTGAACTTCGAACGTAAACTCTTCGCCCGCTTCCAATCGTATATGCACAGGCTGCCCGCGGAGTCTCGAGCCACGAAGTCGATTGACCCAGCAGGCCCCTCGTGCTCGGCGAAGATGGCCCACTCGGCGCGGAAAGCCGCCAGACCTTCCAGCGCGCCCAAGAATTCCAAGAACACCTGGGACTCGACGGCGTCGTGGGACACCGGAACGCGGTTGAGGTGGGCCTCGAACGTCTAGTGCACCCAGGTGCCCCGCCTAGCCGCCTCTTCTCTGTTCAGGCGCCATTCCTCCACGATCTCGTGATCCGAGAGAGATAGACCCTCCAGTTGGTTTGCCAAGCGGGGGGCCGCTCTCGCAGTTGCCCTCATCTCGGCCCAGATCTCGGCGTCGCAAGCCCCGTGCGAAACAAGTAACTCGTGCAAGCGAGCAGCCTCCGCCGTGGCCCGCAGCTCCGCGACCGCGTTTTCCGGGCGAGGGTGGCGCAAATAATCAGGTCGCGGCCAGTTCCGCCCGCTCCGCATCTTCCCAATCACAGCGCCAGCGTCGAAAACACTGCAGTACTCATGTATCAATCCCGTGACCGACCCATGCGTTCGCGCGCCGCTAATGTAATAGGTGTGCGACTCTTCGACGAAGTGCAACTGGGAGTCCCGAGGGTGAGCGTTGAGTCGCTCGAGCAAGCGGATCTTCGGAAGACGCGGCAGTTCGAGGGAGAAATCGCATGGGACTTGGGGCACCTGAGTGCCGGGCCACCCCACTGGCGGCAACGGGCAGAACAGACGCGAAGCCCTGCGCCGCATTGCCTCCTCTCGGTTCGCTGAAACCCGGGCAGCCTCCTGCGGCGCGAGCGAGCCCGACGACGACGCCGGCCCATAGGGGTTCGCTCGTTCGCGAGCCGCGCGCCAACGGATGATTGCGTCCAGCCTATGAGCGTCGATAGTTCCAGAAGTCGTGCCCCATGGAAGAGGGCGGCCGCTCTCGGGCCCCGGCCTCCGCGCGCCGAGCTCCACCAACAAGAACCACTTGTGCTCCTCGGCGTCCGGAATGTCGCCCCGCGCCAACCACTCGCGAACCGCTGGCAGACCTGCTCGGCGGTCTATCACAGTGGCGTTGCCGGGCCGCAGGATGACGGCCGCGAAGTGGCCGACGCTCGCGGCCCATCCAGTTTCGCGCCGCGGCGGCCCCCACTTGACGTAACGCCCTGGACCAGTCGGACCCCGCGGCTGGAGGATCAGGGCGAAGCCGAGATGTGACAGCCATTGGTTTCCATGCTCGAGCGCACGGAATGGGCCTCGCACGCTGGTCGACACGTGTGCCTCCAATGCGTTCAGAGCCAAGCTGAGACACGCATGGGTGGCAGCAACGTGCTGGTCGTCGGCGGCCATGGCACGAAATGCAACAGAGAGGTTACAGGACAGCAATGCTGATCCACAATCAGGGAAAAGTGGATAATCAAAACAGGCCGGCAATGCCGAGCCACGTTTGCTAGAATCCTGAGCTGATGAAGCGAGCGGCCATCGACGAATCGCGACGGCGAGTGCAAGGTGGCCTCGATGTTCGGGTAATTACGAGAGAGTATATTTGATATCGTATTCTGTCTCATGATATGCTTACGTAACCCTATTCGCTTTACTCCTTGTCAACGCTATCCCTGTCTGGATGTGATAAATTTTCCCCCGGGACAGCGCGAGCGCATCTCGGGGGAAAACTGCCGGCCGCGGTCTTCAGGATTTCCGCCCAGCTGTTGAATTGGACGCCGAGTGCGCCCTCACCGCTGTAAGTGATGTGCAACAGCGCGCCCTCGACTTCCTCGACGCGGCGCACCGACTGTGCCGTCGGCAGAACGTGCCTGCTGAAACCTTTCCACACGACTACCGAATCTGTCCCTGAAAGGACTGCCGCAGCGCAGCAATGCCTCCGCATATGACAGAAATACTTTCCGGGCACGAGTGAGCATGCACCCTGCCGCGAAGCCTGCTGGCGCGCGACGGCCAGAGAGAAGCCGAAGTGGTCGGCGACGTCGGCGTAGCGGCGCTCCGCGCCTCGACGAACGGGAAATCGCGCACAATAGTCGGTCGAGCCGCAGAAGTCTTGCATGCAGTTTCCATATTGCAGGAGAGCTCGACAGCCGCGCACGGCGGGCGGCGAGGGCTCTACCCAGACGCCGAGCTCTTCGGCCGCTGCCAATTCCGTCGCACCAATTGGCACTTCGTCAAGCAGTTGTGACATCTCCTTGCGCCAGGCAACAACTTTGGCCTCCCACTGCCGCTTGCTGACGTCAGGCAGGTAGGGGTCTGGTGTCGCGGGCCTCTCGTCATCTACCAGCTCGCCAGTGCTGCTCAGGAGCTGGATTGACACATTCTCGATGGACCGCTTGACACCGGAAACACATCGGATTCGCCTTCTGCGCGGGTCGGCGTCTTCGACAACCGCGAGAGCATCGCGCATGCCAGGCAGCGCGCGGCGAGGCGATGAGGTGCCAGGGCGGCAAGGCCGACCCACAGAGAAATACGGGTAAATGCAAAGCGAAGTGAGCACAGGGCGGCAAAGCCGACCCACGTACAAGATATGCCTTGAGCTCACGCGGCGAGTGGCGTCTCAGGAGGCGCACAGATACCTCTGCAAAGACAAACCTGCTCATACGATCATTGTGCATCATTTTGTCCCAGTCTTTTCCGATCCATATAAAGTCATATATGGCATGGTGATGGATGTATGTGAACAATCATTAACTTTGTATTCCCCCACTGCGCGTGAGCTTACCTGCTTGTAGTGCAGTCGGCGAAGCAAAGAGCAATGCAAGGGAAGAGCGGTGAAAAAGACTCCGTTGCCGCAGGCCTCACGCCATCATATTCAGGAGCTCTGACAAGGGACTGGCGTCGCCGCTGTCTTCACCGGCTGCCTGCGGCGCAGGGGACAAATCAATGTGAAACGTGACTGCTAGCCTCGAATCTCGCCCGACGAGGACGGCATCGCGGAGCTCTTCCAGATTCATCTCGCCGGCTTTGTCACAGAAATAGACCGTCGCCTTGTCGAGCTCAGCCCCCGCGTGGACTAGTGCGCATGATGGCGAACCATGCCCGTCCATGTGGAGCAGATAAAACCCCTGCTCGCAGGCATCGAAGCCCAGCTGCGGCGTCATTGACACGCCGTGGCTCAGGCAACACTCCGCATACGTTCTCCCCTTCTCCACGCTGGCGGCATTGTTCTCCACGGACGTGGCACCAAAGCTAGAGACAACGGGCGCGGAGACCCTGGCGTCTCCGCATCGCCACAGCGCCAGCAGAATACCATCGCGGGCTTCAGTAGGTTTCTGGGCGCCGCATCCACCGACCGCCACGCCCCGCAGCTCGTCAGTGCCTCCGCGATCGTCGGGTGGGTCTTCTCATTGATTTTGACTACGAAGCCTGTTTCCTTCGCGATGTGGGCACTCGCGTCAGCGGCGTAGTCCGCCACGGAGGCATGCCTTGCGAGCACCGCGTCTCTGCTGATCCTGACGCCGTCGAAATGCAGTGACAAATGCTTGACCGGCTGCGTGAGCACCCACGTATGCCACTCGCGGAGGATGTAGTCCTCCGCGCGCTGGTAGAAAGCAGAGAACGTTTCCCCCTCTGGCCATTTCTCCGTCTTCTCGCCGTCGCCCAGCGCGGCGCCTCGGCAGAAGCTGCCGTAAACCTCGGGCAGCGCCGAGCATGCCAGCCAGCGCAGTACGCGGCTCACGCGCTGCAACTTCATGGCGAAGGGCTTGGCATCAGCATCGAAAGAGCGGGACCCGCCGATGGTCTCGAGTACGAAGCGTTTGGCCGCCTGGGGCCCCATGTCGGGCAACTCGCCCCGCAGTACCTCGCCCCTGTCCTCGGCCAGCCGCTTCAACAACTCCAACTCCTCCTTGAACAGGTCCTTATCGGCCATGCCAAGTTGTTCCACGAGTTGCCAGACGATGGTCAGAACTGCGCTGTGGATGTCGAGATCTACGGTGCCTTGCAGCATCGCATGTAGCACGCGCGCCGGGCACCCCTGCGCCGCCGGACCCTCCGCGAAGCGACGGGCCGCAGTGCGTTTGTATGTGTAGGGGGTGCTGCGCTCCGCCATGTCGATGCCACCGCTGGCGCTTCTCTTCACAATGATTTTCCTCCTCTTCTCCGCTGGTGCGTCGGCGGGGACCACGGTCGGCTTCTCGCGCGCGCCCTCGAGCAACTCTTCCAGAGCGTGCTCTGCTGCCTTAATGAACGCGCCGACCGCGCGCAGATGGGCGTTGTCGCCCACCTCGGGCTCCATCCCACGTTTCTTCCGCCCGCGCGGCTTCGGGACGGCCGCTAAAACACTAATCATAATGTCGACGTTGCGTTTGCGACAAGCGTTGCCGTTCGCGTAGCAGCCCAGCGCCGCGCGGTCCCACTGCTCCGGGGGCACGGTCGGGACCTCCACGTTCGGCTCCGGCACAATATCACTATATTTGCGAATGGTCAACAATTTCGGTAACACCGTCTCCTTTGCTTTGCCATGCAGACCAGCTTTATACCATCCGCTGGACTCCATCGCCTTCCACACCGTGGGTTTCTTCTCCGGCAAGCCCTGAATCTGCCCTGTATGAATCTGCTTGAAATATGGGAACGTCAAGGCGTTGAAACTCCGCTCGAGCATCTGGCCGAGGAGGCGGCAGCGCAACTGTGCCATGGGCTCCACCGTCTCCTGCGAGCCGCCCCCCGACCTCGAAGTCGACTCCGGGCGGCGGCGCAGCCGCGCTGCTCTGGCCGCTCGGCTTCGGCTTGCTCAGCTCCGGGAGAAGACACGCCTGTCGCATGCATTTCTCCGTGATTCCGTTATCTCCTCCGCGCAGGCAATAGTCATCTATCACCGACCTCGCTGCGTGGCGAAATTGACGCCCACGTCGTTCGCAAGGATCATGGTCAAGACCGCCTTCGTGGTCGACTCCAGCGACATGCGCGGCCCGCCAACGCGCTTGCTCATGCTCACCTCGCCTGACAGTGGTCCCAAAGCATTCGACAGGGGGCGCAGCTTCGACAGACCCCCTTCTCCCCGCTCTCGGCGATGCAATTTTTTTCCCCCGAGCGGCGCGAACGCAGCTCCAGGGGAAAAATGTGCGGTGTAGTTCTATATGTCGTTGTAGGATGGGGGGACGGGATGGAAGGGGGGTGGGGGTCTGAGCGCGCGAAAGCTTCGGCCCCCCCTCAACCTCTCGCCAGCACGCGCAGGAAGAACAAGCCCTCGAACAGCATCTGGGAAAAAATGACGTCGGAAGCTCCGGCACGCAACGTCGACGTTCGTGACCTCGTTGCCCCCGCGGCAGACGAGCCCGGAGCTGCGCGAGCTGCCCGAGCTCGTCGTCTGACGGAGCTTCGTCCGCAGGTCGGCCCACGCCGGCGGCGGCCAGCGGGTCGTCTAGCGCGGATCGGATGTTGGACAGCAGCTCGTCGCGCATGGCACGCTGCTGGGCGAGGGCCACGCACTTGGCATTGCCAGAGCAATGCCTCGCCGCGTTGGCAATGATGCCTGCCGCCGTCGCTGATTTGACAGTGCCAGGGTAGGCCTCGCACAGGGCAGCGCCATCTTCTCGGTCAAGTGCGCGGCCGATGAACTGCATCTGGGCGTTCGTGAACTTTTTGCCTATGTCCGTGGACTGCTTCAAGATCTCCTCGGAACTCATCTGCTTGAAGACACTGGGATTGCGATGGCCGCCAGCGGATGCTACGCCGTGCTCCGGCAGCAGCGACCGGCAGCACGGCGACGGATCAGTGCAGAGGCTGCGTTTCAAGACCGCGATAGCATTTGTCTCGGCGCCAACATATTCACCGATGCAAGCGAATACCCGCCCGCGGACTGACGTCCCGCGCTGCAGTCGCAGGAGCGGCCCCTCGTCAGCGCCCGCGGTCGCGAGGCACAGGTGGAACTCACCGCGCTCCACGGCCTCGACGAAGAGAGACCCTTTCTCACCGTTCGCGAGCGCGGGGAATACACCTGCGCCTGCCCCCGTCTGCTTCTCCGCCGCAGCGGCCGCGACCGCCCGCATCTGCTCTTCCGCCGCGACGAGCGCCACGTGATCGTGAACGTGGTCCGGGTCCACCACGGGGTGGTCCAGGATCAACGTGTCCCAGACGTCGAGGCTGCAGTCAACGTCGTTCGCGCAGGCTGGCACGAGGACGTTGCCGGTGCCGGAATAGGTGATTTCGCCAGCCAGAAACGCGTGAATGCAATTGTTTTTCAGCTGATGTACGACGTAAGGGGCCCACATGCTCTCCGGGACAACGTCGCCATAGTGCTTCTGCGCATTGTTGCGGAAAGATAACACTCCGCAGCTGCATTGCTCGCCGAGCATTCGGCCCAGCCCGACGCCTGGGCCGAAGCGGCAAGGACCCCGAGACACCACAAACTCCTCCAAGTCTGACCACCCCAGCTGCACGGGGGCGCCGTAGACCGCTCTCTGGAGGACGCGCCCGAGACCAGTCCAACGATCCAGCTCCTTGTTCAGCGCATCCTTGTTGTTCTTGATCCGAGGTTTCCAATCGAGGAGCTGCTCCTCCATGGAGTCCAGAATGCTTCCCAGCGCAAGTCGGATGCCCATGCTCGCTGGGCCGCGGAGCAAAGCAAACAGGCTCGATCGCTGACCAGAGGGAAAGTCTCGCAGAGCGGCCCTGGCGTAGGCGGTGCGGTCCGCGTCGACCGCGCAAGCTCAGGAGACGCAGAAACTCCTCACACTCTTCAGGGCGCCACTGCGGCCGCGGATAACGCAGGGGCGATCGTCGGCCCGCGAGCGGATGGTCTCGCGGTTGCTGGCTGCCACTGTCACGGAGAGAACCTGGGAGACTTTGTCGCCGACCTTGAAGCCTGCCTCCAAGGGCACGCCGAACTCCCAGGCGTCTGTGAATGAAGCGTTGCCGCGCAATTCGGACCCCCAATCTTCAATCTTGACACCGATGTCGGGTAGATCCAATGCGCCGCGTCGCAGGCGTGGCCGATCCGGCATGACCACGTTGTAGAAGATGACGATCTGAGGCGACATGGCTGAGACCAGGCCGGCAATGCCGAGCCGCGTACAGGAACGGGAGAATGGAAATAGCAGGCCGGCAATGCCGAGCCACGCAAGGGGTAGAATGACAGGCCGACAACGCCGAGCCACGCAAGAAGTATAATGACAGGCCGGCAATGCCGAGCCACGCCAAAAGGGTGATATCTCGAGGGAGGTACAGCTGCAGCTCTATTCTTCGCTCAGGCGGGGCCTCCCTGGAGGGGTGGGAGGGTACACGAAATCTGATAAATAGTGTTGTATTCGCACACTCTCCTCGCTCAGGCGGGGCCACCGAGGAAGGGTGGGAGGGGCACGAAACCTGATAAATATTATGGTATGGCATGGTACGAGTGGTGTGATATGGTATGGTAGGTATGGTATGGTATGGTATGGTATGGTATGGTATGGTATGGTAGATCTGGTGTGATATGCTATGTGATGTATCGTATGGTAGGTATGATATGGTATGGCAGGTATGGTATAGGGGAAGGAAGCGGGAGAAGGAGGAGAAGGAGAAGGAGAGGGTGTTCTAGGAAAACAACAACTCCACTGAGGATGTGAAGAAAAAAATCCAGCTGGACCTCGGTCTCAAGAGGCTCGTCGTCCTCGTCGTCGTCGTCGTCGTCCTCCTCCTCCTCGTCCTCGTGATCCTGCTGCTCCTCCTCGTCCTCATCGTCCTCCTCCTCTTCGTGCTTCCCCCCCCTCCTCGTCCCCCTCATCCCCTTTCTCCTCGCGGGGAGGAAGCATCCGAGGCGCGAGAGCACGACGAGGTGCGCGCACAGGATCGAAGGCCGTGAGACCGAACTCGCACGAAGTCCAGGGGACGTTTGTGTGGACTGGCACGCGGGAGCCCGTGCGGGGACAGACTGCTCAGATCCCTCTCGGCTCGAGGGGTTTGCTCTGCCCTGCGACGCAGACGACTCGAGGAGCCGCAAAGGCTCTCTCGATGCCCTGTCCCACTGTGGTCCGGCCACCTCTGCCTGAGACATCCTTTCAACTCTAGCCTCGGAGGTGCCCTGCCTCACAAAAAAACACTGTAGAGTTCACGTGGCCTAGTGAAGGCCATAGGGGAGCTCTATTGGGAATCTCCCCAAGACGCAATGGGACCCTGTGAAGGATTCAGAGAGATGTTGTGCGTATGATTCTGGATGCCATTTGACGTCCGCTTCTGGATAGGAATCTGGACAATAAGATTTTTACCTTAAATCTCTCTAAAGGCACTCTCGAACACTTGAAAGTAGACCGGTAAACTCCCAGGGAATAGAAAAACTCATAAAACGGCGCGGTATTATCTCACCACTTACGAATGATTTTTCCTCCGGCCTTGGCGGGAGAAAACCACGGGGAAAAATGAACTAATAAACAATATGTCGTATTTTCACATGCTGGCGAGCGCCAGGGCCTGAACTATTACTTAATCTGTTTAACTTATTCAATTCATTTAATTTATTTTAAACCCAACAAATAAATACATTCAATTAACTCGGCTGGTCTGAGGTCCGCCAGACTCCCCGCCTGGGACTCCGAAGCAATAAATCAAATAAATTCAATTAATTAATTAAATTACATAATAGAATTGATTCAATTTGTTTAATCTATTTAATTCATTTTCTCAGCCTACCTGGCAGAGATTCTGGCGATCGCCAGGGACCGAACTATTACTTATTTTTTTAATTTATATTTTTACTTCATTTAAAACCCAACAAATAAAAACAAGTAGTTAATTCGGCTGGTCTGGGGACCGCCAGACTCTCCGCCAGGGACTCCGACAAATAAATTGAATAAGTGAGATAAATTCCATCAATTAAAGTAATTAGATAAATAGAAATGATTCCATTTATTTAATTCGCACGTGTGAATAAATTGAGTAGATTACATAAATTAAATAAATCGGCTTATTTGATTTATTTCATGTCTTTAATTTGTTTAACGTATCTAATTTATTTCCCAGCCTATCTGGCGAGATTCTGGCGATCGCCAAGGCCCGAACTATTATTCATTTTTTAGTGTATTTATTTTTTGTTTAACGCATCAAGGAAATAATTTAAACTAGTTCGGCTGATTTATTTAATCGATTTAGTTAAAGTACGTAAATATATACCATAATTAAATAATTAAAGTCATTGAACATATTGTACTGGAAAGATCTCCAATCATATATATATATATATGTATATATATATATAAATATGTGCACACATAGAGGTTTTTCACGCTTCGCGTATCCCCACCAGTCGCCCTGGCAGTGCAGCTTCCCAGCAGTTGCAGCCAGCCCCCCTCCACTCGCCGCCCTGCCCGCCGAGGTGCTGCGTGAGGCTCTGGCCCACCGCTTTAGGTTAATTCGTCTTTGCGCGGCCCGCTCTGACTGGACTCGCCGCTGGCGCTCTCGTTTGCGGCCGCTGACTAAAAAAGTATCCCCACCAGCCCATGCAGAAGATCTGCCCACGAGAGCTGGCAGGAAGCTGAAAGCAGAGACGCACATAGTCAAACAGAGCGGTCAAAGAGAGCAGGGGGGGTAACGCGTGGAGCCATGTCGGAGGCTATCTTGGAGTATCGGAGGCGCTTTGGAGGCCGTCTTGGAGCCCTCGTGGGACTAGGGGAGCTCTCTTGAGGCCCTCTTGGGGCCCACATGTGAGCCTTGGGGGGCCTCTTGGAACCGTCTTGGAGGCCATCGATCAAAGGAGGGGGTTCCCTTATGTTGTTCCCCCCCAGGGGCCCTCAAAACCGCCTCCTGGGCCGCTCTTGAAGTCCTCTTGGGGCGCTCCTGGGCGCTCTTGGGGCCGTCTTGGGAGTTTCTTGAGTCCCTTTTTGGGGCTCTCTTGGGCCATCTTGGGGCCATCTTGAGACCTCAAAAGCGCATCGGAAGCACCATCTTGGACGCTCTAACTCCTCGCAGAACTCCCCAACAAAAAACAGGGAGGGAAGGGGGATGGTACCCCTCCCCGAAGGGAAGAGGGGTTTCATTGGAAGAGGACAGAACGATATCGTTAGACCACCTACGCCCAGAGGGTGGTTGGTGGGATTAGTTCTTTATTATGTTTGCCTCCAAGGGCCTTCGCCAGTCCCTGGGGCGGGATGAAGAACCGGTCCTGGAGAAGGGGACCAATTTTGTCCAACTTTAAAACGAGGTGTCGGTGGGGCTGCATAGCGAACGCTATATCCGCTGCAATCTTGGCTCAAGATTGCAAAGTCCACTGTGCTAGTTGCACGACAGTGTGACTCTATCTGGATCATTGCATCAGACAACAGGCCACGTCTATCAATGATCCCTCTTTCCATCTCATCTCTTACTTCTCGATTTGTTTGCCATCAAGGGATGAGTTGTGGGATGCCTCGATACGTCGTCGACGTTGCCCTAAGGGTAGGGTTCTCAGCTTATTACCTCATGGTCAGGCCCTCAACCTTCACTTTTCACTTGGTAGCGGTGCTGGCTACATCTTTCCGTGACTGGATCTTTCATCAGGCGCTATGTGCATAACAGCCCACCGCGGCACAGTGGAATGCCCGACTGCGCCGGCTATCAACAGCTACATTCCCAATACTCTTCAACTTATAGGTAACCTACAGTCCTATACCTCCAGCTCCCCACCGCGTGGCCATACGCCACGCGCAAACCAAGTGCCGATGCACATCCGCAAACTGATGGCCACGTCAGACCAGACACCCAGTCGCAACCCCACCGACGCGACCGTATCCAATGATACGAAACCTAACATCATCAGCTACAACATGACCGTGCAGTATGTCAAGGTTGCTATATTTGGAACCATGTGGGTGTGCCTAGGTCTTGCCGTGGCATACATGCGAGGAGGACTGGGTGAGACACGCACTCGGGGCCCCTTCTGGGACCCCGCAGGCAACGCACCCTTCCGCGACTTTGTTCGCGAAGTACACGGCTTAACGTCGCGAGCGGAAGTACGACTCCACCCCAGCAGGCCGGTGCATTACAGCGCGGCTTAGGAGGCTTGGCTAGGGCACTAGCCATGAGGGCGCCGTCCACCATCATCAACTGGCGCCACCTTGCAGGGTAGACACACCGACGGAGTCACGTACATCATGTACCTACTAAGCACCGAATTTTAAAACCTTGAGGGCGAGCGACAGCTAGCCTCGGGGACAGCCCCCCTCGACTTGAGGGCCGATGGGGGCGAACGCATCGAGTCAGTACTGGCCCGATTCGAAGTGGCCAGGCTGGAATCAGACACAGCAGGCTTTCGCATGACCAACTTCCAGATCCTGACTCTCATCTCTTTTCGTGCCTCGGGAGTTGGCACCTCCCGAGCAGCGCAGCTGCTGCAACCGCTCAACCGCCAGATGTCCCGTACCCAACAACAATGCGACCAAGTTCTGGAGCGAATGCGCAGCCGCGGACACTTGGCTGAACCCCCCCCAGGAAACATCGGGAGCATCTTCAGCGGACGCAGCGCGGGCACCTATCATGCGGAAATAAACGACGCACTGGCAGCCATGCCAAATAGCATCTGGAATAACGGAGAGCCTACTGAGTCCACGACGCTTCCAGGCCAAGAAGCTAGCAACGAACGGGCTTCTGGCTCCAACGCGGGCTGGCAATCGGCGGCCAGCTACGCGCCACCTGGCGCGACCACCCTCTCGGGTTCCCCCCGCCAACATGATGGCGACGTCTACGATTCCGGCACGGATGCCGATGCGTTCTCCTCCACCGGTGCTGAAAACCTCGACTAGTCACACTTGCCCGCTGGCGATGACGCGGCAAAACAGCCCCCGCACCTAGGCGATCATCACGCCAGAAGAAGGCGGGGACGACGTGCGAAGAGACCAGTTCGGAGGTTTAGGCGCGCGGCACGTTGCGTCGTGCTCCATGGAAAGGAAGAGCCCGCGGCAAGGGTGGTAGGCGTACCCGCAGATTGCAGGGGAAAGACATAGCCGCGTTTCTGGCTCCACTGACTGACTACCACTTTGAAGACTTATTTGTCTGAGGTAAAAGCAGAGGCCAAGGTCGTAGGCATATTACTGGTAAGGGCGAGGGGCGCAGGCTCAATCCAGTGGGCAAGAACGACAAACGCACGACGTGCAAAACGTGCGGAAGCGATAGACACTTCCAAGCACAGTGCTCCGAAGGAGGCGGGAAAAGGGGGCGGGTCTGCACTTCTCGGCTTAGAGCATTCCGATGCGGATATCATTGAGTGTATTGATTACCCCCAAACCGACCACCTCTTTCACGTCCAATGAATTTCCGCTTGGTTCTTGATGGCCCACTTTGCCGACGCTGCCATGTCAGTCGAACGCTTCACCGAGCACCTGCGCGATGGGATCGAGGAGCTGTTCGACGCACCCATCGAGGATTGGATCAGCACGCGGCTCGGGCCCGTGCAGTGCGATTCGGACGACGACGACGATGGCGACTGCGCGCCAGACGCGGAGACCGCACTTGCCACCGACGCTGAAATAACGGAGCGGCTCGGGCGCGCGCAAGCGAGGCCCCGCCCGCCTCCGACTCCAACGACGTCTGGTCTCACGGAGGAGGAGCGGGCAGCTGTGGGATGGGATCGGAGCAGACCCGCGCCAGCGCGTTTATGATGCGGGGTAATTCTGGACAGGCCCCCATAGACTCGGGTGGCCCCCTACGCAGGCGACGCGGGAAGCAGTCGCCGCGGCAGGCGCGCCAGGGAAATCAGGCAAACATAGCCCGGGCACGGGCGGCCCGCGTCGAGTTCGCGGCCGCCCGCGCGCGGAGGGCCCGTTTAAAGGCAAGGGCTACGTTCAGTCTGCAGGGCCCGCGCGGGGCGCGAGCTCTGGCGAGACGGGCCGGGGCAAGGGGCATTCATAATCGGGTAAAGGGTGAACCTTTTTCTTTCATGGCGAACAAGGCCCGCGCATGGGGATTAATTATGTAGACATGGGCTACTACCTTGAACAGGGTTATTCAGAATTACACATTCGCCACCGGTGGTCTTTGAAGCGTGTTTCTCGTGATGACAGGGGCTGTGTTCATCTAGACATCAGATCGTCGCGGTAAAGACAATGACGAGAGGCGCGCGCACGAGCGAGATATTACGCAATCTCGCAGGAACTACCGCATGCGCCCACGCCCGGCCCACAGTCAACATCGCCGCAACGGCGCGCTGGGCCGTCCATCTCGCGGCCCGCGCCACGGTGAGACGCCGCGGCGCCCTGGCCACGGTGGCGGCGTTGGCGGAAGGGCGGCCGCGCCCGTTGAAATTTGCATCTCATTGGCCGATGCTGAAGTCCAAGACGCTGACGCTGACTGGGAAGCTCTGGGCGATGATCATATTCTCAAGATCTACAACCAGGAGAGGCAATGGCAACGGCAGAACAAAGACTTCGTTCGTCGAGGCAAGTGCGGACAGGGATCGCAGCATTCCCCGTCGGCGCGAGCTGGGCGCGACGGGGCAGATCGCAGGTAGCTCCAGCGCCGAACCTCCTGCGTCTCCCCCAGCGCCCGCCCGGGCGGTGGGCGAGAAGGTTGAGGGGGGACAGGATCAGGTGGAACGGCCGCGCGCGCCCACCTCACCTGCCGAACCGCCGGGCGGGCGCACCTAAGGCGAAGAGGACCCCGACGAGAAAAAGGGCGGACGCGCCCAGGAGGCCCAGGAGGCCGACGAGTCAATTGCGGCCCCTGCAAAGAAACTGCGCCCAGGACAAGAGGTGACCTAGAGGAGCCCCCCGACAGCGACGTGGAGGGCGATTGCGGCCCTGCGCGGAGACGCTCAGGCAATATCAGAAAGAGACTTGCCCGCGTCGGAGGTAGCTTGACACCTCTGCCCAAGGGGCCGTTTGCCACGAGATCTGCAGAGTCCCAGGAGGGCCCGGCCTATCGCGGCGACTGGGCACCTTCGCCACCTGCAGCACGGACAGGAAGATCAAGCTAGGCAACGGGCAGAGACAAATCAGTGTCTGATACGCCTTTCGACCCCGCGGCGACGAAGAATCCGGGGCAGACCGCGCACCTGCCCCCCGAAACGGGAATCCAGACAGAAGACCAGCCAGGACGCTGGCGGCCCACCAGAACCACCGCCCAAGCTGGAAGGTTTCCAAGTAGAGACCCTCTGGCCAGCGGCAAAAAAAAGGGGCTGCGCTGATCAGCGCCGAGCAGGCCAAATTCCTGGGCGGACCTCCGGCTGAAACGCCTGCCGAGTCGTCTGCCGCGGCCTCGTCACCTGCCGAGCCACCAGCTGCGCCACTTAAAACGAAGCCAGAGTTTGCACCCTTACAGCCAGATGGCACAGACACCCCAGCACGGGGCGGGCGCGCCCAGCTCAGCAGGGGCGGGCGCGCCAGACAAGGAGCACGCGCGTGATCAATGTGCAACGCCAACGCAGACCGCCGCCGAAGCAGAGAAATAAAGGTTGCGCCATAAACTCTGCAACGTTGAACCCCTGAGTTTCAGAGAGACGATTCCGAACCTAGAGGCCCGAATGGGAAGGGATAGTGTTATATTCGATCCGTTACCACGCCAACCATATATGACTGCTATTTCTGAATGGTGGTCTCACACCTGCAGGCGCGCTCCATTTTGCGGTGGCGTCCTTGATGAGCGATTGGGGCAGGCATGCTGGACGTGGGATGGCCGCGATGGCTGGGTCGCGGTTACGGATGTTTTGTTTCATATTTCGGGCGGGAGGGGTCATGAACGTATTTGTCGGCGGATGCATTACCGACGTAAGATTACTTAGCTTGGTTGCTCCTACTCATCGGCCATGTGACGGGCAGTTCGGGCGCCAAGAAGGCCCGCGTTTAGTTATGATACACGTGCAATAACGAAGATGTCCCAACACTGTGGATCAGAGCCACTAGTGGACACTCGCTTCCTGACATATTTTGCCCAAAATGATTGTGCACTGAAGTGCCGCGTGCAGGCCGAAATCCCGATGCCGATAGCAATGCCCATAGGTCCTTCATACGCGGAACCAAGTGGGAGTACCTGAGCGGTATCATCGAGCACGGGCTGCCCCGCAATCCGCGAGGAGGACGCGGCAGGCACTTTGTGCCCGGATGCCCGCGCATACCGGGAGATCTCTGGATTCTCTTCGGCTTCAGGGAGGACGCCGAACTCTTCATATATCCCGCGTTTATTGCGAGATGGAGCACAGGCGTGGCGTTCTGCTAATGATATTATCATGACGAACGGCTGCGACGGTGCTATTCCGACCAAGTACATCATGCAACTTGCGTTGACACCAGAAGTCGAGCGGACATGCGTTTGGCACAATCCCCCGTATTTCTTTCTATGACGCCAGCTGCAAGCTGCGGGGCTGGCCGATAACCATGGATGTCGTCTAACTTCATGACAGTTGGTTTGAACCCGAAACACCATGTGGCGTTGGGGTGGCCACGCCCATGGGGCATCTCGGCGAAGAACAGTTCAGCTCATCGTTCACCGTAAGCTTGATAAGGGATGCGGGGACACCCGCTGGCATAGCCACACCATCGAATGCTGGGCCACCGCCAGCTCTGCCAACCGACGCCGGCCCATCCTCCTGGATGATACCACCATGCAGCGAGATGCCCACTCTGTCGGATGTCTTCGGTAGGTTCGACCCTTGGGCAGCAGGCCTAATCAACGTACCGGCAAAGCCACCTTCAAATGCTGGCTCCACTAGGATCGAGCCCATGGCAATCTGTCAGCCAAGGTCCGAGCCGAGCCTAGCGTCTGGGGCGGGCGCGCCCAATGGTTTACAAGCAGCATCGACGAGCGATGACGACCTCGTGCAGCGCGTGGCCATGCTGCGCCAGCGTCCTGACCTGGCAGCTGCCATTCGGACAACAACGCCTTTTTTGACATTCCACACCAAGGCCAGGCCACTGGCATTCCAGCGCAGGTGTGGGAACGCATCCGCGCGCGGGTTATCAGCCGCCGCCGGCTGACCCAAATACAGGTGCACAACCACCTGCACTGGATGACCCACCTACGAGCACCTTACCGACATTTGCACGACGTTCATACGACGATGCAAGCAATTATGCAAGCAGCGGAAGAAGCCCAGAGGGCCGCGCGTGATATATACGCCAGGCGCAGACAACATATGGTTAACAACTCGCAGCGCGGCCGCGTGCAGACCGCAAGGTCGACTCCAAGGTCCAGGGGCGGACCGCCGCCTTCTCTGTTCGAGGCGTCGGAGTCCACGCTGCAACGGCACGGGCGGGCGCGCCCGAACGCAGGCGCTTGTAGTGTCGGACATATCCTTCGCGCAGTGCGACGCGTGCCTCGAGTCGTTCGTCTCGCGCGAGAAAATGTGGAGACTGCAATGTGGTCACCAGTGCCACGCAGAAAGTTGGGGCCGAAATATTCGGGCGCACGTGTCAAGAGGAAGGGCAGGGGCCAACGTGGAGGCCCCGTGCGCCATTTGCAGGAGGCCAGGCATCCTCGTGGCAGAATGTTCCTACGCGGGACACATCGAGACACTTCAGCAGCAGGTGCCATACAGCAGGCTCAGGAGATCTCAGACCCGCGCAGGAGGCTGGGTGAAGTCTTGATGCGGATTCCTACGACAAGCTCGGCCACCAGCAGCCCTGCGCCGGCAACATCCCCAGCAATGGCCACGCCAATCCCGCTTCCATGCGATGCGGGGACACCTGCAGTGAACGCCCCGTCGATACAAGATGCCGGGGCACCTGCTGCCCATGCGATGCCAACATACATTTAGTAATCCACTGCTGGGCCGCCTGGAACAGCAACAACAACAGGCGGGTTCACGACGCCGCCGCAGACCGCGCTCGGTCACGAGCAGGAGGGTGGATTCCCCATCGATAGATGTGGACATGGACCAAGCACTGGCAGCAGAGAGGGCACTGCATGGGCAGTCCACAGTGTTCATGCTGCAGGATTACTAAGGCCGCGCCAATGGCGAAGCAACAAACGCGCTGTCTGAACCGCTCAACGCCCGGAGATGCGCCGACCAGGCGATTCAGCGTGGACCCGCTGCAGTGGACGAAGTAAATGCCTTCATGAACGACTGGGATCCTGCGACTCTGAGGCTCTCGAGGAACTAGTAGATCATCCATCAGAGGATGCTCCAGAGGCAGATGGGTGCGGAAACGCGCGCAATCCCGACTCCAGCCAGCATTCAGCATGTGCATTCATCTGGCAGACTTGCAATTCTGATCCCTGGAACACTCAGTATGTTGGTGGACACAGATTCGAACGTCAGTATCATCGGAATCAACACTGCACGGCAGTTCGACAACCAATCCCGCCAGCATGGACACATGCCGAGGGTCATGAACCCAGGAAGGCTGATGTGCGTCAACGGAGTTGGCAGTGGTGCAGCTGCGTGCTGGACTCTTGGGTCAGTCAAGATTGCGCGCAAGTATCAGCATCACAACGAGCCACCGGCAACAAAGGTGGACGATTTCGTTGGTAACGTCGCCGAAGGCTTTGGCTCAGACCTGCCAGCCACTCCTGGCCTTACCTCCATGCCGTCAAAGTGGACGATCCTGATCCTGGAGGAAGGCAAGGAAGACATTGTCTTCCCAGGCTCGCACACTTGCAAGGTGCAGCTTGGCAAGGACGCGCAGGTTCTGACTCTGAAGAAAACGCCCTCGGGGCACCTGGCCATCCCATGTTCCGAATGTGGGGAGGCCGCTCCCAGTTCACAGGGCGAGTCAGCGGCGAAGACCTTCACCAATGTCAAAGCAGGGAGCTCCTCCCAGCACGAGACAAAATCTGACCGTGGACAGGTATCTCAGGCATGCCAGGGCACTGTCGAATGCAGCCACGACGCTGAATCGCTTCATGGATCAGGCCGTCGATGACGCTGTCACCATGATGGTCAGCTCGACAATGGACCGCTGGCTTCGATCCGATCGCCCGGTGGATCGCCATGAGATGACCCGCGTGCTGTTGGCAGGCATCCACCATAAAGTGAAGGGGGCAGCTGACAAGTGGAATCCAGACCCCGTGGCGCACCTTCTCCGTTACATCTGGAGGATGCGAGGGACTGGCTCACAGGTAGCCCGATCATATCCAGGGCGGCCACGCCCAGAGAAGGTAGGGGCACCATCCCGATCGCGGAGGACATGCCACAGGTCTCCCACATCGGAGACCCTAGCTCGTCGTCGCACAACACCACCGAGCAGGGCACGAGCGGGGGGAAGGAGTTACTCGCGCGATGAGACGCCCGGTATCCTACCCCACATAGACGACCCCCGTTGACGGGGGCTGGCGGGCCCACTGGCCAAGTCTGCTTGCAGCCCCAAGTGGGCCAGAGGCACGGGCGCGTGCCTGATGACAAAGGACTGCGTGGACACGCGCCTGACAACAAACAGTGAGTCCTATCATCTGGAAGCATTGTTTATAGAAGATATACGCACGGCTACCGCCGCATTACGCCGCCGAGGGTATAAGTGCGATCGCATGACCCAGAATGAGGTGATGCCATCGGCTCGGACACAGCACCTCGGAGGCATACTCTCAGGAGACTGCGCATTGCTCTGCGTGGCCACGCCCGCTGACTGGTATGTCGGACTGCTTGGTATTGTCAGAATGCCTGGCTACGAAGGGATACGTAATCTCCTCACCCAAACACGTGCTATCAGGATGCAAATAGTCATGTTGAGACAACCTTGATTCTTCTGGAAACGAACTCCTATTGAAGAAGCTCTTCGAAGCCTAAAACTCAGAGAGCGCTGGATGCGTCTGTATAGCTGTTACATTGAGTTTGACGTGCCAATGCTAGGCCAAGCGGCTCCTATTTGCAGATGTGTACATCATGCCCGAAAGAACCTACAACATTATGGAGATGCGAGTGTGAGAATGTTGAGGAGCATCAGCTAGACTGGCACGGACGCGACCAGCAACGCGCCGAATGGCGAAACAAGACAATGATTTTCATGACAGCGCAGCTTGTGGACCAACTCAGTAAGCATACAAGCAAAGACAACAAACAAACAGACTTTCAAATTTTCACTCGTACCGATACGAATGTACACAACTATTTGCAGCTCAGCGACAGCGGACTGCGTTGGGACGACGTTGTCCGTCGCGTTACTCTTGACCTCGACGGGAAGAAGGTGGTGGGAGATATCAAAGACCAACCGACTGGATGCAATTGGAAAGCGCCGTTGCAACCCGGCATCCGCAACATGCGTGCGAGACTGCTTTGGGAAGCGGCCCCCGCAGCTTTGCTCGCCAAGCCGCAGGGAACGAGTCACGTTCATCGAAGACAATCGATCTCATCTCTCTCGATTGTGCTTGACGGGGACTTACCTGAAATATGTTTCCCCACATCCTAAGTGGGGTTCTTGTTTTCTCTGCACACCCTCCGCGCAGGATCTCTCCTCCTCCTCCTCCCTCTCCTCTGCTCCTCTTTGCTTCCTCCTCCGCATCATCATCACCATCACCATCACTCCCCACTCATCATCATCATCACCATCAGCATCACCATCACCATCGCACGATCACTCACCACCATCGGCATCGAACCATCATCATCATCATCATCATCATCATCATCATCATCATCATCATCACTACTCGCTGATTTGAGGCCTGAATATGGAGGAAGTATCAGGCGGGAGCCTCGTCTGTGAGTGAATTGCGAGGAAGTCTCAGGCGGGGCCCCCCTCCCTATGGGGCCCGCATTTCATGTTCGAATCCGAGCGTGTCATCCGCAACGTGCAACTGCTGTCACTTTTGGGCTCTTGAGACCTGAATATGGAGGAAGTCTCGAGAGGGGGCCTCGTCTGTGAGTGAGTTGCGAGGATGTCTCAGGCGGGGGCCCCCTCCCTATGGGGCCCGCACTTCATGTTCGAATCCGAGCGGGTCATCCGCAACGTGTAACTGTCGTCACTTTTGGGCTCTTGAGGCTTGAATATGGAGGAAGTGTCAGGCGGGAGCCTCGTCTGTGAGTGAATTGTGAGGAAGTCTCAGGCGGGGGCCCCCTCCCTATGGGGCCCGCATTTCATGTTCGAATCCGAGCGGGTCATCCCCAACGTGCAACTGTCGTCACTTTTGGGCTCTTGAGACTTGAATATGGAGGAAGTCTCGAGCGGGAGCCTCGTCTGTGAGTGAATTGTAAGGAAGTCTCAGGCGGGGGCCGGGGCCCGCACTCCATGTTCGAATCCGAGCGGGTCATCCGCAACGTGCAACTGTCGTCACTTTTGGGCTCTTGAGGCTTGAATATGGAGGAAGTGTCAGGCGGGAGCCTCGTCTGTGAGTGAATTGTAAGGAAGTCTCAGGCGGGGGCCGGGGCCCGCACTTCATGTTCGAATCCGAGCGGGTCATCCGCAAAATGCAACTGCTGTCACTTTTGGGCTCTTGAGACCTGAATATGGAGGAAGTCTCGAGCGGGAGCCTCGTCTGTGAGTGAATTGTGAGGAAGTCTCAGGCGGGGGCCCCCTCCCTATGGGGCCCGCACTTCATGTTCGAATCCGAGCGGGTCATCCGCAACGTGCAACTGTCGTCACGTTTGAGCTCTTGAGGCTTGAATATGGAAGAAGTCTCGAGCGGGAGCCTCGTCTGTGAATGAATTGCGAGGAAGTCTCGAGCGGGAGCTTCGTCTGTGAGTGACATCTTAGGAAGTCTCAGGCGGGAGCCCCCTCCCTATGGGGCCCGCACTTCATGTTCGAATCCGAGCGGGTCATCCGCAACGTGCAACTGTCGCCACTTTTGGGCTCTTGAGACCTGAATATGGAGGAAGTCTCGAGCGGGAGCTTCGTCTGTGAGTGAGTTGCGAGGAAGTCTCAGGCGGGGCCCCCCTCCCTATGGGGCCCGCACTTCATGTTCGAATCCGAACGGGTCATCCGCAACGTGCAACTGCTGTCACTTTTGGGCTCTTGAAACCTGAATATGGAGGAAGTCTCGAGCGGGGGCCTACGGCCCAGCCCGAAGGTTTGCCCCGACGGCTTCGCGAATGCCGTCAGCAGACGCGCGCGCGTTGGCCGAGGCGGCGGCGGCGCTGAGGAAAATGGATTTGCTTGCCCCGACGAGGGGGAAGGGGAGGTGCACATGGAGAAAAGGCAAGGGGATGAGGAGGGAAGGGGCATGGGGGAGGCCGACGACGAGGAGGAGGTGGCGCGAGAGGAGGCGGAGGAGGAGGGGGAGGAGGAGGAGGAGGAGGAGGAGGAGAAAGAGGAGGAGGAAGAGAAATAGAAGGAGGAAGAGAGGGCAGTGCAGGGGGCGAGAGGAGAGGGTGTCCGCCAGGGGAAGGAGGAAAGGGCAAAGGGTACGCTAAACAGATTCTCGTGTGGGGTCCTACCGTCGGAGTATTTTTCTCCCCCTCCGATATTGATGGACGCGCCAAATGCACGAGCGGCGTTGCCAATCCATGCACGGGTCAAACAAAAAGAAAAACAATTACTCCGACGGTAGGACCCCGCACGAGAATCTGTTTAGCTTACCCTTTGCCCTTTCCTCCTCCCCCTGGCGGACACCCTCTCCTCTCGTCCCCGGCACTGCCCTCTCTTCCCCCTTTTATTTCTCTTCCTCCTCCTCTTTCTCTCCTCCTCCTCCTCCTCCTCCTCCTCCTCCTCCTCCTCCTCCTCCTCCTCCTCCTCCTCCTCTCGCGCCACCGCCTCCTCGTCGTCGGCCTCCCCCATGCCCCTTCCCCCCTCATCCCCCTGCTTCTTCTCCACGTGCACCTCCCCTTCCCCCTCGCCGGGGCAAGAAAATTCATTTTCCCCAGCGCCGTCGCCGCCTCGGCCAGCGCGCGCGCGTTTGCCGACGGCTAGATCGCGAAGCCGTCGGGACAAACCTTCGGGCTGGGCCGTAGGCTCCCGCTCGAGACTTCTCCATACTCAGGTCTCAAGAGCCCAAAAGTGACGACAGTTGCACGTTGCGGATGACCCGCTCGGATTCGAACATGAAATGCGGGCCCCATAGGGACGGGGCTCCCGCCTGAGACTTCCTCGCAATTCACTCACAGACGAGGCCCCCGCTCGAGACTTCCTCCATATTCAGGTCTCAAGAGCCGAAAAGTGACGACAGTTGCACGTTGCGGATGACCCGCTCGGATTCGAACATGAAGCGCGGGCCCCATAGGGGGCTCCCGTCTGAGACGTCTTCACAATTCACTCACAGACGAGGTTCCCGCCTGATACTTCCTCCATATTCAGGCCTTAAGAGCCCAAAAGTGACGACAGTTACACGTTGCGGATGACCCGCTCGGATTCGAACATGAAGCGCGGGCCCCATAGGGAGGGGGCTCCCGATTGAGACTTCCTCGCAATTCACTCACAGACGAGGCCCCCGCCTGATATTTCCTCCATATTCAGGTCTCAAGAGCCCAAAGTGACGACAGTTGCACGTTGCGGATGACCCGCTCGGATTCGAACATGAAGCGCGGGCCCCATAGGGAGGGGGCTCCCGCCTGAGACTTCCTCACAATTCATTCACAGACGAGGCTCCCGCCTGATACTTCCTCCATATTCGAGCCTCAAGAGCCGAAATGTGACGACAGTTACACGTTGCGGATGACCCGCTCGGATTCGAACATGAAGTGCGGGCCCCATAGGGACGGGGTTCCCGCCTGAGACTTCCTCGCAATTCATTCACAGACGAGGCTCCCGCTCGAGACTTCTTCCATATTCAAATCTCAAGAGCCCAAAAGTGACGACAGTTGCACGTTGCGGATGACCCGCTCGGATTCGAACATGAAGTGCGGGCCCCATAGGGAGGGGGTTCCCGCTTGAGACTTCCTCGCAATTCACTCACAGACGAGGCTCCCGCCTGATACTTCCTCCATATTCAGGCCTCAAGGGCCCAAAAGTGACGACAGTTACACGTTGCGGATGACCCGCTCGGATTCGAACATGAAGTGCGGGCCCCATAGGGAGGGGGCTCCCGCCTGAGACTTCCTCGCAATTCACTCACAGACGAGGCTCCCGCTCGAGACTTCCTCCATATTCAGGTCTCAAGAGCCCAAAAGTGACGACAGTTGCACGTTGCGGATGACCCGCTCGGATTCGAACATGAAGTGCGGGCCCCATAGGGAGGGGGCTCCCGCCTGAGACTTCCTCACAATTCACTCACAGACGAGGCTCCCGCCCGATACTTCCTCCATATTCAGGCCTCAAGTCAGCGAGTAGTGATGATGATGGTGATGATGATGATGATCGTTCGATGCCGATGATGGTGAGTGATCGTGCGATGGTGATGGTGATGCTGATGGTGATGATGATGATGATGAATGGGGAGTGATGGTGATGGTGATGATGATGCGGAGGAGGAAGCAAAGAGGAGCAGAGGAGAGGGAGGAGGAGGAGGAGAGATCCTGCGCGGAGGGTGTGCAGAGAAAACAAGAACCCCACTTAGGATGTGGGGAACAAACTGACAAGAATGCCGGCATCGAGCCGAAAAATCTATCACCACATGTTGAAGATTGCAACGATGACTGTGGCGACGACCTCAAAGGCTTAGGAGATGCCACATTGCTCTCTGACATTCTAACAGAAGAGCTGGAGCCGGATGACGACGACAGCCTCTTCTTAACATTATCATTCGGCATTGCGGACGCGCGCGCCGAAATATTTACCATTGTTCCCGCCTGCTGCTATGGAAGGAACAGTTGTGTAACATGTTAGAACTGCGTGGAGCCGCTGGCGGCATATGTCAATTTGATTTCACAAGGAAGCTCACTTCTGGAGGTAGCCCAGAAAGGCGTGCCAATGTTCAGCCGGGTAACCCGCGAGTTCAACAAGCTGTGTAACACTATCTGAACGCGCGCTTTGTCACAATTAGTTATAGAGCAACCCAACTGCATAACCGCAGGCTTGCCATCGTACTTTAACTCCACAGTCAACCGCGATACTTGGCACAAGAACCGCAGGGAGGACCTTCCCCGCGTCACCTTCTGCGGGAAGGTAGCCGTCATGCAAGATAACCCCCGACGCATGCTCCGTAGGGAACAACCAGTTGGCACTTCGGTAGATGAGATTGTCCCTGGGACGACACCAGTCAAACACAAGGCCACCTGCACGCAGGTGGTGGACAAGCGCTCGACAGGGCAACGTGATTCATATGGCACTCTCATCAAGAAACCGAATGAAATCATGGCCAATCAGCAAGCAATTCTTAAACCGTTTGAACACAGAAGATGTTCTGGCGATCGTGAAGATGCCCAAGCGTGCAACCGAGAACTGGCGCAGGCGGCCCAGTGCACGCCTAAGATGCAATCGCTGCTCGTAGACGCAGTCCAGATTGCAAATTCCCTTCGCGCGCAAGGCAGCACTCCTTGCGCCGACAGGCATTGCGCAAACACCTTCGTCGTCAACAGTGTTGGATTCGACCTTGATGATCCTGCGATACCACGGGAAGAGAACGGATCCATCAAACGACCGCCATCGGGTGGACCTGGACTCCCAGCTTGTATACACAACGTTCAAGTGAACTCAGCAAGTCGCAACCGATATCCGCGCCAATGCCAGTGGTATGACAAGGAACCCCATCATTGAGTATGCCCAAATTGCAAAAAGGACGATGGCAAAGACAAGCGGGGTCACCTGCTGGCGTCAGGCAAGCGTAGGTTTGCCCAACCGTGGCAACTGCCAGACAACCGCGGACAGGCCCCACCGGCCGCGCCAGCACCGGTGGAAGGGGCACCTGCACTTGTTGCTGCTGCGCCAGCAGCGGCACCAGGCGACCTCTTCGACAAGGTACCTGCACCAGCAGAGCTACCACCAGCGCGACAGAGATCACGGGGAGAAGCACGGCCACGTGCACCTCTCCCCTCGTGTAGAAATCCACAGGGCCCAACTGTGGGCGCTAATGGCTACGACATGACAAGAGGCGCATAGAGTGGCTCTGGGGGTGGCGGCACTTCTGAACCCCCGCGGGTCGCGGGACGTCGTGGGCGAGAACGGAGCGGCGCGGCGCCGCCTTTTTCCCCGCCTCCAGCGGAAGCGCGGCTGCGTTCAAGAATACCTGACTGGTCAAGACTTGACATTCAGACAAGTCTCCAACATCTACGGTGCTACGATCCCACCTCTTTGCTAAAAGAGCAACGGGGACTCCTTTTAGAAAACTCCACTTACGCTGGTACCACGCTTCTAAACCAAAGATGCGTGCGATTCTGTCGCGTGTAGGAATAGATGGTGCACGATTGAACATGATGCATGGAGTAGTAGATTCGCGTCGTGAATGCAGAGCCTGGGAGAAACCGTGCGTTCGATTAGTCTCCCTGGCAAGTTCAACGTGGAAGTCGGGTGTGACTTGATGTTCTACAAACAACGCATCGCGTTTCATCATCGACCGATGCATTCGTTGGGCTGCAGGCGAGGATATTGCCGTCAGGACGATGCAAGCGGCATTGGGCGCCTATCACAACTGCAGGATGCAGCGCGGCCGAGCCACGGCGCTGCACTCCGACGGAGAAGGCGCCCTAAACAATGATGCCGCCAAATCCATCCTGAAGGCTAAAGGCGCATAGCTTTGCATCCGTGCCAGAGGCCTGCATGCCACTGCTATCGAAGCGCGCAACGGCATCCTGAGACACGCCTTACATGTTATGGAAGTTTATTTTTATATTTTTATATATATATGTGTATATGAATAAAGAAAAAATGAACAACAAAATAAACGAGGTAGCATGACACAGTTTTGTTTTACACGTCTACTGCACGAAGATTTGTTTTCCCACATCCTAAGTGGGGTTCTTGTTTTCTCTGCACACCCTCCGCGAAGGATCTCCTTTTCCTCCCTCTCCTCTGCTCCTCTTTGCTTCCTCCTCCGCATCATCATCACCATCACCATCACTCCCCACTCATCATCATCATCATCACCATCAGCATCACCATCACCATCCCGCGATCACTCACCATCATCGGCATCGAACGATCATCATCATCATCATCATCATCGTCATCATCGTCACTACTCGCTGACTTGAGGCCTGAACATGGAGGAAGTCTCGAGCGGGAACCTCGTCTGTGAGTGATTTGCGAGGAAGTCTCGGGCGGGAGCCCCCTCCCTATGGGGCCCGCACTTCATGTTTGAATCCGAGCGGGTCATCCGCAACGTGCAACTGTCGTCACTTGTGGGCTCTTGAGACTTGAATATGGAGGAGGTCTCGAGCGGGAGCCTCGTCTGTGAGTGAATTGTGAGGAAGTCTCAGGCGGGAGCCCCCTCCCTATGGGGCCCGCACTTCATGTTTGAATCCGAGCGGGTCATCCGCAACGTGCAACTGTCGTCACTTTTGGGCTCTTGAGGCCTGGGTATGGAGGAAGTCTAGAGCGGGAGCCTCGTCTGTGAGTGAATTGCGAGGAATCTCAGGCGGGAGCCCCCTCCCTATGGGGCCCGCACTTCATGTTTGAATCCGAGCGGGTCATCCGCAACGTGCAACTGTCGTCACTTTTGGGCTCTTGAGACTTGAATATGGAGGAAGTCTCGAGCGGGCGCCTCGTCTGTGAGTGAATTGTGAGGAAGTCTCAAGCGGGAGCCTCCTCTCTATGGGGCCCGCACTTCATGTTTGAATCCGAGCGGGTCATCCGCAACGTGCACCTGTCGTCACTTTTGGACTCTTGAGATATGAATATGGAGGAAGTCTCGAGCGGGAGCCTCGTTTGTGGGTGAATTGCGAGGAAGTCTCAGGCGGGAGCCCCCTCCCTATGGGGCCCGCACTTCATGTTTGAATCCGAGCGGGTCATCCGCAACGTGCAACTGTCGTCACTTTTGGGCTCTTGAGGCCTGGGTATGGAGGAAGTCTCGAGCGGGAGCGTCGTCTGTGAGTGAATTGTGAAGAAATATCAGGCGGGAGCCCCCTCCCTATGGGGCCCGCGCTTCATGTTTGAATCCGAGCGAGTCATCCGCAACGTGCAACTGTCGTCACTTTGGGGCTCTTGAGATATGAATATGGAGGAAGTCTCGAGCGGGAGCCTCGTCTGTGAGTGAATTGCGAGGAAGTCTCAGACGGGAGCCCCCTCCCTATGGGGCCCGCACTTCATGTTTGAATCCGAGCGGGTCATCCGCAACGTGCAACTGTCGTCACTTTTGGGCTCTTGAGACTTGAATATGGAGGAAGTCTCGAGCGGGAGCCTCGTCTGTGAGTGAATTGTGAGGAAGTCTCAGGCGGGAGCCCCCTCCCTATGGGGCCCGCACTTCATGTTTGAATCCGAGCGGGTCATCCGCAACGTGCAACTGTCGTCACTTTTGGGTTCTTGAGATATGAATATGGAGGAGGTCTCGAGCGGGAGCCTCGTCTGTGAGTGAATTGCGAGGAAGTCTCAGGCGGGAGCCCCCTCCCTATGGGGCCCGCGCTTCATGTTTGAATCCGAACGGGTCATCCGCAACGTGCACCTGTCGTCACTTTCGGGCTCTTGAGAGTTGAATATGGAGGAAGTCTCGAGCGGGAGCCTCGTCTGTGAGTGAATTGTGAGGAAGTCTCAGGCGGGAACCCCCTCCTTATGGGGCCCGCACTTCATGTTTGAATCCGAGCGGGTCATCCGCAACGTGTAACTGTCGTCACTTTTGGGCTCTTGAGGCCTGAATATGGAGGAAGTATCCGGCGGGAGCCTCGTTTATGAGTGAATTGTGAGGAAGTCTCAGGCGGGAGCCCCCTCCCTATGGGGCCCGCGCTTCATGTTTGAATCCGAGCGGGTCATCCGCAACGTGCAACTGTCGTCACTTTTGGGCTCTTGAGACTTGAATATGGAGGAAGTCTCGAGCGGGAGCCTCGTCTGTGAGTGAATTGTGAGGAGTCTCAGGCGGGAGCCCCCTCCCTATGGGGCCCGCACTTCATGTTTGAATCCGAGCGGGTCATCCGCAACGTGCAACTGTCGTCACTTTTGGGCTCTTGAGATATGAATATGGAGGAAGTCTCGAGCGGGAGCCTCGTCTGTGAGTGAATTGTGAGGAAGTCTCAGGCGGGAGCCCCAGGAGGAAGAGGAAAGGGCAAAGGGTAAACTAAACAGATTCTCATGCGGGGTCCTACCATCGGAGTAATTCCCCCAAACAGCTTGCTGAACGGGGTGCTTTTGTGATAGAAGCTAACTCCGGCCGAGGGAAGTCGGAGCAGACACATCCTCACAAAAATTTGATGGTCCGGGCCGTTTTGCTTGAGACATCCTCACAACTCTCGTTTCTGAGTTGGCCGGGATTGGCCGTTTCGCTTGAGACATCCTCGAAACGTTGCGCTCGGGGACGCCGCGCGAGAGGTGGTCCGGGCCGTTTCGCTTGAGACATCCTTGAAACTCTAAGCCCCGAGGTGCCGTGCGAGAGGTGGTCCGGGCCGTTTCGCCTGAGACATCCTCGCAACTCTGAGCTCTGAGATGCCCTGCGCGAGGTGGTCCGGCCCGTTTCGCCTGAGACATCCTCGAAACTCTGACCTCGGAGATGCCGCGCAAGAGGTGGTCTGGCCCGTTTCGCCTGAGACATCGTCGAACTTCTAAGCTCTGAGATGCCCTGCGCGAGGTGGTCCGGCCCGTCTCGCCTGAGACATCTTCGCAATTCTGAGCTCTGAGATGCCGTGCGCAAGGTGGTCCGGCCTGTTTCGCACAAGACATTCTCGCAACTCTGAGCTCCCAGATGCCGCGCAAGAGGTGGTTCAGCCTGGGGGCCCAGAAGACCACATGTTACATATCCTCCCTGGGCCCCTGGGAGCCCGCCTGAGACATCCTCGAACTTCTAAGCTCTGAGATGCCCTGCGCGAGGTGGTCCGGCCCGTTTCGCCTGAGACATCCTCGCAACTCTGAGCTCTGAGATGCCGTGCGCAAGGTGGTCCGGCATGTTTCGCACAAGACATTCTCGCAACTCTGAGCTCCCAGATGCCGCGCAAGAGGTGGTCCAGCCTGGGGGCCCAGAAGACCACATGTTACATATCCTCCCTGGGCCCCTGGGAGCTCCAGGAGGCCCCAGAGAGCTCCAGGAGGCCGCAGGACGCCCAGGACAGGCCCCAGGGGTCCCCAGGAGATTCCCAGGAGGCTCCCAGGAGACCCCAGGAGGCCCCCTATCAGAACGTGTCAAGTTAATACATATCCGGTGTCGATTCGTTGATATTTCCTGCTCTTGTGCCCCCCCCTCCATTTTGAGAGGCCCAAACGGCCACAGGTTAGATATCCCCCCTGGGAGCCTCAAGAGGCTTCAAGAAACCCCAGGTGGAGTTCAGGAGGCCACAGGAGGCCCAAGAGGAAGCCCCAGGAGGTCCCCAGGAGGCCCCAGGATGCACCAGGAGGCCCCCGCAACTCGGAGCTCTGAGACGCCGCGCTCGAGGTGGTCCGGCCCGTTTCGCCTGAGACTTCCTCGCAGCACGTTTCGCCCGAGACACCGGCCCGTCACGCTGGAGACATCCTTGCAACTCTGAGCTCTGAGATGCCGTGCGCAAGTTGGTCCGGCCCGTTTCGCACAAGACATTCTCGCAACTCTTAGCTCCCAGATGCCGCGCAAGAGGTGGTCCAGCCTGAGGGCCCAGACGACCACATGTTACATATCCCCCATGGGAGCCCCAGGAGGCTCCAGAGAGCTTCAGGAAGCCGCAGGACGCCCAGGACAGGCCCCAGGGATCCGCAGGAGATTCCCAGGAGGCTCCCAGGAGGCCCCAGGAGGCCCCCTATCAGAACGTGTCAAGTTAATACACATCCGGTCGATTCGTTGATTTTTTTCTGCTTTTGTGTTCCCCCCCCCCAAGAGGCTTCAGGAAGCCCCAGGTGGGATCCAGGAGGCCACAGGAGGCCCAGGAGGAAGCCCCAGGAGGTCACCAGGAGGCCCCAGGAGGCCTCAGGAGGCCCACGCAACTCGGAGCTCTGAGACGCCGCGCTCGAGGTGGTCCGGCCCGTTTCGCCTGAGACTTCCTCGCAGCACGTTTCGCCCGAGACATCGTCGCAACTCTGGGGTCCGAGATGCCGCGCGCGAGGTGGTCCGGCCCGTTTCGCCTGAGACTTCCTCGCAACTCTGAGCTCTGAGATGCCGTGCGCAAGGTGGTCCGGCCCGTTTCGCACAAGACATTCTCGCAACTCTGAGCTCTCAGATGCTGCGCAAGAGGTGGTCCAGCCTGGGGGCCCAGAAGAGCACATGTTACATATCCCCCCTGGGACCCTGGGAGCCCAGGAGGCTCCAGAGAGCTTCAGGAAGCCGCAGGGCGCCCAGGACAGGCCCCAGGGGTCCGCAGGAGATTCCCAGGAGGCTCCCAGGAGGCCCCAGGAGGCCCCCTATCAGAACGTGTCAAGTTAATACATATCCGGTGTCGATTCGTTGATTTTTCCTGCTCTTGTGGCCCCCTCCCCATTTCGGGGGGCCCCGACGGCCACATGTTAGATATCCCCCCCTGGGAGCCCCAAGAGGCTTCAGGAAGCCCCAGGTGGGGTCCAAGAGGCCACAGGAGGCCCAGGAGGAAGCCCCAGGAGGTCACCAGAAGGCCCCAGGAGGCCCCAGGAGGCACCAGGAGGCCCCCGCAACTCGGAGCTCTGAGACGCCGCGCTCGAGGTGGTCCGGCCCGTTTCGCCTGAGACTTCCTCGCAGCATTCTTCGCCCGAGACATCGTCGCAACTCTAGGGTCCGAAATGCCGCGCGCGAGGTGGTCCAGCCCGTCACGCTGGAGACATCCTCGCAACTCTGGGCTCCGAGATGCCGTTCGGGATGAAGAGGAGGTGGAGGAGGAGGAGAAGGAGGAGGAGGAGGAGAAGGAGGAGGAGGCATGTTTTAACATGCCATGCCAGCCCGCACTGGACGGGTACGCAATCGACCTTGGAAACCGCAGTGGGTCTAAAAACCTTGTTCGGGGATATTGCACTCCGTCTATTTTTTTTTACACGTCGACTGCACGAAGGCTTATTTGTCTGCAGTGCATTTACATTCTACAACGGTGTCGCCATATCAAGCACTGCATGGCCGACAACCGGCCTCCTTACTAGACCCACCGGTACTAGGCCACCAACACCGGGCGGAAACGTCCGATCACAACCGAGAGCAAAGGATCACATAAATCAGTATTGAAGCCATCACACAGGCCACAGCAGTAGCCAAAACCCACAGGGCCCTACCCACAAAAACAACATCAGAAGGACACCGCAACTATCAGCCAGGTGATTTCGTGGGCTACCACCGTCCGACCAGTACTATGGACGACGGGGGTGGATGGAATGGCCCATGCCCCATCGCCCGTAACTACTCTGACCGCGGCCAGGCGGCAGTGCACATTGGCGGTCGGGAAGCCCGAGTACACCACCCAGACTCACAGCGCGCACACACACACACCTATATATATATAGATATATATTAAAATAAATATCATATATATATATATATATAGATTGAGGTACTAAAGATCCGCGAGATCGGCTCGGATACTACGGCCATGCGAACAGCGCTGGCCTTCATCGCGAGCCAGCCTCTGGGGAAACCTGCCATGGTCTTCGGCTACCTGCCGACCAAGCAAGGAAACTTGCGGGTGACTACGGCGAGCCGTCTCTCGCCCAAAGTACATGTAGCCTTGCAGCTCCTCGTCGGACAGTATTTTAGGATAGAAAACGTAGTGACGTTACGTTTGGCTAAAAGCATCCACAGGCTACCAGCAGCACCATGTGCTGATAGCTGTACGCTGGTATATCATGACAACGACGTCACACCAGTATTTCGGCAGTACGAATCCGAATGCACCGCTCTTAATATCCACAACATCACTGGAACCGCGCGCGCGGATAATCCAGCGCGTGAAATCCTCAAAACCAGTGGCAAACTTTGACGAAGACCTTTCAAAGTTTGAGGACCACGCGGGCGCGCCAGCTTCGGGCGGCCACGCCCGAGAGGAGGAGCGGCCTCCTTGGGCCGGCCGCACTTGAGATCAGGCTACCGACCACTGCTGAGGAAGCAGCAATGGTCCGACAAGCACGCATCATAGAAACGCGGTATGTCGAGCTCCAAGAGGAAAAGAAACTGATCGGGACACCCTCATGGGAGTTCTTGTGTTCTGTGCCCACCGAGAGGGTTGCAGACAACCGCGCGCTCGCGGCCGCGGCAAGTGAGGAGCAAGGACGCTTGCGAGACAGAGGTTTTGATCGGAACCATGACACCAACGAAACCTTCTTGGTACCTTGGACCACAGACTACGACGAGACCCATGATCTCGATTTGGACGAAAACGGTCAGTATGTTGAGCTATGCTTCGCTACTGACATTGCTAAAGTTATTCTGCCAAAGCAACAGCGCGAGTCACTACACAACGGCCAAGTAACTACAGTGCGCGTGTACGTCTCAGCCGCAGCTAAAGGAGCCGTGGCCGTCAAGGAAGACGACCTCTTGATGGAGGCAGAACTCCAGGCCAATTCGATTATGATATCAAAAGCGTTGTGCACGGAAGTCAAGATGTGGTATGACAACAAATGCTTTAAAATGCATGATAGCAAACATGTCACGAATTCCACGACATCTAGGCACGCGCACAAGTGGAATTGTGTGAAGAACGACAAAGGCTATATGGAACGAACTATGCGATTACGTCTAGTTCTTCGAGGCTCCATGGGCGTCCAGGACCTCGACGTAGAAACCTTCTCAGGCACAGCTCGTCGAGAACGTCAGCGACTGCTCGCCAGCGCGGCCGCGCGCAAGGGGCCGTGGATCATGGCATCCATGGACCTCGATGAGGCTTTCTTGAAGAGGCCTGACCAATCGTGAGCTGGCAGAGGCCAATGTAGAGAAGCGCGTGGTCTGCTTTATTCTTCCACCTGGCTCGACCTCGGCGCTGCGCGCGCTGCCATGCTCCCAGCCAAGCACGTTGGCGACGTGAACGTGGCGGGAGTGGAGGGCGCCATAGAAAAAATACCCCATGTGTAGAAAGTGCGTTCGGCGCGTGCAAGCTGGACAAACGCCGCTCTACAAACTGCGCCGCGCGCTACGCTGAGACCGAGGGTGTCCCCGCCCAGCTAGGTCAGGATGCACGCATCAAACAGCTTCGCCCGATAGAGCACCCAGAACTGACGGGCGTTGTGGCAGAAGAAAAGGCGGCGAAGACAGTATCCAATGCGTTCATCAGTCCACGTGGCGCCTGGGCGCATGCATTAATCATTCATGCGTGGTCAATGGCACTCGCGGCGTCGTTGCAGCGAGCGCAGGGGCCTGCGAACCTCCAGGTGCGCAGACTTACCGTCGCCACGCGCAAGCTCCAGCACGGTCCAAAGAAGACAGCGTATCAGCGCATGGCTCCGGCAGGACGAGTAGACCATCACAGTGACTCCGGATATCGTCGCCTTGACGGAGGGGGACATGACGAAGTAAGATGAGCATGGCATCCTAGGGGCCAACCTGTTATTGCGCGGACACGCGCCCAACGGCAAGGCGGTAGTGCATCTGATCGATGCATGCTGCAAGTCGCACCGCTTGCAGGTGCGTTCCAGCTGCGCAGCCGAAACACTGGCATCAGCTCATCATCTTGAGGACTGCCACCCTACCGCAGTTGCGCTGCGCGAGCTTAAAGCTGGACCCCTAACGCCCACGCAACTTAAGAACATCTTAGAGTTAGTCTCAGCATTAAGGCAATTCTTACCGTGGGCGCTGAGTCGATCATTAAATATTTGCCAAGTAGGGACGCGAAGAAGCCGACTGAATGCAGCTTGCTGGGGCACATCAGCTGGATGAGACAACTGATGGACCGAGGTGTCGATCATGGCGCGCAGTGGTGCGATGCGCGGGGCGTGACCGCAGATGGCCATGCCAGAGGGCGCATTGATCAGGCGTCACTGCGGCAGGTTATGGAAGGCAACCAGTCCTTGAATTATGAGGCAAAGAAGTACATGCCCTATCGAGGCAACAAGAGTCCGCACCGACGTAAGGGTGCCCTACTCAGGGCTAGCGGATAAGTGCGAGGATGACGATCCAAATGCATACCTGTAGTCACCATTGCCCGGTCGCTGGCAGATATATTTACAGCTCATAAAGCAGCCCGGACACGGGCCCCTATCTTTCCTTTTTTGAGGGGATCTGACCGCTCGGTCAGATTCCCTTACGCGTCGCACGCTTTGACGGCTGGCATGTGGCCAGCCGTCCCTCGCAATTATCTGCGGATGGTCACGAGGTCTTGACCGTGACCATCCATGATAACGGCCTGCGACCTTGCAAGGGGGTTTGCCCCTGTTCGGCCCTAGTGCTCTGCGCTGTTTTTACTGACTTGCCTTTGCACTGCTGGGACGTTGAAAACAACCTCCCGATTTGTCTTCTTTATTTGATTCACTTAGGGCTTGGATCTAGCGTTCGGCCCCCCCGCCCAGACTTTAAACTAGGTTTAAGTGGGGCTGTATAGCGAACGCTGCATCCGCTGCAATATTGGCTCAAGGTTGCGCAACCCCGTCGGCTAGTTGCGCGACAATGCGGCTCTATCTGGATCATTGCCTCAGACAAAGGCCACGCCTATCAATGATCCTTCTCTCCATCTCATGGCTTATCTCTTACCTCTCGACTTGCTTGCCATCGAGGGATGAGTTGTGGGATGCTCCGATACGTCGCCGGCGTTATCTTCAGAGTAGGGTTCTCAGCTTATGACCTCAAGGTGACGCCCTCCGCCCTGACTTTTCATTGTCCAGGCCATCGAGGGTCAAGCTTGTGAAATTATAGCCAGAGCCCAGTATCCCCAAACAGCGTTCTTGAGCCAATGTGGCTCCTAAGAGTGTGCGCGCTCTCTCCTGCTGATCCGCCCGCGCCTTCGGCGGCGTCTAGCTTTGCGTGATCGTCGTCGTCGCTTTCCTCCCCCGCATCCACGTAATTCTCCATCTCGCCCTAGACCCCCCCTTCCCCTGCACATCCTCCTCCGCCTCCTCCTTCTCGTCATCATCATCATCCTCCTCCTCCTCTTCCTCCTCATCATCATCATCATCATCATCATCATCATCATCATCTTCGTCAGCATCATCATCCCCCTTCTCTCTTCCTCCCGCTCCTCCTCCTCCTCCTCCTCCTCCTCCCCCTTCCCGTTTTTCTCCTAGTCCTTTCCCTCCTCAAACTCCTTCTCCTCCTCCTCCTCCTCCTCCTCCTCCTCCTCCCACTTCTCCTCCTCCTCCTCCTCCTCTTCCTCCTGCTTCCCTTACTCGAACGGTAGGCATGTGCCTGGTGTCCCTTTCAACATCTCATTTCCCGCCGCTGCTTGTGGCTTGGACACAAGCCTGCAGAGCCCCGTGCCCGTTTGAGTTGCGTTTTACTGGCACCGTCTGCGCGCGTCGTAAAACAATGCACATTCGACCCCGCGTCTTTAGTTCAAGTTGGTGGCGGAGTTCCGGCTCCCTGTCACGCGCGGCCATGGCGCCTCCGTGCTGCCCCGTTTCGAAGGCGATGGCCCCCCCATTCCAAAGTTCAAAGACTCCAAGTACGGCCTCAACATGGACCCCGTGTTCTTCCCCCTACCGCGTCCTCCGCTCGCAGGGCCGTCTTCACCGTCTTTGTGTTTTCCTACCCGTTCACCGCAACAGGCGGGGTAGGAGGTCCCCCCTGCCCCAGGCCTCCTTCGACACGACACTGTCAGGGACCTGCCCTCCCCCCTTCCCCCATCAAACCTCCAACGTCGTGTCTGTTTGTTCGCACGTTGGCTGCTCCCCAGAGGTTTGGGCCCCATCCCCACGGCTGGTTTTCCTTCGTTTTGGTTGAGGGCCCTAGGCTCCGCCCCGTCGAAGGAGTGGATATGTCGCGCCCCGCGTGGCGAAAACGTGAGGGGCGTGAGGGGATGGGCACGCACGGGACGCCACGGGTAGCGGGTGGAACGGAAAAGGCCCACATGCGAAGGGGCAGGATCTGGGGTGTCCCCCTCCTCCTCCTCCTCCTCCTCCTCCTCCTCCTCCTCCTCCTCCTCCTCCTCCTCTTCCGCCCCCTCCTCCTTTCTCTCCTGTTTCAACCGGCGTGCGACAGAGCTTGAAAAGCCTGAAGATGGTGGGACGGGTGGTGGGGCGGACAGGGGGGGGGGACGGATGAGTGGGTCGACTTGACCACCGATGTTTTTTCACTTTTGTAAGCACGCCTTAATGAGATGTGAAGTCGCCTCTCTTCAGCGTGCTGGCGAGGTTTTTGTTCATTGTGCTCGGTGCGGGGGGTTTTGCCAGGACCCTAAGCCAGGGGAGTCGTTAAAGGCCGAGTGTAGAGGGCGGTTCAGGACTCCCCATTATGTGTCGCGTGTGAAGCGCGTTCGAGACGGCAAACACCCCCACGACAGGCCGACCACTCAGAATGCGTTGCTCTCGGTACCCCGCGGCCTCAGCCAGGTAGGGCGGGACCTACTGTCGGTTCGTGTCCGTGCGCCCCCGCCCCAGGATTCGCCAGGAGCAGAGCGCCCGTCAGGACACGCCGCGAGGGAGCACGTGCTCGCGGCTTTCGGCCGCGTCGAGGACGACATCCTCCAAATCCTGGCCATGGGCGAGGCCGCGAGGCGGCCCCTCCGCGGAGGCAGAGGAAGAGGACCCCTCCGATTCCGAGGGGGCATCTGTTAGTTTTTCGAATTGAGTTTCGGTCGCTCCACAACCTCGTCGTCGCCCTCTCCTCCTCTTCGTCCTCCTTCTCCTCCTCTTCCCCCTCCTCCTCCTCCTCCTCCTCCTCCTCCTCTTCCTCCTCTTGCCTTGTACTTTCCGCCTCGGGTAACGGAGACCAAGAAGCAGGGGCTCTACAAGCGTACGGTACGAGGCCTATTGCAGTGGCTATCCAAGGAGTTGGCTTCATGTCCGACGCGGTCGGTCCCGATTGTGATGTGCGACTTGAATGACGGCATGGGTTTTGTCAAGGACTCAGATCAGGAGAGCGTGAATCCAGAGATAGTCAAGACGGAGGGGGCCAGCCTCGAGCATTTCGCAGGAGCGGCTTTCAGAGCAGTGCTCGAGGCGCAGTTCATGACGGCGGCCTCGACGCTGAGCGGCCTCCCCACGTTCTACGGTACGGACCACAACTCGATCATTGACTACGTGTGTGTGCCGACGGCCATGATGCAGGCGGTGCGCGTGGCAGGGCCGCTTGTAGGCAAAGGCAGAGCTTTGCAACTCATAAACGTAGCTGCCAAGAGAGATCACTTGCCGGTGTTGGTAGAAGTAGTCAGGCCTACTTTTTCACGAGAGATTGTCACTACAGCTAGTGCCCCACCTTCACTAGGCAAGCAGCGTTTGCATCCCGATGCGATGATGGCGGCTTTGAGGGGCGGGGTGGGATTGCGGGACTTCTTGGACGGGGTGGAAGCGACGATGGAACGAACTAAGGCTGAGTGGACCCTTCTGGCCGCTCAGCCGCAGCCTGACCATTTGTTTCAATTTCTTGAACAGGTGTTGTATGATACTGCGGGACCTCTTTTTTCGAAGGCTTCGTAGAGTGTCGAGGGCAGAGCTGACCGTGAGAGAGAGCGTTCCCAGCTGCTTGTGCGTCGACGAGAGCTTCGAATGGCTTTGTGTGGGGCGCCCTCCGAGGTGGTTGACGGGATTTCGGATCAGCTCCGTCTTTTGACTAAGCAGTTGAGAGGACTAGCTAAAGCTGCATTTAAGCTGAAGCAAGAAGAGCACATGGAGGCCATGCGAGAGTCGTGGGGAGTGCGTAACCTCCATCGTGCTTTCTATCACGCGAGGGCGGCGGCGGGCGTTCGCATGGGACCTAAGAAGCGTAAATTTTTAGAGATTAGGACCGCCCTGCCCACGCGGAAGGAGCAGTTAGATTTCTGGGCTCTGCCAGGACCTGAGGGGGGGATGGCGGCTCGGGAGGTGGGGGAGTGGGACGGATTGCCACCCGTCTGCTCTGCGGTTCCGTATGATGCGCAGGTTTTCGAGCAGGCGGGTGAAGATATGAAGCGAGTGCGTAGGCAGCTGCGTAAGGTCCAGAAGCGAAGGGTGACCCCACAGTGGTCGTCGCCTGTGGAGCTGTGGGACATGGCTTTGAACCCTGGGGCGGGCATCCCGTCGAAGAAGCAGGTCGCGGGAGTCGGAGCTCCCGACCCGTCCCGCCCCACGGTGCTCTTTACAAAGGCGGTTCATTTAGGCATGTGGCGCATTCGCACGGCACAGAGCACGCCAAAATTCTGGCATTGTAGTCAGGCTGGAGGTCTTAGGAAGTCTGAAGCCGAGGGACCTGCTGGGAAACGATGGGTTCATATGTTGCCCTCGTTCGGTAAGGTGTGGTACTCGGCTATCATGTATCGAGAGAATATGGATCCAGATGTGCACGGATACCAGCCTGGTAGAAGTAAGGAGACACCCATGTTGGTTTCATCGATCTTGGCTTGGAGAGCGCAGCGAGAGAACAGGTCTTTTTGCAGGCAGTACTTCGATGCTACCAACGCTTTCGGAAGTATAGCACAACGACGTTTAAAAGCTGCTGTTGTTTCGCTTTTTGACTGGCAAGCGGTCCCGATGGGGCTCCAGAGGGTTGAGCGGGCCACCATTTCTGTTCCGTGCGAATTCGGGTCCGTGCTGTTGCGGCCTGGATGTGGAGGGATGATGGGGGACCCGTTCATGGTGGCGGCGTGGGTGAGGGCGTTCCAACCAGGTGTAAGAATGTGGCGCGATTTGATGGCCGCAGCTTGTGTGACAGACGCGAGCCTGGTGGCGTCTAGCCCGTGCGATCCTGAGCCAATCGATCTCACGTTGTGCCAGTATGCTGATGATCTTGAGCTTTCTCACCTTGGAAAGGCTGGCGAAAGGGCCGCCCCTTTGCTGGCAAGAGTTCAGAAGGCGTCGGATTTGCTGACGCAGGCTTTAGCAGATAGTAACTGTGCTCAGAATACTAAGAAGCAGACCTGTCTTGTTAAGTTGTCTGGCCCTGGGTCCCACCTGGATTTAAGAGATATGCGAATGGGTAGGTTGAAGACTTCTGGCAAAGTATGCCACCAGATTCGGTATTTAGGAGGACAATTTGTAGCCGATCCTAGATTGGCACAGTCTTTTGCTCCGGAGCTGAGGGCCCGAAAAGCGGCTATATATAAAGCTTTTTATTATCTTGGGAGCTTTTGGTTCCTGAAGGGTGTCCCGTATCGATTGAAGCGATCGATGTTTTTGTCTTTCATAGTAGGCGCGGCGGCGCAGAATTTGGAGGCGCATATTCCGTCAGATAGGCAGCTAGCTGAATTGCAGAATGTTCTAGATCAACTTGCGCGTCAGGCAATGAGAGGAGGAGCTCACACAGAACAAGAAGGAGTGCACAGATCATGGCCTAACGAACGTGCACGTAAGCATTGGCGCTTGTGTTCGCTGGAGGTAGAGCTGCGAGTGCGGCGCTTGAAGAGATTGCAGGCGATCGCACGACGTCCTGATAGACACCGGCAGTGGCTAGCAGCACACTTCGGAAAAATGTCTTGGGAGGGTGGGACTACAATGGACGAATTCGGGCTCTTGAGTACTACAGCGAATCCTTGGGCGGTGCGTGTGTTGGAGGATGTCAAGACCCTAAGTACGGTGGAGGATGCAGAATGGTTTCTCTCGGAGATGGGGGACTACATTGGGGACATATTTTGTGACACTGAGGTGCGGGTGGATTTTCTCAAGGTGGATGTGGGCCTCCTTCGGGCCCAAGATGTGCAAAAACCGTGCACGGAGGGAGGCCCTGGGAAACATAGTCGACGTGAGGGGGGAGATGGATTGTGGAAGTGTTTTTTTGAAGAAAATGGTGTATGTTGTGCTTCAGCGTTCGAGTCGAGTCGTGCCTTATCCACACACATACAACGCGTGCATCACAGAACTGATGTGTATGCTTCGATTGTGGTGACAAATCAATGCCCATATTGTTCTGAGATTTTTTCGAGCCATCAAGCAGCGTACAGACATGTTATTTCAAAGCGTGCTCGTCCTGATCGAGTTTCAAGATGTAGATATCTGGGACCTGTTATTGAACCGAAGTCATTGGATTGCCCTTTATGTGAGTATTCGGCTCAAACTCTTGCTGACCTGCACCGTCACATTGTTGAACACGCGCCAGCCCACACACATGCCGCTCGAGGAGCCGAAGTGGGCGCTCAAACGCGGTGCCGACTCGCAGGGAGGCGCCGACAGAAAGAAGTTGCTGACGCAGATTGGCAGCGAGGCGGGAGGCGGAGGTTCCAAGCAGGCGGTGCTGGAGCGCATGATGAAAGTGCTCGCCGCTCTCGCCCTCACGCAGGCGGCGGAGCTGCGCGATCTGATCGCGGCGGTCTATTTCACGTTCCTCATCCCGTCAGACGCCAGCATCGCGGTCGCCATGAAGAAGGCGGGCCAAGATTATCACGCCCAGGCCAAGCTGCTGAAGTCCGGAGGCGGTGGCAGCCACGATATCCTCGGTCCGCCTTTCCTGCGCGTCTTCAAAGCGCTCCTGCAGGCGGCGCGCGAGGTAGCGGGCCTTACGGGCCAGCACCGCGAGACGATTGCCGAGTTCTGGGCCAACCAGGTCTTGAAGGAGGAGCTGTTCGCGCTGGCGGAGCAGATCCGCCATTGCAGGATCCGCGACACCCGCAAGAAAGAAAATGCCAAGGACATGATGAGGATCACGATTTGTTTCTCGAACCAGTGGAAAGATCTCGAAGTGGCGGTGGTATCAGCCATCAAGAAGGAGAACGGCGTGTTGAAGATCGGCCCGCCCCCGCGCGGGCCGTTGGAGAGGGAAGCATCCAAACTGCTCGACGAATTGAACAACATGAGCTGAGGAGTTCGAGGAGAGAAAGTATCGGGTCTGAGGAGAGTGAGCTTAGGCGCCTTGCTGCGCGTCTTGAAATTTTTTCAGTCCGCATGGCGGAACTTCTTTTAAGAGGGGTGATCTCTCCTGGTGCTGCACTCTCGTTTCTGCGTGCTCGTGAAGGCCGATTTAGGCCACCGAGTATTCCTGAAAAAGGGAAGGGTCGGGGTACGTCGTGGGAGTCGGGGGGCGGGAGAAGCTCTGTGTGACTAGCGGCTTGTGCTATCAGGCCCACGTGTGGCCATCCACAAGCCGTGGCGCTTGCAGGCCAGTCTCGGGCCTCCCCGAGCAGTGCGCCTGCCGCCATCTTCCAGTTGGCACTATTAGTGTGCTTCGCCGATGCCTTGATTTTGAGACTGAGAGACAACTTGGCGTCAATGGTGGTCTTATCTT
>CAUYUJ010020915.1:598508-601008 GCA_963575745.1 Prorocentrum cordatum | reverse complement strand
GGCCCCGCAGGCACGCGCGCTCTCCACTCCTTGGCAACTCCGTGTGCGCATCGTCTGAGCCACCGTACCGCGGCTTCGAGCCATGCCCTGCACCATCTCTCGCGCCCTTGTCCTCCTTTCCGCCCCGTGGGCGCCGCTGTCGGCCATGGCCCTGCAGGCAGAAGGCCACGGCCACGGCGACAGGGGCCAAGGCCACGCTGGCGAGGGCCACGGCCACGGCGTCTCGCACGCCTCACGCGGCCACGGCTCCGGCCACGGACACGGCCACGGCCACGGCAAGGTCCAGGCCCATGGTCACGGCAGCAAGAGCCACGGGAAAGTCGTTTCCCACGTCCACGGCCACAAAGACAAGGACCATGTTCGCAACAGCAAGGCCAAGATCCAGAAGTTGCTCAAGGACGAGCTCTTCAGCCCCTCCCACCGCTTCGCTGGCCAGGCGGTGACTGTCTCCGAGGGTTGCGACAGCTGGAAGGGAGAGGGGCTACACTGCGAGACCGAGTTCCCCGAGCACGCCCTCGTGCGCGACTGGGTCCCCCCAGATGCCGTGGTCATGGAGTTCGGCGCCCGCTTCGGCACGACCAGCTGCGAGATCGCGCGCAAGCTCAACAACAGTGGCAACGTGGTGGTCGTGGAGCCCGACCTGAATGTGTGGGATGTCCTCGAGGCGAACCTGAAGTCGCACGAGTGCAACGCCCACCTGCTCCGCGGCGCGGTGAGTTCGGTGGACCTTCACATGGCGGCCAAGCTCAACGTGAAGCGCGGCTACTCCAACAGGGCGCTGCAGAAGGGCGGCGTCGTGGTGCCTGGCTACCAGTTACAAGAGGTGGAGGCTGCCCTCGGTAAGAAGGTGGACACCCTGCTCATCGATTGCGAGGGCTGCGCCCAGGCAGGGTGCTCTTCGATTCGATCGATCCCGTTCGATATCGAGTTCGGCTGGCCCGATCCGATTCGATCCTGGTTTGCCGACGATCCGATTCGGCCCGATGCTGGCTCTGCGTGTTGTACGTCCTAGCGCAGCCGATCCGATTCGACCTTGACTCCGTGCCGATGCAGCCCGATCCGACGCAGAGTCCCATCCGATCCGACTTCCCGATTCGGTGCTGACTGATCCTGCGCAGGACATGATGGACCAGCTGGGCCCCGTCATCGAGAGCGGGCAGGTCAAGCTGCTGCTCATCGAGGGCGACATGCCGGTGGGCGCCAAGGACTGCCACTCCCACTGCATGGACTACGAGAAATTCTTCGCCTACCTCGCCAAGCACGGCTTCGAGCAGGTCGACAAGTTCAACGACTGCGACATTGCGCGCACTGGCGCTCCCAAGGGCAAATGGTGCGGCAAATGGATTGACCACTTCGCCTTTCGCCGCAAGTGAGCTGTAGCGAATACGGTGCTTGCGCGTCCGAGGCCGCTGCGGGCACGTCGTCGAGGCGAGGCCAGTGCTGAGCTTGAAGGTGTCACGCCCTGTGTGTGCCGACGAGTGAGCAGCCGAGCAGCCCTACGGCAGAGTCGCCGGACATGCGCACGGGGCGTGCAATCACAGCTGAGAGAGCCACGCATAGCGAGCTAGTTCCCAATGTTGCCTGTCAGTGGGAGGGAGGTGGGAAGGTCGAGGAGCAAAAGGCAGGAGCAGATGGAGGAAGAGCACGAAGGAAGTTATGGAGGCTGAAGGTGGGGTGGGATGAGGAGGGGAAGGGGAAGGAGCAGAGGGAGTAGGAGAAGCATGATGATGATGATGATGAGGAGGAGGAGGAGGAGGAGGAGGAGGAGGATGAGGATGAGGATGAGAATGAGGATGAGGATGGGGATGAGGATGAGGATGAGGATGAGGATGAGGATGCTGGTGATGATGATGATGATGATGATGATGATGATGATGATGATGATGATGATGATGATACGGATCATGATCATGATGCTGATGCTGATGATGATGATGCTGATGTAGATGTTGATGCTGATGATGATGGCCATGATGATGATGATGATGATGATGATGATGATGATGATGATGATGATGATGATGATGATAATGATGATGAGGATGAGGATGATGATGATGATGATGATGATGATGATGATGATGATGGTGATGGTGATGATGATGATGATGATGGTGATGGGGATGTGATGGTGATGGTGATGGTGATGGTGATGGTGATGGGATGATGATGATAATGATGATGAGGCGGAGAGCGGAGGAGGAGGAGGAGGAGGAGGAGGAGGACGACGACGACGACGACGACGAGCAGCAGCAGCAGCAGCAGCAGCAGCAGCAGCAGCAGCGCCATGCCTCCCCTTTCTGTTAGATCGCACGCTCTGAGCGCGACCCCGGCGCCCTTGGCGGCACGAAAAGCAGGGCGGGGACAGGCGGCATCCACCCTCAGAGGGGCCCCCCCGGCTTTTCGCAAGGCACGGGGAGGGCCCGGCTCTTCGAGCGGCCGAGCCCTTCCTCAGAGCCCCCCCGCTGCTGTCTTGCACGACTGCCCGCCTCTCTCCTCC
>CAUYUJ010020915.1:559418-598408 GCA_963575745.1 Prorocentrum cordatum | reverse complement strand
TCGCGGGCTGCTGGAAGGCTCGCGCTCGGCAAAAATGCGGTGCTGGAGCGCACCCTCGTGTTCGGCATGAGCTGCTTGAGCGTTCGCCCTCGGAAAAAACACTGGAGCGAAGTCCCGCTTAGCGCTTTGCGCGTATAGAATATGGGTGTGGCGGGGTGACGAGGGCCGCGACGGGGGCTGGGGTTGCTAGCATTGTACTCGCGCCTCGCTCTCAAATAAGGCCGATTTCGCTTACATGCCCTGCCGCATGTGTCGCAACGCCACGTGCGTGTGGGTGACGAGCGGGTGCACGCGCGTGCGCGTGCGCGTGGCTAGGAAGGTCTGCGTGTATCCGTGTGTGTGTGTGTGCACGCACGTGCGCGCCAGCTCTTCGATAGAATCCAAAAGAACAAAAACGAGCGAGAACGATGACGAACAGGGACGGGGGGTCGGGGAACCAAGACGTATCCCCCAAACCGCCCCCGATAAATAAACTTGCTCGTTAAAATATCAGCAGCCACAGTCCGCCACCGTGCCTTGCGCACGTTGGGATGGGTTGGAAGTTGGAATACTCCGATGCTGTCTGGTGAGGTCCCCTGCCTGACACCCGCCCCGGAGGTTGTTTCGACGATCTGCTTGGCCGCCAGACAGCGCCAATACACCAAACTAGACCAACATGTCTCGAAAATAAAACTGCCGCAATACGGCCCAAGAGGCCCCCGATACAGCCCAAGAAGCCTCCCGTCGGTCTCTCAATCCGTTTCGCGCTCCCGCGGCTTCGGGCTTCGGACGGCCCAAGACGGCCCCAGATGCCTCCAAGACGGGCAGAGAGGCCCCAAGACGGCCCATGAGGCACTCAGTATACAGCCCCAAGACGGCCTAAGTATCTTCACAACGGCCCGAAAGCGCCCCAAGAGGGCCCCCAAACAGCCAAGAGAAGCCCCCGAGACGGCCTCCGAAAGAGTCAGGCGGGCCAAGGAAGTCGTAAAACAGCCCTCGAGGGCTCCAGAGGCCCTCCAGAGGCGAAGAAGCCAACAACACTCATTGACTATTGTTTTTCAATGGTTTCGCTTGTCTGCCTTCTCAGGCTTCCAACAGCCCAGAGTGCCCCACCACGGCCCAGGAGATCTGCATGACGGCCAGAGGGCTCCTCAGGAGGACACCAAGACGGCCCAGAGAGTCCCCCCCGAAATGGCCCCAAAGGGCCTCCAGACGGCCCCAAGGAGTCACGAGACGGCCCGAAAGCGACCTCCATGACGGCCCGACAGCGCCCCAAGAGGACCCCACAGCGTCCCAGCGAGGCCTCCCAGAGGCGTCAGGCGGGCCAAGCGTACCACAAGACTGCCCACAGAAGGCCCCGCCCCCAAGAGTCGAGGGCACGAGGGCAAGTTTAAGACCCCCTCGAGTTAAGACCGCGCGCTGACTTGCCGTGGGTCTTTACTTCTACCTCCTTCACGCCAGGGGCCTCAACGTTGTTTTTCGTGTTGGTTTCGTTTTCATGCTCGTGTTGTGCTACCTGTTGTTTCCTGTACCTCCCTGCCAACATGTAAAACAAAGCACAGCCGAAGCCCAGCAAAACAACGTTTAGGTCCAGCCCTGCTCGAGCTCAGACCGCGCGCTGACTTGCAGGGGGTCTTTACTTCTATATTTAGGTCGGGCATGTCCCTCCCAGGCGGATCTTGGACGAAAAAAATAATAGTCCATACATGCTCAAATATTGCCAACAACAGTAGAAACATCGTCCCCAGATATTTGTTTTTGACAGTTCCTGGATATTCCTCCTGTAGAGGGACGTGCCCGATGTAAGTACACCCTGCGAAATGCTTAAGAAATCATGGGTTAAGAAATTCATGGTCTCAGAACTTGAACAAAAAACCCAACACTTCTGTGAAAAACTTAAGATTTGCATCGAAACGTTAAGAATAATCGAGACCCTGGCCGAAAACTTAGGTTCTCTTAAGCATCGCCCAAGAGGGACGTGCTCCCCGCGGACACCTCCTCCTCCTCCTCCTCCTCCTCCTCCTCCTCCCTCCTCCTCCCCTCCTCTCCTCCTCCTCCTGCCTCCTCTCCTCTCTTTCCTCTCCCCCTCCTCCTCCTCCTCCGCTCCTCCTCCTCCTCCGCTTCCTCCTCTCCTGTGGGGACGTGCCCGATGTAAAGTATACCTCTCTCGCGCGGCGCTCTGTGCGCTGCCCCGGCTCATTTCGGGCTGGCAGGCCGCAGCCCAGCTGGGCAACCCACCCGGCCGCACGAGGTGACCGAACCCTCCCTCCTCCTCCCTCCCTCCTCCGCCTCTCATCACCCTCCTACCTCCTCCTCCTCCAGCCTCCTCCTCCCTCCTCCCATCCCTCCCTCCTCCTCCTCCTCCTCCTCCTCCTCCCTTCCCTCCTCCTCCTCCTCCTCCTCCTCCATTCCCTCCTCCTCCTCCTCCTCCGCCTCCTGCGACCTCTGGCGCGCGGCTGTCCGGGCACGCGGGCGTGGCACGCCGGAGAGCGCGCAGGCAGCTGCTACCGTTGGGTCGGGCATGTCCCCCATACAGGCGGATGCTGGGCGAAGATGACAAATATTTGGAAAATAGTTTCAAACCGTCAAACATAGCCAAACAATCGTCCCCAAACCATGTTTTGACTGTGTTTGGAGATTCCTCCTGTAGAGGGGCATGCCCGACTTGGTGCTACCGCATCGCGTGCAGCGATCGGAGGACCCTGGTGTTAGGTCGGGCATGTCCTCCCACAGGCGGATTTCGGACGGAAGATAAAAACAAATCCCCCCAAACATACAACAATAGCAACACATTGTCAAACAAATCATCCCCAGACAATTTGTTTTTGTATTTTTTGATTTTCCTCCTGTAGAGGGACAGGCCCGACTTAACCCTGGTAGGCCCGCGCCAAAGGTCACTCTGGCTTTCGGATCGCAAATTTCAGGGTCCTGGCGGCCGCCTGTGCGGATCCTGGCACCCCTGGAAGAAAAGCCCCCCCGCGAGGCGCAGCGCGGCTGCAGGAAGGCATCCCAGGCCTGGGGTCAGGTCGGTCCTGTCCCCCTGCAAGGGGGATCTGGGACGGAAAAGGAAAGACATCAAACAAGTACGGTAGGTTTGTGCAGCGTTGGCACGCGCAAAGGTTTTTGACACCGAATCTATCGTTAAACCTTGAATCGATCGCGATTCCGATCGTTCAAAATTGAATCCCGTCGGGTCTGGTGGCGCTGCCGTGTCCATCGGGGCTGCCGCGTCGTGGACTTGAACCTTGAGTGCACTCGTCGGCGTCGCCGGCGCGCCAACGCCGCACGAACCTACCGTACGCAAAACAATCCCAACATGTAAAACAGGTTTCTGGCTAGTCTTGAACTGTCCCCCCTGAAGAGGGACAGGCCCGACTTCAGCCTGGGGGGGGGAGCAGAGCAAAAGGGGCACCGACACCGCTCCCACCACGGACCCCCCTCCGCGGGCGCGTTGCGGGGCATAACGAGGTCGAGGCGAGGCCGGCCGTGGCGGCGAGGGACGTCCAGAGGACCGGGAGCGGCGGACGGTGCATCCAGGACCAGGGATATCCAGGGATATCCAGGACCAGGACCAGGACGAGGGATATCCAGGGATATCCAGGGATATCCAGGGATATCCAGGACCAGGGATATATCCAGGACCAGGGATATCCAGGACCAGGACGAGGGATATCCAGGACCCTCCCCGAGCCCGATTTTTCGGGCCCGCCGTACCTCACACGATCTCGAGAGAAACTGGGGGGAAAACAAGCCCACCCCGCTTTTGGCCACCCTCGCCTCCAAGAGATGCCAAACGACGCCAAATTGTCACCTGTACTGGTCAGGCCGCTTGACGAGGAGGCGCGTGGTATGGCTTGGTTTTGCCTGGAAGCGAAAGCGGGGTAGGTAATTCACGCTCTGAGAAACGGGAGAACATTTCAGCCCTAATGTTCAAGATCCTTGTATATTGATTTCTGCCATGCTCTGCCGTCGCTGTTTTCGCCGTGCCTCTGCGGAGATAGCGCCCCTACTTTTTTCAGGCGGCATTATCCGCCCTGCTTGCTCGCACCGTTCGGGGTGCAGTTCCGACACAGTGTACAAAATCGGAAATCCACCAATAACAGCAGATCCGAAGTCAGGAGAGAGCCGACGAAGGCGCCCGAAAACCCTCAGGCGAAGGGTGCTTCGGCCCAAATGCACTACCAGGACCACGCAAACCGAGTGAAGTGTCGCAGCGTCCACGGGTCCAGCCACGGTGGGCGCCAAAACGCAGCCATTGAGCGCCTCGAGGCGGGTCCTGAGGCCCCTCTCCATGGTACGTCTGCTCTGAAGTAGATTATTTGGCCCCCCCCACGCCACGGATGTATATATGCAAAGACACCATCCGACGAACATTGCAAATACCTTCCGGGAGGGTGGCGGTGCATAATGCCGGGGGCTCTCAGTAGCGATGTACACCCCCTGGAGGCCCAGGAAGATCTATTGGAAGGAGGCTGCTTCCTTGAAGGCCTTGGACCTGCTTCTCTGTAAGGCCCGCGCCTTCTAAGAAGTAGGGTTGCTTTCTAGAGTTTGTGTTGCTCGCCGCCCCCCCCCCACCCTCTGCGCGTGGCTGACCCTGGTGTTTCTGTTCTGGGGTAAATTTTCTGGCCTCCCCTGAGCACCCAGCGATCCGACGCCGTGATTTCGTCAATTGGGGTCCCGACGAGTCCCGACCCGTTCCCAGGGACCGGCTTCTCACATCCTTGGTCGTTTTTGACGGTCCTGGGGCCCAGCGAGGGCCCCGAATGTCACAACAAACCTTCGTTTTGACATTTTCACTCTGATGGAACGCCTTTTTTTGCTCGCGGCCATGAAGGGCGTGCTATGGGGGGGGGGGAGGGTGGGACGGGGGGGCTCCCACCCTCCGAACACGTTTGCCCGTAGCGCTGCAGCAGCGCCCGGGACGGGAACGCACTGAGGATGGAGGGGGCGTGACGTCTGGGCGGGGGGGGGAAAAAAAAAAAAAAAAGAAAAAAGGGGGGGGGGGATGGAGAAGAGGGGGGAGGGCAGGGTAGGGGAGGGGCGTGGACGTCTTGCGGAGGGGGGGGGGGGGGGGGGGGGATGAGAGGGCGGGGGAAGGGGGGGGAGGGCAGGGAGCGGAACGGGCGGTATGGCCCAGAGGGTGCCCAAAACACTCCCGTGGACCCCTGGGCATGCGGCCGCCGAGGACAGGCCTCCGGCTGCTGAGCCGCCAGGCACCCCTCGAGCGCGGGCGCCCGGGCGCCCCGCGCGGACCGGCGGGCCGCCGCCAGGGCGCGGCAGCTGCGCATCTCGGCGGCTGGCGGCTCGCCGCGGGGCAGTCCTCAAAAATCCTCCGAAGCCGAGCGGCCCAGGGCGCCAGGGCCCCCTCGTCGTCGTCGTCGTCGTCGTCGTCGTCGTCGTCGTCGTCGTCGTCGTCGTCGTCGTCGTCGAAGTCGTCGTCGTCGTCGGCGTCGTCGTCGTCGTCGTTGGCGGCGGCGTCGTCGTCGTCGTCGTCGTCGTCGTCGTCGTCGTCGTCGAAGTCGTCGTCGTCGTCGGCGTCGTCGTCGTCGTCGTTGGCGGCGTCGGCGTCGTCGAAGTCGTCGTCGTCGTCGTCGGCGTCGTCGTCGTCGTCGTTGGCGGCGTCGGCGTCAGCGTCGGCGTCAGCGTCGGCGTCAGCGTCGGTGGCGTCGTCGTCGGCGCCGGCCTAAGGCGCGCGTCGTCGTCGGCGTCCCGGCGGCGTCGGCGCGGCGTCGGCGTCGGCGTCTCGGCGTCGTCGCGTCATCTGCGGCGGCGGCGGCGTCGGGCGCGTCGGCGTCGGGATCAGCGTCGGCGTAGGCTTCGGCTCGATATCGTCGTCGCAACTCGCCGTCGTCGGCGATCTTCGTCGTCGTAGTCGGCGGCGTCGACAGTCGGCGTCGACGTCGCGTCGCGTCGGCGTCGCGTACGGCGCCGGGTCGGCGTCGCGCGGCGTCGGCGTCGGCGACCGCTCGGCGTCGGCGCCGTCGTCGGCGCGGCTCGGCGTCGGCGGCCGTCGGCGTCGCGTTTGCGTAGGCGTCGGCGACGGCGTCGGCGGCGGCGTCGGAGTCGCGTCGCTCGGCGTCGGCGTCGGCGTCGGCGTCGGCGCCGTCGTCGTCGTCGCCGCGCCGGCGTCGCGTCGTCGGCGTCGGCGTCGGCTTCGGCGTCGGCGTCGGCGTCGGCGTAGTGGTCGTCGTCGTCGGCGGCGTCGGCGGCGGCGGCGTCGGCGTCGGCGTCGGAGTCGGCGTCGGCGTCGTCGGCGTCGTCGTCGTCGTCTGCGTCGGCGGCGGCGGCGTCGGCGTCGTCGGCGTCGGCTTCGGCGTCGTCGTCGGCGTCGGCGTCGGCGTCGGCGGCGTCGGCGTCGGCGTCGGCGTCGGCGCCAGCGTCGTCGTCGGCGTCGTCGTCGTCGGGGTCTTTCCGAGCCCCTTCCCCCCTCAGACTCCACCTGGTGGATACATACTTCCCCTCCGGGCCAACACCGGCGTCCATCGCGCGACTCTGCGACTCTTCAAATCTATGCGTGTTTTTTCTTGAAGCCGCAACCCCAATCAAGAGGTCTAGCGAGCAATCGCAAGGCCAACCGCGTGGTCGACCCGCGCACGTGCGCATCCACAGACATCACATACGGAACGCGCCACCCACTGGTGGGAGACTCGCTCATCATCACCTGGCCCTCTGACCAAGGGGCTGGTGGCAGGAAAGGAAACTCAAACGGCGCAGCGCGGCAGGCGCAGAGAAGCATAGAACAGCGATGCTGGAACCGCCCTTACTAGCAGTGCAAAGTCGGCAACGCTCCAGGATGGCGAAACGAGGGCGGCAGACAGTCGGATCGACCACCTGACTGCGGGCGGCGGGGCGAGCCGAACTCAAAGTCACCAGCGCAGCAGACCTGCGGACAAGGAAAAGGCAGGAGACACGCCAGCGTTGGAAAAACACAAACTAAGTTGTGCAACGGCTGAAACCTCACCAGGGCGAGCGCAGCAATACTTGGCCGACTCTAAGCACTGCGATCACTGTCGGCTATCACGAGGCACGGAAAAATGTTTCACCAACTTCCCGTTCTGCATGATCCAAGGGTCACGGAATTGGCGGGTATAATCGACCGCAAACCACCCAATGTAGGCACACGGAAAGCCAAACCAGTTGGTTACTGTCGGACCCCACACGAGCCATCTGGTGAGCGCGATGTTCACTTTGTTGTGCAGCTGGGGACAGACCTTGCTGAGGGTCCTCAACTCCGCTGCGTCGAGGCAGCGGCTACGTCGGTCCGTAGGCTGGCGTTTAGCGTGCACGATGGCATGTGGTGTCGGGATCATCCTGAGCTTCGTCGAGCCAAATGACTGGGCTGCAGCAAAACAGGGAGATGATCGAGGCCCCGGCGCGCCCCAACACTTGGGCACCCACACATATCCTAAGGCTGTTGCAGCTGCTGTGTCGCCGAGTTGAACAACCCCATAGCGGCGACCTGCCACAACGTCCTGGCCTTCATAGAGATCGGACCACGACCACGCTCGCTCTCTGGCGAGAGTGGCCCGGCAGGCACGGTGATAGCATCTGGTGCTGTGCACTAGTTCGCTCCCATCATCGGTATCATGTGACAACACGGAGTTCCACGGTGATCGTGCCGTCACCGGACGCTCAACTCTCCAGCGTGGATTGAGTCGGCTAGCGATGGCGGGAAGAAGAGAGACGAAACACATCACGTTCTGCCATCGACTGGAAGGCATGCTGGGCGGGGGCTTGCGACCCCGCTGACACGATGAAAATGGTCCGAAACGCTCGAGCCAGGGCATTATACGCGCGCTTCCCGTCATCCGCCAGGTCTGGATAGATGAAGTACCCCGAGCCCTTCCCCCCTCAGACCCCCCATTTCCTTCCGGGCCTGAACCAACGTCCATCGCGTGACTCTTCGAGTCTATGCCAATACGCGCTTCCCGTCATCCGCTAGGTCGTGATAAATGTGGAACCCCGAGCCCTCCCCCCTCAGACACCCCCAATTACAAATGTTTCCCTCCGGGCCGGGAACAACCTCAATCGCGTGACTCTTCGAATCTACGCGCGCTTCCCGTCATCCACCACCCTATATTCGTAAAAGCTTCATTATATATGATGCAGATTCAGCCAGGACGTCCAACTCGCTTCCCGTACCTCGAAGACGCTTCCCGTCATCCGCCAAGGTCTGACCACGGAGCAACCCTGGACCCCTCTTCCCCAGCCCCCCCCCACTTGCTATTATTTCCCTCCGGGCATGCGCCAACGTCCATCGCGCGACTCTTCGAGTCGACGCGCGCTTCCCGTCATCCGCTAACGAGAAATCGTATGCAACCTTTTCATGACGTGAACGGGAAGCGCGTGAAAGAGAAGAGCTGTGCAAAAACGTGCAGCACCATCACGATGAACCGTAACGTGGGCGAGCTCCACGAATGTCCACAGGGGATACCTATGGACGCGCGCTCCCCGAACGTTGACAAACCTGTTCCTGAATATCCTACGAACGTCTTCTCTACGGCGTGGCGTTTTGAACCGGCGTCGCCCTTTGAACTGAACCGTTACCATACGACGACGGCGACGACGATGACGACGACGATGACGACGATGATGGAGACAAATGTACCACAGGTCGGCAGGGGACAGATCTGCCACAGGACGAACAGTGACCTGATGGCCGCCCGGGGGAAAAATATATACCACAGGCCGGCTGGCTGGAGACAAATATACCACAGGACGGCTGGACACAAACGTACCACATGTCGGCTGGAGATAAATATACCACACGTCGGATGGAGGTAAATACGCCACAGGACGGATGGTGATCGGATGGCCGCCGAGGAGACAAATATACCACAGGTCGGCTGGAGACAAATATACCAAAGGACTCCAGAGACAAATATACTACATAACGGCAGGACACAAATATGCCACAGGATGGGTGGTGATCGGATGGCCGCCCAGGAGACAAATATACCACCGTTCGGCTGGAGACAAATATGTCAAAGGACGGCTGGTAGAGTTCAGATGTGGGGCTGACCCCGAACGCCCACAAACGATACCAGGTGGAGTTCACTACCCGCGCGAGTTCAGACGTGGCGCTGACAGGAGAGGAAGGAGGAATATGAGGAAACCTGATGGTATCGAGGAACCGTCCGAAGGCCATGTTTGTTGGATGTCTCTGGCAAGACGCGCATTGTTCAACAAAACGGTTAACAAACCTCTGGTTGTTCAACAAGTTCGCCGTCTTCGGCCACCTTGAAGGTCATCCGAGATCGCTCTCAACAAATGTTTGAACACAGCCCTTCATACACCCAGCGGTTCGAGGATGTCCCAGGCGAGAGCCCCATTCTCGAAGATTCGAAAATGTGGCGAGCGATTCCAAGATCTCCATTTGCGGAGGATGTCTCAAGCGAACTCGTTATGTTTAACATCAGAGTGAAGGGGCCGGACGGTCATTCACTGTCCCTGGGTGCGTGGCTGTAATGGGATTCCGCGGTGCGGATTCGTGTTGTTGTTGTTTGTTGTTTGTTGTTGTTGTTGTTGTTGTTGTTGTTGTTGTTGTTGTTGTTGTTTGTTGTTTGTTGTTTGTTGTTTGTTTGTTGTTGATTGTTGTCGTCGTCCCACCCGCAACCCGCCCCGCGACCAACCCGCGACCCACCCGCGACCCGCGACCCACCCGCGACCCACCCGCGACCCACCCGCGACCCACCCGCGACCCACCCCGCGACCCACCCCGCGACCCACCCCACGACCCACCCCGCGACCCACCCCGCGACCCACCCGCGTCACCCGCGACCCACCCGCAACCCACCCCCCGACCCACCCGCGACCCACTTTCGACCCAAACCACGTTTTTGCATTCCTTCCAAGGGGGGGGCCCGCGACCCACCCCGCGACCAACTCGCGACCAACCCGCGACCCAAACCACGTTCAGGGTACAAACCAAATTTATCGGCGCCTGCGGCGGGCATCTTTTGCCTGCGTTTTCAAGTGGGGAGCCCGCGGCCCACCCGCGACCACGTTCAGGGTACACACCATTTTTTCGGCGCCTGCGGCGGGCATCTGTTGCATTCGTTCCCGGTGGAGAACCCGCGGCCCACCCGCGACCCAAACCACGTTCAGTGTACGAACCAATTTTTTTGGCGCCTGCGGCGGGCTGCTTTTGCATCCCTTCCAGGTGGAGGTGGAGAACACGCGACCCACCCGCGACTCAAACCACGTTCACTGAACAAACCAATGCCGCACAAGCGCGGCGGCGGATTTTTGCATGCCGTCTGAGCCCGCAAGGACCTCTTCAAGCCCCGCGCATCCACACCAGCCCGTCCAGCAACTTTGCCCTGGCGAGTTGCCTTGATCAGAGAAGTCGGGGAGCATAAAGTGGAAAAAAGGATTGCGTTGCCTTGATCTTGGGAAAGGAGGGGGAGGCAGGAGGAGTAAACAGGGGACGAGCAGGACGCGGAAGAAGAGAGGATGTAAGGAGAATGTGGAGAAAGAGGAGGAGGAGGAGCAGGAGGACGAGGAGGGGGAGGAGGGGGAGGAGGGGGAGGAGGAGGACGAGGAGGGGGAGGAGGGGGAGGATGATGATGATGGACGACAATTGGAGGACGATGATGGAGGCCGATGAGGGGGAGGACGACAATGGGAGGACGATGATGAAAGGACGAGGGGGGGAGAGGGAGGACGAGGAAGAAGAGGAGGAGGAGGAGGAGGACGAGGTGGAGGAGGAGGATGACGATAACGATGAGGACGAGGACGAGGAGGAGGAGGAGGAGGAGGAGGAGGAGAGCGCCATCGACAGGGAAGGTGGGGGCCACGAGGTCCGCCGGCTCGACGACGCCCGCGTCGCCCGCGCCCGCCCCCTCACTCTTATCCGCAATTGCGGGGTGCTATATAAAACTTCTTAAACGATAGCCCCCAAGATCCCGATGGTGTGAGGAGGTCTCGAGCGAAACGCTCAGTTTGGGAACTTTTCCTGACATGAACGGGAAGCGCGTGGAAGGGAAGAATTGCGCAAGAACTTTCAGCATCGTCGCGATCAAATGTAATATCAGAGTGAGGGGGCCGAACGGTCATTCACTGTCCCTGGGCGCGTGGCTGTAATGGGATTCCGCGGTGCGGATTCGTGTTGTTGTTGTTTGTTGTTTGTTGTTTGTGGTTTGTTGTTTGTTGTTGTTGTTGTTGTTGTTGTTGTTGTTTGTTGTTTGTTGTTTGTTGTTTGTTGTTTGTTGTTTGTTGTTTGTTGTTTGTTGTTTGTTGTTTGTTGTTTGTTGTTTGTTGTTTGTTGGTTGTTGGTTGTTGTTTGTTGTTTGTTGTTTGTTGTTTGTTGTTTGTTGGTTGTTGTTTGTTGTTTGTTGTTTGTTGTTTGTTGTTTGTTGTTTGTTGTTTGTTGATTGTTCTTGTTGCTTGTTGCTTGTTGTTGTTGTTGTTGTTGTTGTTTGTTGTCGTCGTCCCACCCGCAACCCGCCCCGCGACCCACCCCGCGACCCACCCCGCGACCCACCCCGCGACCCACCCGCGACCCACCCGCGACCCACCCGCGACCCACGCCGCGACCCACCCCGCGACCCACCCCGCGACCCACCCCGCGACCCACGCCGCGACCCACCCCGCGACCCACCCCACGACCCACCCGCGACCCACCCGCGACCCACCCGCGACCCACCCGCGACCCACCCCGCGACCCACCCGCGACCCACCTTCGACCCAAACCGCGTTCAAGGTTCAAACGACAATTTTCGGCGCCTGCGGCGGTTTTTTTTTTGCATTCCTTCTAGGTGGAGAGTCCGCGACCCACCCCGCGACCAACTCGCGACCAACCCGCGACCCAAACCACGTTCAGGGTACAAACCACATTTTTCGGCGCCTGCGGCGGGCATCTTTTGCATTCGTGTCAGGTGGAGAGCCCGCGGCCCACCCGCGACCACGTTCAGGGTACAAACCAAATTTTTCGGCGCCTGCGGCGGGCATCTTTTGCATTCGTTCCCGGTGGAGAACCCGCGGCCCACCCGCGACCCAAACCACGTTCAGTGTACAAACCATTTTTTTTGGCGCCTGCGGCGGGCTGCTTTTGCATTCCTTCCAGGTGGAGGTGGAGAGCCCGCGACCCACCCGCGACTCAAACCACGTTCACTGAACAAACCAATGCCGCACAAGCGCGGCGGCGGATTTTTGCATGCCGTCTGAACCCGCAAGGACCTCTTCAAGCCCCGCGCATCCACACCAGCCCGTCCAGCAACTCTGCCCTGGCGAGTTGCCTTAATCAAAGAAGGCGGGGATCATAAAGTGGAAAAAAGGATTGCGTTGCAGTTATCTTGGGAAAGGAGGGGGAGGCAGGAGGAGTAAACAGGGGACGAGGAGAACGCGGAAGAAGAGAGGATGTAAGGAGAATGTGGAGAAAGAAAAGGAGGAGGAGCAGGAGGACGAGGAGGGGGAGGAGGGGGATGATGATGATGATGATGATGATGATGATGATGATGATGATGATGATGATGATGATGATGATGGACGACAATTGGAGGACGACGATGGAGGCCGATGAGGGGGAGGACGACAATGGGAGGACGATGATGAAAGGACGAGGGGGGGAGAGGGAGGACGGAGGAAGAAGAGGAGGAGGAGGACGAGGTGGAGGAGGAGGATGACGATGACGATGAGGACGAGGACGAGGAAGAGGAAGAGGAGGAGGGGGAGGAGGAGGAGGAGGAGGAGGAGGAGGAGAGCGCCATCGACAGGGAAGGTGGGGGCCACGAGGTCCGCCGGCTCGACGACGCCCGCGTCGCCCGCGCCCGCCCCCTCACTCTTATCCGCAATTGCGGGGTGCTGCGTAGTACTCCTCATCCCTCCCCCTCCCCTCCTCACCCTACCCCCTCCTCTCCGCTCTCCCTCCCCTCCTCCCCCTCGCCCGCAGTTCACAGCAACGCAACGTGACGCAACGCTACGCAACGCAACGCAACGCAGTGCGAACGCCATGCGAATGCAAAGGTTATGTGTCATGCCATGCGGCGCAATGCGACGCAACACGGTGCGCCCGCCCGCGCCGTCTGCACGCCCGCTCGCCCCCTCCGCGCCCGCCCGCCTCGCCCCTCCGCGCGCGCCTCGCACTCCGCTCATCTTGCCACTCCACGCCCATGCCACGCTCATCGGCTCCTCCCCACTCCCAGACATGACCGCGCGGTAAACAAAAGAATGAGAACAAATTAACTATAGCCGGAGTGCAGTATCCCCAAACAGGGTCTTTAGACCCACTGCGGTTTCCAAGGTCGATTGCGTGCACGTCCAGTGCGGGCTGGCATGGCATGTTAAAAATGCCTCCTCTTCCTCCTCCTCCTCCTCCTCCTCCTCTTCATCCCGAAAAGGCATCTCGAAAGAAACATCGTGACGTCGGATATCTGGGGAGGCCGTGAGGGGCGCCGAGGAAACCATAAGAAAGAGGCCTAAAGAAAAAGCAGTCCCTGGGATAAGATCGAGAGGTCCGCGGACGCACGTCTCGAAACAAACATCTGGACGTCGGATGTCTGGGGATGGCGGGAGGCAAAGCGCGGATGGCGGATGCTGAGGCGGCAAAATGACGGAGACGGCGACGGGGAAGCGGAGGCAGAGGCACAGCAGCGAAAGGCGAGAGGCGTGAGGCGGTAGGAGGGAAGAGGAGGCAGGCGGGAGGCAAGAGGAGGGAGGTGGGAGAAATGAGAGAGGTTTCAGGCAGAACGGGGCACACCATCTCGTGCGCAGCATCTCGAAGAACCCTGACGAAGAACCAGTCCCGGGGACTCGATCGAGAGGTCAGCGGGGTCACCTCTCGAAATAAAAATCGTGACGTCGGATGTCTGCGGAGGGCGGAAGGCAGGGCGCGCATGGCGGCATCTCGGAGCTTCGCATTGTGAGGATGGCTCGGGAGAAACGGGCTGGACCACCTCGCGTGCGGCATCTCGGAGCTCAGTATTGGATGATGCCCCAAGCGAAACGGGCCGTTCTACCTCTCGCTTCCCGCTAAGCCCTCTCATGCAACTCCATTCCTCATCCCTCCTCCTCCTCCTCCTCCTCCTTCTCGTCCTCCTCCTCCTCCTCCTCCTGCCTGCTCCCTCCTCCTCCTCCTCCTCCTCCTCCTCCGGCACGTTTTGGGACGTCGCTAAAAGGAATATAGAAATCCTGTTTGGGGAACCCTGTCTCGGAGCCCAGAGTTGCGAGGATGTCCCAGGTCGGACTTGGTCGACGAGTAAGCTGTCGGGTCGGCTCTGTGAGAGGCTCCACCGCCATGCTGTGAACTCAGAAGCAACTTTAAGAGGAAGCGGGGGCGGGCGCGGAAGCGAGGGGGCATGTCGTGATGGTTCCCTCGGGGATGATATCGAGAGGTACGCGGCGCACGTCTCAAAAGAAAAATCGTGACGTCGGATGTCCGGGGAGGGCGGAAGGCAGTGCGCGCATGACGGATGCTGAGGCGGCAGAAACGACGACGGCGGGGATGGGGAGGCGGAGGCAGAGGCGCAGCAGCGGGAGGCGGGAGGCGGGAGGCGGGAGGAGGGAAGAGGAACCAGGCGGGAGGAGGGAAGAGGGAGGCGGGAGAAGGAATGAGAGAGGTTGTGATTGGAGCTCCTGTGCTACGAAACGTCTCAGGCAGAATGGGCCAGACCATCTCGCGCGCAGCATCTTCGAGCCTCGCATTGCGAGGATGGCTCAATCGAAACGGGCCGGACCACCTCGCGAGCGACATTTTGGAGCTCAGTATTGGAAGGATGTCTCAAACGAAACGGGCCGGACAATCTTTCGTACACGTTTTGACAAGTCCACATCGCACTCGCTTCCCGTTAGGTCCTCTCCTGCAACTCCCTTCCTTCTCCCTCCTCCTCCTCCTCCTCCTCCTCCTCCTCCTCCTCCTCCTCCCCCTCCTCCTGCCTGCTCCCTCATGCACATCATCCGCCTTCTCCTTCTCCCTTCCATCTCCTTCTCCTTCTCCTCCTCCTCCTCCGCGACCTCCTCTTCATCCCGAACGGCATCTCGGAGCCTAGAGTTGCGAGGATGTCTCCAGCGCGGGCTGGACCATCTCGCGCGCGGCATCTCGGACCCCAGAGTTGCGACGATTTCTCGGGCAAACGTGCTGCGAGGAAGTCTCAGGCGAAACGGGCCGGACCACCCCGAGCGCGGCGTTTCAGAGCTCCGAGTTGCGGGGGCCTCCTGGTGCCTCCTGGGGCCTCCTGGGGACCTCCTGGGGCTTCCTCCTGGGCCTCCTGTGGCCTCCTGAACTCCACCTGGGGTTTCCTGAAGCCTCTTGGGGCTCCCAGGGGGGATATCAAACCTGTGGCCGTTTGGGTCTCTCCAAATGGAGGAGGGGGCACAATAGCAGGAATAATCAACGAATCGGCACCGGATGTGTATTAATTTGACACGTTCTGATAGGCGGCTTCCTGGGGCCTCCTGGGAGCCTCCTAGGAATCTCCTGGGAACCCTTGGGGCCTGCCCTGGGCGTCCTGCGGCTTCCTGGAGCTCACTGGGGCCTCCCCCTTCTCCTGCCTGCTCCCTCATGCACATCATCCGCCTCCTCCTTCTCCCTTCCATCTCCTCCTCCTCCTCCTCCTCCTCCTCCTCCTCCTCCTCCTCCTTTCGTCCTTTCGCCACTGGGCGGCCGCCCGCTTGCACGGGCGGACGCCGCTCGTCCACAGCCGCACACCGCGGCCTGCTCAGTACCCGAGCGCGTAGACGTCGTACTCGGCGTTCCTCATGGACTGCTGGGCACTCCAGGCCCACGAGAGAATTCAGGAGGTACACGAAGTAGGCCAATCGCCCGTGCACCACCTGACCGTTTGACCGCACACAACGGCCACCACGTTATAATAGTTGGATCCCTTTCTGATATGAAAGAATTGATCAGTCACGGACCCAACGCTGAATCCGAAGCACCTTGCGGAACCGATAGCACTTCGTGCAGCCTTCCCTGGAACTCCCACCTTTCCCCCCCCTTTTCCCCCCCCCCCCCCCCCCCTTACCACCCCCCCCTGGAACTCCATCGAAACGCCCTTGGCGAACCTTAGGATACGCTTGATCTGGCTGCGCCTTGTCTCACGGTTTTGGGCGGCCCCTGACTTTAAGGGTAGCTCTTTGGGAGATGTTACAGTATCGGGAGCATAGCTCGCGCGCCGCTGCCTTGGGCTCAAGGCACGCGCGCCCTATTTGCCCGGACACTGCTTGTGTTCGCTATGTGCTGGAAAGATCATTACATCGATCTTATCCTATCTTATCCATCCACCCCTCATACTGTACCCTCACAGCAGAGCGATGGATGCAATTTGCCAGGCTATATGCCCTATTTGAGTTACCAGGCTCACTTCCCCCCCCCCCCCCCCCCCCCCCCCCCCGCCCCCCTCCCCCCCCCCCCCCCCCCCCCACCCCCCCCCCCCCCCCCCCCACCCCCCCCCCCCCACCCCTCCCCCCCCTCCACCCACCCCCCCCCCCCCCCCCCCCCCCCCCCCCACCTCACCACCCCCCCCCCCCCCCCCACCCCCCCACACCCCCCTCCACTCCCCCTCCCCCCCCCCCCCCCACCCTACCTCCCCACCCCCACACACCCCCTCCCCCCCCCCCCCCCCCCGCCCCACCCACACCACTTTCGACTTGGTAGCGGAGCTGGCCGCACTCTCGTGTGGTCAGCTCTTGCTCTTCTCAGCCTCACATTCTTCGGCACGATCTTCGTGACCACCTACTACCCTGCGCCATCACTCCCAGTACATTTACGAGGATCTATTCAAGAGCAAGAAGCTACACGAGAGGTACGACGTCTAGACGACCAGATTGGTACCATATACGCTTCATCATTGCGTTACTATCAACCGCTCGGCAACGAGCCAATAACGCAATACCTGAAGCAAGGGCGGGGAAACCCGCCAGACAGAGCGCCTCGAAGACTCGACAAGGCGCTACCCCAGCGCGACACCGCTCATCATAACCATTCTTCGTTACACATTCTCGGGCTAATCGTTTTCGCTATCATATGGTTCGCGCTGGGGGCAGCAATCGCACACATGCGTCGGGGAGATAACAGCACCGATGGGCAAACACATGGCCCATATTGGGACCCTCAGGGTAATGTACCTTTTCGTGAGTACATTTACGAGGTCAACGCGTGGCTCAACGTTACAAGCGGACGTACGACGCCACAGGCCCAAGCGGCCGCAATACAACGCGGCCTGGGAGGCCTAGCGAGGACACTCGCCATGAGGGTACCGCCTGACATTATAAACTATGGTGCTGACATTGATGGGGTCCACACAGACCCAGTAACTTACATCATGTTCCTCCTCAGCATGAAGTTCGAACGCCTGGAAGATGAGCGACAGCTCACTTCCGGCACACAACTCATCGACTTCCATGTGCCTCTCGGGGAACGAATCGATGTCACTCTTACCCGATTCGAAATGGCCCGACTTGAGGCACAGTCGGTGGGATTCGACCTTCCTAACTTCCAACTGCTAACCACTATCCTATTCCGCGCCTTAGGCGTCGGCAACCAGAAAGCCATGCAACTCTTGCAGCCACTCAACCACCAAATGCCTCGAACACAACAACAATATGATGAGCTGCTGGAAAGGATGCGTTCGGTAGGTCACCTATCCGAACGATCCCTTGGCAACATAGGATCCGTGTTTGGAAGAGGAAGGGGATCTGGTAGTGGAAATTTCTACACTACCTTGACTACTGAAGTCCAGCCTGGAAACGGGCCCTCAAACATATGGGCCGATGACCCAGGAGAATCCACTGCTTTATTAGCAGGGGATCGATCACAACCAAGCTGGGCAACCAGCCCTCCTTCTAGAGAACCACAACCACACCGCTCGTTATGGGGGGGATCAAATCCCCTAACCGACGGTGTATCCACCTATTTAGGAGACGAAGATTTCGACTCCGGCACCGATACAGACACTATATCATCAGATGGTGTTGAAGCTCTAGATTGGTCAGATATCATGAATATGGATAACGACAATCAGCGTGCTGAGCATTTATTCTGGCTGTTACAACAGGCTAAACGAAGGTGGAGGAGGTCCACACGAAAACCAGTGCGTCGTGTTAGAAGGAGGATACGCAGAAGTTTTAAAGGAAAGGGTAAAGGCAAGCGTGGTCGTCGGAGGTTGAACGGGCGAGGTATCGCGGCATTTCTCCAGAGGCTCTCAGATGAACAACATGTTGAGATATTCTTTGGGGGAAAAGGCCGCGGTAAAGGCCGTAGAGAGACCTCAGGTAAAGGTAAAGGTAGGCGGGGAAACCCGCGAGGTAGAGACGGCCAGGTTCTCAAATGTCATGAATGTGGTAGTTCCGACCATCTTGTGCGAGATTGTCCAGCGAAGGGAAATGGAAACGGCATGTCGTCCGAAGTCCATTTCGGCTCGAGCACACCATCCATTGAGTATCTGAGCCTCCAGGACTTTGAGGCTATGGAACAGATATTTTTCACATGGGTCGTTGGCATGGACAACATTGACGAGCTCGAGGGGTATGGTCATGGATTATACGCGTATTACCTCGAATACGTCCGCCGGTTCGTCACGGGCAGTAAGGAAATCACTCCCGTGGAACACGGTACGCTCGGAAACGAGCCTCTTTCCTTCTTCGACTGGATGTTCGGGAACCCAGGTAACATCATGGCCTACGAGAGCGACGACGAGGACACCACTATAGAGGCTTCGCCTTCCGAGGTTCAACGGAACCTCGAACCTCCGCCCGAAATCCCGCCTGGAAACAGGCCTTCTTTGATGGGGGAATATCCCCAGACCACTGAAGACTTAATTGCAATGGAGTCTCAGGCATTTGTTCAGGCCTTCATTGCAGGCGAACCAGATATTCCGTTCATACCTCCTGGTTCGCTTGCTCCAGGCGAATATGGACCACGTACCCTTTTGCAGACCCTCATGAGGATGCATGAGATACTTACAATTGGTTATCCTGAGAGTCAAGAACACATCGAAGCTGGCATCATGACAGAACAGGATAATGATGCCTGCGGTAGCTCAGAGCTACTCTTGGCAGCTTTGACTCTCATTGACAGTATAAATCCCCAGGAAGTGCAGAGACACTTGATATACTCCCATGGTAGATGGCGTCGTGCCCTGGAAATGGCAATGGCTATGCGTGGTCATGATCTTCCCCCGCCAGGATGGAATCTCCAGGAGCTGGGGAGGAGGCCAAACCATACGGCCATGCGTAACATTGCTAGGCAGCCTATGCTCGTCGATGACCCTGAGCCGACGACTGTGCCTCCTACTCCAGGACAGCCGAGCGACGCCCAGACGCCGGCCATGCAGGGAAACCTGCCTTTACCAGATGCGCCAATGGCCATCATAATTGGTAGTTCGACATCAGAAGAAGTAGAAGGCGATGGTTGTGGGTTAGATGAGGATGACGCCACCATCCTCATGATGGACGTGACTGGTGAGGAAGAGGTCGATTTCGACCCTGATGAGTCTGAATCATCATCACCATCGGCACAAGAGCCACTTGCGCCGAGCTCCACCCAGCAGGGAGACCTGCCTCCATCGAGCGATCCATCTGGGATCGCAGAGGAGCCTCCTCAAGCACCTCCAACGGGTGCGGCTCCTGCTGCATCGGCAGCTTCTTCTGATGAGAACACCAGAAGATCTCGTTCCCATACGCGCGTCAGAGAAGAGCCACATCCCCAGGCTCGACTTCCTCGTGAGTGGAGACAGGCTGGCCCAAAGGAACACGCTCTCAGAAGAGGTGGCCAGCTACTTCCGCACAACGACCCACGACGCCGAAAAGGGGAACACTCGGCCTTCGGCCAGGGCAATCCTGCCTATAGGGACGGCGATGGCAGGCCCATCCGTGGAGGCTATCAGCTTGCAACAAACCTCCGCCGCCCTGAAATTCAAGAAGCGCGGACCCAGTTGCGAGATATTATCGCGGCTCGCAAGCAGTATAGGCCTCACGCTGCATGTGGTCCTTGTTCCCAGCCGTTCCAGAAACACAGGCCAGGATGCCCCGTTGGAAACAACGAAGGCCTGAGCCCCAACAGGGGCAAAACCCCTCCTAAAGAGGGCCATCCGCCACTTGGCCCGATGACACCGGAAGAGATCGCAGCAGTGAATAGTCGTCTCGGGATCTTGGGCCACTTGGATCCGAAAGAAGAAGAGAAACCTACTCCGGCTCCAAGGGGAATGGTAGCCATGACCCAGGAAGAGAAAGACGCGCTCTTTAGTCTTCCTGGCATGCGAGGAAACTCGCCTGGCGTATCTAGCCAGTCCCAACAACCAGAGCCGATCATCAAGGACGAGACAAAGGCTCAACGTGTGGCGGAAGATGAGGAGCGTATTCAGACAGTAGATGAACGCACACGCGAGGCAACTCGCAAGATGCTGGAGGATTCCAGCAAGCTCTACATGAAGGGGGCTAGAAAGCCCCCACCCCCACTAACTTCGAAGGCCAAGAGTGAACCCCCGACACCTAAGCCGTCTCCGGTGCCGAAACCGAAGGCGAGCTCTCAGAGCCCTGGGCCAGACGTGCACATGGAGGTGTCTCGATCTGCGACGCCGAGGCCGCCGATTGGCACAGCTCCTACACCAGCATCTGTGCCCAAGCAGCAACCTCAGGACCCCACTGAGGAACGAAGACGTCCGCTTAGCCGCAGCAAGTCCATTGCGAAACGGGCGGCAGCTTTCGAGCGCAGTGGTATGCACCTGCGCCAGCTTCGCCTGTGGCGGCTCGTTCCAGGAGGTCCGATGAAGGTGCTATGTCGAGGGGTAACTGGGCGCCGAAGATCAGGGGCAGCGCCAGTCGCGCATCTCCGCGGGGAAACCCGCCAGGCGCTGCTGCCGCAGCTTCCTCCTCTTCAGGAGCCGCAGCCTCTTCAGCAACAGAGGCTCCGATGCGGGGAAACCCGCCAGTAGTTCAGCTGCACCACCCAGGAGACACATCCTTTACTAGTGGGACTCCAGATCTGATTAGGGATAGACTGGCTCTTCGGAAGCTCCCACCGATACGTTCGGTGGATGAGTCATTCATGAAGGAATGCAGGAAGGCCGGAATTCTTCCCACATCCAATGATACTCTAAAAAGGTTAAGCAAAGCTATCAGCAGGATATGTAGACATGCGCCAGATAAGTCACATAATCCTGTGTGGCGCCTGAGATCTTTTGATGATCATGATGGTTGGATTAACCTCGTGGAACTCGTGGCTGACTTTCCGTGGAACACAGGTCACTCGAGACACGCTGGACATAACCCAAAATATGACGAGGCCAAAGTCATTAGCGAGCAGTTGTATGGTCGCTCGGTTGACCAACTCGCAGCCATCATGATGGAAGTTGTTCATGTTCGGGAACCAGACGGAGAAGAAAAACAGCGCCTTCAATTCAAGGTGCTAATGCGGGACTCCGGCGAGCCCGCTATCTTCGTCCGCGCCTCTCAGGGGCATTCATGGACATTGAAAGCTCCATGGTCGCTGTACAGTTACATTGTACTGTGCGACGAACCCGCTGGGAGACCGGCCCCATGCCCTGAAGTCGCCATGCATGGCACTCGATGGCACGCTTTCGAAGGTATCATGTGGTACGGCCTGTCCTGTAGACCTGAGCACAACACGAAGAAAAGGGGGACAGGCCGTTCACACATCCATTTCGTGCCGACAATGCGCCGCCGTGCCGTGAATTCAGACCTCATCATCTTTGTAGATTGGCGCAAGGCCATACAAGATGGTATGAAGTTCTGTTGGTCCGATAACGGAGTCCTCTTGTCCGAGGGAGATAACGGTATCATTGAACCGTATGACATTTCTCATGTAGAGGACCTGACCACTGGAAGGCAATGGCGCAACCCAGAATATTTGGGGAGCCGCCGTGCGCGAGTCTCTGTCAGTACGATGACTGCCTCAGATAGGTGGGCTGATGTTGGTGATTCCAGCATTAAGTACCAGTGGTCCCGAGACCAAGAGGGCGTTGATCCAGCCATGGTCTACCTCCACTGGGACGTTGGGGACCACTACAGCCCCACCCAGCTGGGAAACCAGCCTGAGATCTTTCGGATCTTTATGATCACCGAGAGTGAGGCCGGGAGCGCGGCTCCAAGCCGTGCCCCAAGCCAAGGGCCGAGCGCCGTGTCTTGGCAGGCCATAAGTACTTCAGACCTGGATCAGATTGCAGCTTGCAGCTTCGCTGAACCCTGATCAGGTAGAACAGCTGGCGGACAGGCTGTACCAGCAGGATCCCTGGGCCGCAGGCCAGGGAGCAATGTCCGCTATGGCCACGAGAAATCGTCAAGCCATGTAGGGAAACCTGCCTACAAGCGGACCTGCTCGGTTCGAGCCAATGCACGCAAGCCCCACACAGAGCATGCACACTCCAAGGGGCATGACTCCATCGGGCACTCCGCCAGCACAGTCCCCATTTGGGACACCTGTCCGCCCTGCCGTAAACGGCGCACTCATGGAGAGGTTAGCTGCGGCCAGGGCTGATCACAGCACAGCCCTCCTCAACATGATGCCGCCCGGCACGCCAACGAGTCAGCAGGGAAACCTGCCTGGTACACCAAGCCACCACAGGGCGGGTATACCCGACGACTATCGCTCTAGAGTGGCGGCCGCGGTACAGCAGGTGCAGAACCATAATCTGCCTCACCCAAGTGGGCAGAGGTGGAGGCCAGCCTGGTCCTGGGAACCGGAGGGTCCCAACCCGCGGGACCCCGCTCGGCAACGAGCCTTTATCCCGGCGTTCAACGCCCATCCGAGCATGTCTCAGGGCCAGAGGCCACCACCCACGCAGATGAATCCGCCATTATACCCTGACGGTACAAGGGTCCCGAACAATTTTGTTCGGGAATTGGCGGATCAGATGCATAACCTCACCAATGTGCGCTGCAGTGACCACTCCATGTACCCGCACATGGCCTTCATGCCTTCTCCAACATCACCAGAGGTGGCTGTACAACCCACTGCCCATTCAATATCGTCTGGCAGTAGGGGCGTGCCTGACTACATCAGGCAGACGCACCACACTCAGCAGGCATGTTTCAGGAGGAGGCAGGCGGTGCAAAGTGTACGGGACCAGTCACGTGCAGCTGCACTCGACGTGGTGCGTAATAGGGGCTCACCTTTGCGAGGAAACTCGCCTGCCGTGACTCCTACCACTTCCATGCCCAATGTCGAAGTGCAGGAAGTGCTGAATCCAGCGGGGACACCCCCATCAGCCTTCATGCCCTCCGAGACGGCATTGGAGAGGCAGCGGCGGGTATATCCCAGGGTAGCAGACGTAGAAGTCTTTACTGGGATGGAGGACACCTGTGCTGTATGCCTCGAAGAATTTCAGCCCAGGGATATTGTGTACCGCCTGAGGTGCAATCACCTATTCCACGAGGGATGCTGGAATTCTAACGTGGTGGGCCACGTGACAAACCAGCGTGAGGGAGATCCCCAGCAGCCACCATGTGCGATATGTCGTGCACCTGGCATTATAACATCGTCCTTCCCATGGACTGGCTCCCTTAGTCAGACTCCCGAGCAGTCAGCGAGGGAGCTGCGGGAGCTGAGGAGCATGGTGGAGGAGATGACGTCCAGGATGCTAGCTATGCAGACAGTTTCGTCACACCAGCAGGGACACCTGCCTGAAGAGGTAAGGCCGCCTATGGCAACGGGATATTTCGATCAGCTTATCCCGATGACGGCGCCTCAGCAGGGAAACCTGCATGATACTCCTCAGATGTCTCCCCAGAGTGGAGGCGAGGCTGAGATGTCACTGGACCCTGATCAGCTGCGCGAGTTGCGTGTACGACATTTCCAGAATCAGATGGATAATACGCACACAACGTTTATGTTAGATGCCAATAATCCTGAAACTGATAGTCCGTCGTTAGACCTATCAGAATCCTCAGCGGCGTCAGCAGCAACAGCAGCCAGGGCCATCAACATCTCAGCGACGAATGAGGAGTTCGAGGAGTGGCTGAGGTACCGGGATCACGTCACGAACGAGGGGCTGCAAGACATCGCCCTTCATTCGTACCTAACGCTGATAAGGCGCACTACCCGCGAGCAGTATATGAGCATACGTGATGAGTATGCCAACTGGCGGGAGGAGCGTGGTGATCACGCCCAGCACGTGTCGTACTTCCAGTACATTGACCTGGCACGCATGGCCGAGAGCGAGACGCATGCCAGTGTCGTGCGGGGTAACCCGCCAGGGAGTACGAATGTGCCGCGGGGAAACCCGCCTACCGACACAGCCGACACTTCAGAAACTGTGCACATCAAGCAGCCGAGTAAGACGTTCTTAGATGATGGTGGAAATTCCATACTCATCGACGTCGGTTCGAAGATCAACATCATGGGCGAGAACACGAGCCGTAAGTTCGTTCAGGCTGCTGAGTCACATGGTCGTGCTTGTACATTCGAGCCCCGCTCTCGTTTGCATATCAACGGAGTGGGAGAGGGGTCGGCCCCAGCGGATACCGTAGGCATATTTAGCATTGCCTGCGAGTACCAGGGGTCAGCCCAACACGATTCATACAAGACGAACATTGTGTCAGGCTGTGGAAAGGACCTGCCAGCCATCCTAGGTCTCGATAGTATGCAGGACAAACGCACGATCATCGTGCTTGAACGAGGCCAGGAAAAGCTGATATTCCCTGGTAAGGGGCAGATCAAGATGGAGCTCCCGGAAGGCTCCCAAATCATGCCGACGACGAAGTTGCCGTCAGGGCATCTGTCGATCAGGTGTGATCGTTTTGGAGCTGCGGGGCAACCCGCCTCGAGCTCAAGCAGCACGTCCTTCCAGACAGTGCTGACAGGCGAGCCGACCCCAGCGCAGGAGCGCAATCAATTGCAGGGAAACTTGCCCCAGGGGTTGATGGAGACGCTCGCCAAGGCCACCATGCGAGGCGACAACATCGACGATCTCGAGACGTTCGATTGTTTTGTTGCCAGGACACTGGCCCTGCATGGTGGTAGTGTACCCATGGACGCTGTGCAGTCCCGCCGTAAAATAGTGATGGGATACACTAATCGTGAATTGCATACGGTCAGCGACGCTAGGTCCAAAGGCGTGCTGAAACAGCTGATGGATAATCCATCGATGCTGACAGCATTTGCGGAGCAATCCGCCTCTGAGGCACGGCGCGCTGCAGTGCTGAGCTCCAGCATCTGAGGGAAGCCCAGATGTTGGCAGATATTGTAGGCACATCTTCTTCATCTTGAAGATGGCAGGGCGACGTCGCCCCCTCGTCGTCTTGCCTGATGGCTGAAAAGCCGGGGGGGTAACAAGGACAGCGGGGCAACCTGCCTTAGTAAGAGGGCTTTTGTCATTGAAGATACGAGGGAGGCATGTGCCGACCTCCGCACACGAGATTATATTTGTGACCGTATTTCCCACAACGAACTTATGACAAGCGTGGGCACAAACTATCTAGGTGCGGTGATCAGTGGAGATTACACTCTCATATGGATCAGTACTCCGGGTGACTGGTATATACGAACTCCAGGAAAGAGAGTGGCCCCACGCTGGTCACGTATCCAGAACCTGTTGATAAAAGCCAAGAAACTCCGCATGAAAATCATCATATTCGGTCCCCCAGGATATGTTTGGAAGTTATCTCCAGTACGTGATACTCTGGAAGATCTAAAGTTGTCAGTAATACGGATGCGTTTGTGTCATTTCGGTATTCGGTTCAATATGCAAGACAATACACCAAGTGGTACATATATACAGGTAGCATCATCGATACCGATTAGCTCGAAGCTGTGGACATGTACCTGTAAGCAGGCCATACCACAACATGTGTTGCACTGGTGCGGCCATACGGTACGACATGCTGAATGGCGGGCTCAGACACGTACTACTCTCATCCGTTACTTAAACGACAAAATCCTGGGGAGTACCACCACGCACGGAAACGTGCCCGTATACTTAAATACGTATACACGTACAGACCATAATACCCGTCATTACGTGACGACTCATAAGGGAGGACCAACATGGTCTGAAGTCATCCGACGTGCAACAATCAACTTGGATACCAACGCGGTTATTCAAGATATCTCAGTTACCGATCAACCAACAGGGTATGACTGGCATGCACCATTACCTGCAGGGGTTGCCAACATCAGTACTCGGTTATACTGGCAACCCGAGGAACCGGTCTTGCTCGGAAACGAGCCTACTCAATCACCACAGAAACATAGACGCGTCATCATAGATGACTGTTCTCTCCCACCTACGACCGGTTTTCTTCCTTTTCATTGGTTTTTGTTTGTGATTCTATTATTTCTTTTTTTCTCCTTTTTTCTTTCGTAGTCATCTGGCGGTTGTCGCATGTGTACCCATGGTCCACACGACAATGAGTTACAAGACGACGAACAAACGAGCAAGCTTGGGGGTGGTGGGGTGGTCGGGGTGGGTGGGAGGGTGCCGGTGGGATGGACTTGTTTCGCTTTTTTTTGTTTTTTGTGTTTTTTTTTGGTCTTCATTTTTTTTCTCTTTTTCTTTTTTTTTTTTGCTATATTTTTTTTTTTTTTTTTTTTTTTTTTTTTTTTTTTCTTTTTTTTTTGATTTTTAATTTTATTTTTTTTTTTTTTTTTTTTATTTAACTTTTTTTTTTATTTTTTTTTTTTTTTTTTTTTTTTTTTTTCTTATTTTTTTTTTTTCTTTTTTTTTTTTATTTTTTTTTTACCCCTTTGTTCGCGTATAAAGCAGAAGGAAAGGCTCAAAGCCGAAAAGGAAGCAGGCATCAAGCCTCGCCGCATTAAAAAGCACGTTGAAGACGGAAACGATGATTGCGGCGACGACTTGTCAGGACTCGGACAGTATCTTATGGCAACCTGGAGTACTGACGTCCCTATTGAGCTGATAAGCTCCGATGAGGACGATGACCTGTTCCTTACCCTCCCCACATCTATGCCCGACACACACGCTAACATATACAGCATAGTTGCTACACTATGCTACGGCCATAACAATTGCGTGGATATGTTGGAGCTTTGTGGTGGTGAGGGTGGCATCTCAGAGCTTGCCTTCTCAAGGGGACTTTCCTCAGGCGGCAACTTGGACAAGACTACATATGTCGACCTGGGAGACCCCTCGGTGCAGCAGATTATAGATCATTACTTTAAGATATGCTACGTACGAGTTGCCATACTGCAACCCAGCTGCCGCACCACAGGACCACCATCTTACTATAACTACAAAGTCAACTATAACACTTGGGAACAGCACCACAGAGAAGACTTACCACACATAATCTATTGTGGTAAAACTGCTGTTACCCAAGATGATGCTCAGAGGTGGTTTATACGCGAACAACCGACAGGCACATGGGTGGACGATATCTCTCCATGGACGAAGCTTGCCAACCGACCACACATCACGACCGTACGCATTGATCAATGCGCTACTGGACTTAAAGATACGACTGGTGACTATATTAAGAGGCCGACAAATATCACCAGCAACGACAAGACAATTCTAAAACCCTTTGAGCGACTCAAGTGCAACGGTCAGCATGTGCACGCACAACCGTGCAACACCGAGCTTTCACTGGCACAAAAATACACTCGACGACTGCAGTCTGCCTTCGTGGAAGCCGTCTACTTGGCGAAAGCCATTGACACCACGCGCGGAAACGCGCCTATATATACTGCACATGCTTATCCTGCCGACCTTCCTGAGCAAGCTGAACCAGGTGAAGGTATGAGACGCATCGGTGATCGTATCATCCCAAAGGTGGCTACGTGCCCGGCATGCATCGACAACGTCCGAAAGGACAGTCCTAGCCATAACAGAGACCCTACGCAGTGCAAGTATCATGACTCTATCTCTGTATACTGGCCATGTCCAGCATGTCAGAGGGATCTTACGAGAAGCAAGGGTGTTAAGAATCACCTTGATACCGAACCTGGTAAATGTCGTTTTGCTGAACCATTTAAACTACCAGACGACCACGACCCCGAAGGCAAAACCGTGCCAGCTTGGTGGAAACCCCTACCTAAACCTGGTGAGGGCCAAGCTTCAGCTTCAGGTGGCCGCCAAGGCGCACACGCCAGGCCACCACGACCACGATCCTTCGGTAACGTCGATCCGACATCTGGTACCAGCAGCTACGACCTGCTACGAGACGCCCCCGAGCGTGGAAACACGCCTTCTGCGTCTTCTAGCGACGCGCCACAGGTAGCGGCCCGCCGCGGACGTCTACAAGGCGCACCACCACCTCCAGACGCAGTCAACACAGGGGATCAACTACGGAGAGCTACAAGGAACCCTCTTGCCCCCACCGGCTCTGGGGCTCCACGACTACCCGACTGGGCGAGATTTGACATCCAACACAGTCTACAGAGTCTCCGTAGTCACGAACCCCATGTTGTGAAAAAGGAAGTCCGAAAATTGCATCTGCGATGGTATCATGCGAAGGAGCCAAAGATGAGGCTAATCCTCGAAAAGGTGGGGCTTGATAACGTTCGACTGAACATGATCAAGGAAATCTGCGATACCTGTCGGGAATGTAGAGCATGGGAGCGTCCAGGAAACTCAACATTACCATCGGTAGGCCTCCCTGGTAACTGGCTCGATGAAGGGGAAATGGACCTCATGGTTTACAAGAAACGGACCATATTTCATATTATGGATCGTTGTATTCGCCTGGCAGCAGGCCTAGAGATTTCCGACAGAGAACGTGACACCATCATCGACGCCTACCATTATTGCTGGATTGCCTATCACGGACCCTTCAAAGTTTTATACTCAGACGGAGAAGGCGCCCTGAATAAGGATGCCGATAAAACCATGATGGCCAATAAGGGCACGGAACTTCGCATCCGTGCACCTGGCCAACACGCGACTTCAATTGAGTCACGAAACGGCATTCTCAGAGGCCTCCTCCACATGATTGAGGAAGAATTGAATAGACACAACATCCTTGTTGTAATCACTAGAGTGTTGGCGGAAGGCATCTTCGTTACTAATGCGTTTACGTTTTATAACGGAGTATCGCCATATCAGGCACACACAGGACGTCAGCCCTCCTTCTTTCCTGATCTCGATACCCTTGACTTTCCCAAGGGACCCGAGACTTCAGGACACGAACGAGAACGTCGTGTAAGGGAAGTCAGCCTCGAAGCTATAACTCAGGCTACTGCTGTAGCCAAGACAAATCGGGCTCTTAGGGCTAAGACGACTTCTGATGGTGCTCGCCTCTACTCATCAGGGGATTTGGTCGACTACCACCGACCTACTGCCACCAAGGGCGACCGTGGAGGCTGGAACGGCCCATTCCCGGTGATCCGAAACGTGCCTGAAAGAGGACATATTGTTGTCAAGGCAGGATCTCGTGAGGTAATTGTGATGTATCCTGATGCTCGTCACACACTATGCATCGAATGTCTCCTCACACGGGAACTTGGCATGGATAATATGGCCATGCAAACCGTCCTTGCTTATGTGGCACACCTCAGCGCAGGGAAACCTGCCAAAGTTTTCGGGTATATTCCCGATTACAAGGGAAACCTTAATCTGTCAGACGACAGCAAGTTTCACCCGCGCGTACACTTAGCACTACAGTATCTCGTACAGAATTACTTCCGAGTAGAACATGTAGTAGCAGTTCGATTGGCTAAGAGTGTGTCAAGCCTACCTGCAGTAAAGTACGCCACCGGGTCTACGCTGATCCACTATGACAACGACATCAGCCCGGCGTTTCACTATTACGAATGCGTGGGCACTGGCTTAAACATTTCTCAGATCACTGGTAGCACTCACTCCAGACTTATTCAATGCTTGACTTCACGTGTCCCTTCCTTAGGATTTCACGACGATTTGGCTAAATATCAGCATCCAAGCAACATGTCTGGAGAACACGAGTCGCCTGGAAACAGGCCTTCTCCAGACACACCAGACGCTTCATCGCCGAGCGAAGGCCGTCTGTCGACAATCTATGAGGAAAATGAGGAACACAATATTGAAGCTATGATGCTGGAAGAGTGGTACGACGAGCTACGTATGGACCTTCATCCTACGACGATTACCGATGATTATCTTTATTGCGTCCCAACAACTATGCTGCCCGACCAATGTGTTTTGGTTTCAGCATTTGTGGACGAAGATGATATTATATCATCAGGTATGCTCGGAGACGAGCCGAAATCAAGTGAATCCTGTCTAGTCTCTCAATGTTCAACCACAACCGACGAGAGCTACTCCCTTGACAGTGATGAATATGGTCCTTACGTTGAATTATGTTTTACATCGGAAATGCCAAAAATAGTGTTGGATCAGACTCAACTTGCACAGCTCGATACCGATATGGTCGCAACGATGAGAGTATATGTATCCTCTGCTGCTCACCGTGCTGTGGTTGTCAAAGAAGATGATCTACTGACCAAAGCCGACATAGCATCACATCCAAAGGAGGTTAGTGAAGCTTTGTATACTGAGCTCAAAATCTTTTCTTTTTTTTTATTTTTCTTTTTTTTTTTTTTTTTTTTTTTTTTTTTTTTTTCTTTTTTTTTTTTTTTTTTTTTTTTTTTTTTCTTTTTTTTTTTTTTTTTTGTTTTCTTTTTTTTTTTTTCTTTCAAAATCTGGATTGATAATCGATGCTTTGAGATGTATGATTTATCCAAAGCTTCCAACATCATGACATCCAGATATGTATACAAGTGGAAGTTTGTAAAGATGGGTACCGAGAGCGTTAAAACCATTCGTCTCAGACTGGTCCTTCGTGGGTTAATGGATACTGAGGCTTTTGATGTGGAAACATTCTCGGGAACCGCCCGAAGGCAGTCCCAACGACTCCTGGCAAGTGAAGCGGCATGCCATCCAGAGTGGATCTTAGCATCCATGGATATCGATAAGGCGTTCCTCAAGGGTTTGACCTATGAGGAACTTGCCCATGCCACCGGCGAGGAAACTCGCATGGTTTGCTTTACTCTTCCACCAGGAAGCGCTCAGGTACTTCGTGCATTACCCGGCTTCTCATCCTACGACGAAAGTCGACACTGTCTTAGATGCCTTAAACCAGGAACGGGTACTAAGGACGCTCCAAGAGCGTTCTCTCTCAAACTTCGTACGACCACACGAGCTATAGGACTTGCACCGACCAGCTACGATCCTGAATTTGAATTCAGCCAAGACCTTCTGACGGCAAAACATGTCGATGATATTAATATGACAGGTCTAGAGAAAAATATAGACGACTATGTACAACGTGTCGAAAAGGTGTTTGGCAAATGCAAGCTCAACAAGCACACATATACGAACTGCGCCGTTCGCTACACTAAGAATGATCAGGGAGATGCGATCATGGACCAGGACGAGTACATTAAACAACTACGTCCTATCACACACCCAGAACTTACAGGAGCGGCGGCCGACGCCAAAGCCACGAAACTCATTACCGACATGTTCGTCAGCCTGCGAGGAGCCCTCGCCTATGCCCTTCTTACCCAAATCTTGCTCATGGTATATGTGGTCTCTCTTCAGAAAATTCAAGAGCCCACCAATTTGCAAGTCAGACGTTTGAATGCTGTGACGCGAAAGCTGATCAGCAGCCCGAAACGCATCACCTTCCCTCGGATGAAGCCGACGAATGAAGTTGACATCCATAGCGATTCGGGGTATCGGAAGCTTACCGGGGAGGAGGATGACGAGACCAAGGGCTACGGCATACGCGGGGCCAACGTACTACGGCGAGGAAACTCGCCTCAAGGCAAGTCCGTCGTTCACCTCTGTGACGGACTATGCAAATCACACCGATTACAGGTGAGGTCCAGTTATGCTGCGGAGGCACTTGCAGCCGCACATAACCTTGATGAGTGTTACCCTACGCTCATTACTCTCCACGAGCTTAAGGCAGGGGCTTTGACTCCACGACAACTACGAGACATGCGTGAAGTTGGAGGCCTTGCTATCAAAGTCTCTCTTACCATAGACGCTGAGTCCGTCTACAAATCTTTATCAAGCAGGGATCTCAAAATACCTACAGAACGGACTCTGCTTGGACATATCAGTTGGATACGTGAGCTCATGGATATAGGTATAGTACATAATGTGCAATGGTGTGATACTAGGGATATGACCGCAGATGGGCATACAAAGGGAAGCATCGATCGGGAGCTGCTTCTGGAAGTGATGTCAGGCACTCAGTCATTTAAGTATGACGTGAAGCAATGTGTTCCCTTTCGGGGCCCCGAGGACAGAGACAAACCCAAGTCTAATCAATTTTAGTCTGTCCTTGTTGCCCTCGCGGTCCAGTTTGCCAGCACGGGCGCTTACTATAAAGGCGCCCCTGTAGCTGCTCGGAAACGAGCCTTATATTTCACGCCTGGCAACGAGCCGGCTTCGTACAACTCAGGCTCTTTGCCTTAATACACATTTGCTTGGTGAGGTATGGCCTAATTTTGGCTTACCTCTAACTAAGCCGATAGCCCTTCATTGTTTGAAGGGGCTGTCCTGTATTTGCGTGAAATACTTTGCGAGGAAACTCGCCTTACAGTCTGGTGTTTGACCAGACTGTACGCACTGTTTTCTTTTCTTTGCAAACAGTCGTGCGCGCGATCTTTGCGTGCGACTATGCTCTCCGTCTCCTCCCCTCCCGACTTTAAGGGTAGCTCTTTGGGAGATGTTACAGTATCAGGAGCATAGCTCGCGCGCCGCTGCCTTGGGCTCAAGGCGCGCGCGCCCTATTTGCCCGGACACTGCTTGTGTTCGCTATGTGCTTGAAAGATCACTACATCGATCTTATCCTATCTTATCCATCCACCCCTCATACTGTACCCTCACAGCAGAGCGATGGATGCAATTTGCCAGGCTATATGCCCTATTTGAGTTACCAGGCTCACTTTCGACTCCCTGGACACCTGTCGCGCAGCTTCAGCACCTTCTTGGTCACATCGCTGGCTGCCCGTGCGCACCGCGTACAGACCGTAGCTTGCCCACTCCACTGAAGCGTATGCCCCAAAGCCGTGAAGTGGGCTTGTGCCTGGAGCAGTGGTGCCCCAGTGGCGTCGCATGGTTGGTGGGTAAAAGATCACCTTCATCACCCAGCACTGTGGTGGCAGCCGTCAGCGCGTCGGTGACCGCCTCCTGGCGCCATGGTACGAAGGCTTCTCCACGAGCGGAGCCGAAGGAAACCTCCGCTTGTATAGCCTGCAACCGCGTGGGATGGCAAAGCCTGCGCACTCCCCATCGAAGATTATCCAAGTGAGTCTGCGTTCTAGCTCTGACCCCGCATGCACGACACCGGTACTCGCCATCTTCTGCGGAAACCCAAAAGGTATGCTCCAGCACCCGCACCTCATCCTTCTGCTTCCTTACTTTGGGTTCGTGTACTTCGCGATCTCCCCAAATTTTGAGCTGGAACACCCGACACAATGTGTAGCTGATAAACCGTGCCCCAAGCTTCGCCCGCTCCATGGCCATCTTGAACGTATTCACATAGCCTTCAGCATAGCCAACCGACCGCACACCTTCCTTCGCAAAGTGGTCCGCCCACGCGCTGCCCAGCACCAAGTCCAGCTTGAGCTGTGAGCCAGGATCAAACGCAACTTTAACGTGATCTTGATAGGACACCAGTGGAATCGTACAGGAGTGCGGCCTGACTCGCGCAGGTGTTCCCGAATGCGCCTCCACCAGCTCGCGTGTCGTGCCTGTGACTGTGAGTCTCCCTATGACCAGCGAGTACCCTCCTCGACCAGTCTTGATAAATCCGTAACCAGCTGCGTCGCATTTGGGTAGTAACGCTGCGCCTGAAGCACTCAATACATTTCTGCAGCTCCGATGGTTTGTTGTGGCCCAGGAAGACCTCCGTACACCGCTCTCGCTGGATATCCATACGGCGTCATCAATATCACAGCCCAACCGCATCTGCGCAACTCTGGTATGCTTGACGGTATCGCCGGGCCGTCCGTGAAGACCCATGTCGGCCATGTGGTGGGGTCGCTGTCCCAGTCGCCCCAGAAAACCACCTTGGGCTCCTTGACTTGCGTCTCATACTGCCCTGGGAGCAGTGGCGTGCCAACGCGGAGGTCGTAGCAGTCGTCCGTCACCATCGGTGTCCGTATGGTTCCTGAATGCAGTATCGCATCCCTATATTTGACCAGCTCCTCGGGCATCGGATGCTCCTCCTCGTTCTCGCACAACAACTGATTGGTTGCAGGGCACTTAAAGCAAACATGCCCTATGTACTCTGGTACCTCTCCACATCCGCGACACAGATCATGTTCCACTTTGCCAGCTTCGTGCAACTTAGCCTTAGTCCACAATGACCCTGACCAGAGTGCTCGCAATGCGCCTGCCATCTTAGGATTTTGCAATGCAGCTGCTTTTGACCCGATGCACGCCCTGAGTCCGCGTGCCCATATGTCCGCTCCTGGTTGGTCGGCGTGGTGCTCCTGTATCCGTCGCATCTGCCATCGCTGTATGCCTGCCCGCACGAAGTCCCGTAGTAAACAGGGATCAATACGCAGTATCGACCACGTCCTTCCCAGGTCATCCTGCACCATCGTGGCCGATTGAAGCTTCCATCCAACACGAGGCAGGGACAACCACACCGCTGCCAGTGGACCCTTTGCCTGTCGCCAGGTCACCGTGCTTGCTTGTAGTACTTGAACGGCTCGTTCCAGCCTTCCCAAATTAAAGAGCTGCTCCCATACCACGCGGTGATACGCAAACAGTGGAGCTGTGGTGCTCTCGAAAGTGGGGTCGTACCAGGGGTCCGACTGGGTGGCCAAATACAGTGTGCTGCTGCCGCCGCGCCCAGGATATCCAGTTAGTAATGCCGCTGACTGCCGTAACGCCTTCAGCTCCGAGTCCGAGATGCCGCTGACCGCCGCACCATGGCCAGCAGAGGGTAGAAGCCCTGTGCGCCAGAGCTTGGTGATCTGTGAGCCAGCACTACGTCTGAACCGCATGACACGTTTCATTCGCTGCTGCAGTACCCGATGCCTCTTCACCGCCACTCCTCTCCGTATCACTCGACCATGTAGTTCGTGCCCCAGGTTGCGCATGTGAGCCTGAGACGGTATACTGCAGTAGTCAGCCGCGGACCTGGACGCTCTGATAGCAGCAGTGCTCGTGGCCACGAAACCAGACTTACTAGGCTGTATCACCAACCCGAGTGCCTGCACATCCGTGATGAACCCGCGTGCAGCCTTCCAGTAGCTCCGCAGCTGTCCCAAATAGCTTCCAACCCATTGAACCGGTATGTCGTCTACCAGTGCTCTAGGAATCACCGTTGCCGATGAGAGCCGCCGGATGGCCTTCAGCGTGAGCACCGTGAGCATGTACGTGGATTGGCTGCATCCAGCGAGGATGCCCTGGTTCGAGACAGAGAAAGTTGACAACGACCCGCAGCACTGAATGGCACGAGGTTGCAGGTGATATTGTAGTACCATCCACGTGAGCCGTGTCGGGGACCCAACCTCCTCACTTTGAGGCATCAACGCTGCGGGTAATACGGGCTCGAAAGCCTTCCATGCGTCGAGCAGCGTAGTGACCGAGTGCCCCGAGAGCAAATTAGCCACCACTGCATGCAAGTTGTGGTCGAAAGCGGACGCCGTGGATGATCGTCCTGATCCGCCCGTGCCCCATATGTCGGTAATGTCTGCACGATCCATCCATCCCCTGGCTATTGCAATTCGTGATCGCGACCATAGCCTGACCAGCGTGTTGACCAAGCAGATTAGACGACTGCCACCATCTGGCTTGCCCAACCGCACCAGGATGTTGAGTATACGTTGTGTCGGCCAGTGCCCCAGCGCTTCACAGCGCATGTGCAGCGCAGCAATGGTGTCTAGCCCGATGTCCGACACCTGCCCCAATGCACGTGGCGCAATCCCAGTCTGTCCCACCGCTGTGGTGGATGGAAAGGTGTAGGCAGCCGGGCGTAATTGCGCCCCTGTGATAGCTGGCAGCGCAGCCCAATGCACTGCCTCTCGCGGTAATTGCAAGCTTGGCACACCATGATGCCGCCATACTTTGGACACTTGTGCAGCTCTCGATCGGCCACTACATGCGGACTCGCGTACACCATGGCAGGTATCTTGTCCGCGGGGCCTGGTAACTTCGTGTATCGGTGCGCGATGCCCGCTCCGTTGTGAAACGCGTCATGCACCCACTTCTTCCATGCTTTTTTGCTTGCTTCGCGTGGCTTGGGCTTCTTGCCTCTCGGCCTCCAGGCGCATGTAGTCGATTGTACTGAAGAACTCCTGGTGGCAGAAGACCTCAATGCCCATGGGAAAAAAGGAACGTGCCCGCGACGTAACCGTCCGTAGAATACGTCGGTGCGTGCCAGATCTTCTTCATAAACGCATGCGCCTCCGCCAAGATCTTAGCAACATGTGAACACACCGAAACCTCGCACAGTGCATTGGCCGCAACCAATCGTTGCGTATATTGCTCCAGATGCTGCTGTGTACGCCGTAAGTGATCCGCCCAGCGTGCGACAATGGACAAGCAGTGCGCGTCCCAACTGACATAGGTACGTCGCCTTGGCGGCACCCATCTAATCTGTGCTCACTTCCAATCTACTTGTCCTCCGCGTCCAACATGCTTGACCCGGTTGCCTCCATGCAGTTGCCACCGTGACGCCAATTCACGTCCGACACACTTTACCGTATCCCAAGCTAACTGGAGTGAACCATTATCATATGCCTTGGATATAATTGCTTGCACCTCATGCCATGCCCGTTATGGCGGGTAGTAACTGCAGCTAATCCGAGGAGTCGCTCCGAACCCGAGGGGCTCCTGCAACACGCGCTTCCACGTAGGCATATCTCTTGCCAGCAAAGGAACCTGCACAGGCGTATGAGTCCTCACATTGGTGCCATGATCCACTTCTGGCTGCTGCAACCTTGACTGAAGGTTGGCCGTGACCATCGCGTAGTCATAGACCGTTCCCATCGCACTCTTCCAACAGGTCGGTCCAGTTGGTATGTGCAACTGGCCCCTGACCTGCCGGATCCACTGATCGTCCCATTCGGTTGGCTCCATGTTCCAGCCCCCCAGCACCATCCAGTCCATCCCAAGAACATTAAGCATGCCGACGTACCTAAGGACTTCACTGATGAGATGCCGATTATCTGGGCTCAAGCCTTGGCCACCATGAAGATCAACGCTCATGATGATTAGGCCCTTCGCGACCCCCCAATGTATATGCGCTGCCACAAACCTTGCAGGCGGAATACCAATCTGCCCGACGAAGGGGGCCTCGGTTACCATGACGTCCGACGTGGTGATTACGCAGACGCCTCCCGAAGTGCCGCCGTCCTCGGTGGTCAGCGCCTCCGTCCAGATGCCGTGGTGACCAACGTCCAGTGCTTCTTTCCTCAATGATTGCAGTCGGCCCCCAACTGCGTGATGTTCCTGCACGGCGATGATCTTGCCAGGCGGCTGCTTTTCTAGGTAACGCACCAGGGTACCAGCGCCCGTGACATTAACCGTGGTGACGAACCCTTTGACCTCCGCCGCGTGTTCGACGTCTCGCGTATCCCATCGCCTCGGCATGACCGTCGAAGTTGTACCCTGCCTCGACAAGGGTGCTGCCGCCGTCGATCCCCCTCCGAGATCCTCAGCCCTCTGCCGCTCTCTCACAGATTGCGGCAAGAGCCTTCCAAGGATGGGGGCAATATCCGAAGACATCCCATTGCACGTCGTAACCGTACCTGTGGTCCCCTTACCCGACAAGGAAGGCAACGCTGTCGATCCCCCTCCGAGATCCTCGGTCTCAAGCCGCAAGGAGTCACCCTGCTGCCTGAGCCTTCCAAGGACGGGGGCAATATCAGAAGAATTCCCATTGCGCGCCGTGGCCGTACCCGTGGTACCCTGACTAGTCAAGGAAGGCCCAGTTGGCGTTCCCCCTCCGAGATCCTCGGTCTCTTGCTGGAGCCGTCCAAGGACGGGGGCAATGTGCGGCTCACCAGCCCTTCCCGATAAGGGAGCCTGCGCCTGCCAAACCCCATGCTTTCTTGATGACCCAGCTTATTGATTGCCGCATTGCAAGGCAGTGTCTGACGAAGTGGGCACCCAACTTCCTTGTATTTGGGAGCCACTACCTGACTCCACGGCCATGGGGGTGTCATCATTTGGCAACGTGAGCAGATGTTCTGATGATCATTGGAACTCGCCATGGCTTGCATAGAATGACAAAACCAACAAATCCAGCCCAGCGTCCTGTACCTAATCATAGGGCGAATACGCGGTGACCCGTCGGTGCAATACGTTCGCTGCCTGACGTAGCTTGGTGGCATCAATCCGCTGCAACTCCTCATTCGCGAACGGTAGCACATCCGCGAACAGCTGCTGCAGCTCGCCCTCAGGGGCGTCTTGCAGGGATGGTAGCTCAGGTCGTGGCTCTGGCGTAGCGCAACCTTGCACCTCGCCTGGAAGGGAACCACCTTCGGCATCAGGTCCTGCCGCTGGTGCACCATGACCGCTCCCCGCCACCGCTTGCTTAAGCTCATCCGCTTGCGCCATCTTTTCCAGGAGCGCGTCCTGCACCCCATATTGGCGCAAGATGCTGCCCAGTTGCTCCACCGACACAGTACAACCAGGAGGAGCCACATGCGCTTCTCCGTTGGCCCCGTCTGCAGGGATCGGGACCACCGTTTGCTTTGCCAATTGTAATCTCTGCGACTCCATTTCAACCATCTGTACACGAAGCTGCTTGAGCTGCTCTTCTTCGTCAGCGATCTCTTTTTGCAAAGACTCCAGTTCTTGTCGCCGTTGCTGGACATGCTCATCTGCCCGAGTGATCCGCTGTGACAACTGGTAGATCTTGCGATTGACCTCCGCGATCTGAGCTCCGATAGGCTTCTGTGTACGTCTCCGTTCTTGCAGCCGCTCTTTTTGTTGGAGGAGTTCTTGCCGTACTGGCTGCAGCTCGGGAACCATTTTGACCAAACTCTCAGGCACCCGCTGCAGCTTGTCTTCCGTGATACGCATCTGGTCCTCCAGCGCAGTTTCGCCATCGCCGTGAGGACCCCCGCCGCCATCGTCGTCAGCAGTATCCATGGCACCATCACCGCGAGCACGAAGCCGCGCCTGCAAGTCAGCCACCTGTTGCTC
>CAUYUJ010020915.1:549418-554418 GCA_963575745.1 Prorocentrum cordatum | reverse complement strand
GACGAGAACATCGGACAGGGTCGGTCGGACGTGGACTTCGGTAAGGACGGGCCGCCGTCGCAACCCGAAGGGCCCTCCAAGCTCTGAGAGAACAGAGCTGCAAGGGCATTGGGTGAGGCACGGAGAGAACTACACGTGAGCATCGCAAGTCGGATCGCATTTCCGCAATTTCCAGTCGAGGAGAGGGTGGAATAAGGCCTCTCCAGATCCGTCGAATGTGTTGGTGGGAATAGCCCAGTCGGAACATAACCAGAAGATCACAGCAACTTAACACAAGCCAGTTTTTGTTACATATTCGTAGGTTCTCCCACCTTCGGATGCGCCCGCGAAGTTCAGCGCGATGTTGCTTTAGGAGAGCGGGTGGGAAAGAGCCCATATAGGGTAGTAGTGATTCCTTGGCTAGCTTAGAGCTGTCTCCCGAGATCGCGTACGCCTCATTTTTGTGTATGACCCAATGTGAGACCTTGTGAACAGTAAAGAAGAATAATGTTTCGAGATAGGGGACCATAACAGTGTCACCATCAATGGTAGGATCCGTGAAGTCAAATGAGACCGTCGACCCATAAACCGAGTAGACTAGTCGTCGCAAACACTTGGCACAGCACACCTTGGAAGCAAGTAAGATGTCGTCGACGTACCTACCAGTGAGAATAGTACTGCGCCTTCCCGGGTAGCGGGCGTCCATCTGATACTCTAGGTCACTGAGGACCGCGTGCAGAATAGAGCCACTGAGGGGGCCACCTATGGGGATCCCTTGGAGCTGTTGTACCACGAGCCCACCCACCAAGACTAGCCGCATCCCCAAGAATCCTTCCAGAGCTCTCCGAAGGCTGCGCACCACCCAGACCGTGCGGTCCCACAGGCGTTGATTGATATGACCTCCAAAGTAGGCGTGTGAGCGTTGTGTTCGGAGAACAGTGATACACCGATGGGCTTCAACTTTTGAGAACAGTCTGTCCAGGCAGTCAAGGATTCGTGCCACATCGATCGCTTCACATGCCTGGCCTGCGTCCCCAACCAGGACGCCAGGGAGCCGCACCGGCTGCGAACAACCTCTGCACAAAGGCGGAACCACTGTCGGTGCCGAGACCAGATGACAGCATTGGTCCAGCACACTGGGTACAGCCGTGTCGAGAGAGAGAAAGGACCACCCTGGATTGAACTGGTTGGAGAGGAGAGTAAAGGCACGGCTGACCGAGCGGTATAGCGCACGGGATGGTAAACACACAAAGCTGCATATGGTACGAAAGCAGCTGTACTGTGGCTTGGAGCAACGATGTCGGCCGTCGGGTGGGGTCTGAAAACCACCACACCAGCACTTCAGCTTGACCGTTGGGTAGATGTACGGGATGTGGGATTGGTTTATAGGGCCCTCCCTAGGTGATCGCATGCTCTTGGGAATGGTGTAATCATACAGTAACCGATACCAAGACACCACAGCAATCGCAGGGGTATTGACTATCCTCCACCTCCACCGTGTAGGAGCCCGAGAGACCATCGCTAACCACCGAGCCAGATGATATATCCCAGAGAGTTTCCACAGAGTGTTCGGATCTTTGTCTTCCACCGTAAACGTGCAAGTTTGGCGAGCCCTGGAGGCCCTTTCCTCGAACTTACTTCGTGCTGCTGTAAGGTGTCGGTAGGGTCCTTCTTCTTGGGGTCCTTCAGGGGTGGGCCGTGGAGGCCGTCGATATGGGGCATCCTGGGTCCTATCCAGGCCCTGGGAGGCTAGCCATGTATTGCAAGAGGCTCGGGTATCCTTCGTGCGGGCGCTTGAGGGGGTTGGAGTGAGAAGGGGAATGCGGCCGTTCACAGGGATTCGTTCCATGTCGTCACCTCGGGCGGCGCCATTGAAGTGATCTCAAGTGAGAGAGGCAAGCTGGTCAAATTGCAAAGTACGAAACGTGCGAGCGATGTCGCACATACCTCCACGAATACACGGCGCCGTCTGGGCCAAAATCCGCACTGACTTAGCGGCCCACGTGGCCCAAGCCGGCCTGGTGGGTCGGGCTTGCTGGGCCGTGTTGGCCAGCCAGCCGCGCACAGCCGCCACCTCCGAGCTGTGAGAAACTTTGATCACCGTCGGCACAGGGGCGGGCAGTCGCAGACTGTTGAGGTAAGCCTTCAAAGACGATCGAACCCTTATCCGATCCATCCAATGGGGATACAGAGTTGTAAACTCCCACTCATACCCGTTCCCAGGATGTTGAGGGATGCGGAGGAGGCGGTCATAGAGATCGCCGTATTTGTGTTGGAGAAAATGTTGCCACCTATGTCGGCCAGCAAGGTACCTAGAGAAGCCCATGTACCGAGCGCAGAGAGACGCCATTCGTCGATCATGCCACGATTGGTTAAGCATAGTTTGAGCTTCACAATGAGGTAGAGCCTGACGCCTACTGGTTCGGTGTCTGCGCCTTCTGGGGGCCTCCCTGTACCTGGCCCGTATAAATTGTTAGCGGTAGGTCGCGAGTAGGCAATAAACGCACCCTCCTGGGCGTGGGCTTGGGAGGAGGGCACAACCGCAAGGAAGAGCATCAGAAGCCACGAGGAGCACCCAGGGGCCAGCAGAAGGTACCGACTGCGCTCCTTAGTTGGGGTCCCATTGGAGATACAGCGGAGGCTCCGTAGGTGCTAATGGAAGCGCCCAACTCCACCAGAGTGCCCACTTGAGTGCCGTACCATGGAGCTTTGACCCACATAGAGACTGTCGGAGCCAAGTTGGTACACAAAGCTTAGGGAGCCCGAGTCGTGTCCCGTGGACCTCGGCGTAGGATCTGAAATACACTTAGCCTGCATATATACAAAGGTAAATAGTTCCAACGCATGCAGCAAAGTGGCGCCCCCTTTTCGATCAAAGGCTGAGATCAGGCGCGGGGGAAGGTTGTGGAGCAATTTGCGGGCCTGCTGCCTCGCCTTGCGTCCGCCTGTGAGAAGAGCTCTAATGCGACACAATGTTAGAGTTACCGTGAGGGCTGTGACCACTGTCGAGATGTATGGGCTTACGCCTGGCCGTGGGAGGAGCTCAATGAGCTCCTTCTGAACAAGATGCACATAGTCTATATATCGAGTAGATGGAGCCGAAACGAGAATCTGCCATAGACCTGAAGCCAAAACCATAGCCGTCACATCGCCATATCGTTGTTGACTCCGAAGGTCGCTGTAGATAGAGATCTTAGTGGACCATCCGAACGTCGCCCGGAGTTCCTTTACCACTGCGGGGAGGATCTGGGGCCCAGGTAGTGCCGTAGGAGACTGACGCGTGTCCATATGAACACGGAGATAATCATCACGTTCACTCTGGAGAGTACTTGCACATCCGCGTATACAAATGAAAATGAGGACTGGTCGAAGCGGGAGTCGGGGGCGGAGTATGGTAAGTGTGGCAAGTATGGCAAGGATCGCCTCCATCAGGAGGCAAGTACATTTTGTGACCGAAGACGTTGCATGTCGGACAACCAGTGGCCATATGCCAACCATTCTTGAAATTGATCGTGATACCATTGGGTGGACTGGAAGTCGGCGTGGGCTTGTTGTAGTTCCTGCAGAGTCATATACATGGACCTGGTCGTCTCGTTGTATATTCTGTGTGTCCGCCACGTAGTGATCTTGACCGTAGATACTTGATTCAGCCATCTGCTGTCTGAGCTGGCAAATTCGCCAAGTCTCAAGGCCAGTCCTCGGTCTAAAAGGATCTGTTCCATCAGCACGTCGGAAGAATGAAGATATGTATATATATATATGGATTGTTATGTAGGCGGGGTGCGGTACACACTGTCTCGTAAGATCGGCGCTCCACACTCCCCGCGTCACACTTGGATGAGTTGTCGTTAGCAAGATAACCAAGCTCCTGCAGACCAGCTCCTAAGACGTCACCCCCGTTGAGTGCCAGGAGAGGCGAAGCCTCAATCGCCGACAGGCGTAGACAATCAATCACAGAGGCAACAATTCTTGTCACAAGCCCAGGCGTAGGCAATCGTGTCACACGCGCAGCCAGGCGGGGAACCAATACGTATTTGCGGCCCTTAGGCCTTGAGCGAGCTCCTAACCCGCCCGCTCGGAGGCTTTGAACATAAAGGCTGCCATAGTGAAACCAGACGGCAGCTATCTGGTAGGATCTCGACCAGGAGGCGCGGCGAGGGGGGAGAGGGAGCGGGGCCACGGCCAAGAGGCAGGAGGACGAAGGCGAGGAAGAGAACAAACAGGAGAGAGAGGAAGAGGGAGACAGAGAGACTGCGCTGGCACCCCATCAGGATCCCAAGAGTCCTGAAAACGGCGACGCGCGGATTACCCAACGCTGACAGCCCGAGACATTAGATCAAAAGAAAGGAAATAGAGCATACAGGTCCCGAGCTACTGTCCAAGAGAAATCTCAAACCTAAACGCATTGTGTGTCCTGAGAATTGCGTCAGAGGGTTGAAATGAATGAAAAAGCACACGCGCACACACACAAACACGCACGCACGCACGCACGCACGCACGCACGCACGCACGCACGCACGCACGCACGCACGCACGCACGCACGCACGCACGCACGCACGCACGCACGCACGCACGCACGCACGCACGCACGCACGCACGCACGCACGCACGCACGCACACACGCACACACGCACACACACACACACACACACACACACACACACACACACACACACACACACACACACACACACACACACACACACACACACACACACGCACACACACACACATTCTTTTGATCCGTCTGATATTTTTGGGGACTGGAGCCGAAATTTGCCTTGACCCGCGACCGAGGAGGATTGCCCCGGGATGGCCCTGGGGCAAGGGAAAACGGCCCTGGGAGTGCCCCCAGTGTCGAAACGGGCCTCCAGCCCCAGTCATCCGACGCCTCGATGTTGCTCAAGACACGGGCCACCGGCCTCCCGACCACTTCCCAGAGGGGCCGCTCCTTCATCCCAAGTCGTTTTTACCTAACAGCTTTTGCTGATAGGTTTCTACTGGTGTCAAAAGAGAGCAT
>CAUYUJ010020915.1:516918-544418 GCA_963575745.1 Prorocentrum cordatum | reverse complement strand
AGTAGTAGTAGTACTAGTACTAGTACTAGTACTAGTACTAGTACTAGTACTAGTACTAGTACTAATACGAGTCCTAGTAGTGAGTATAGTAGTAGCCATGGTACCAGAAGTGGTAGTGCTGGTAGCACGAATCGCAATACTAGTAGTAGTAGTCGTTGTTGTTGTTGTAGTTGTAGGCGGCGTCGCTTCAGTAGAAGTAATATGATTAAAAGCAGTAGGCGTAGTAGTAGAAGCAGGAAAGAATAGTAGTGTTTGTAGTAGTAGTAGTAGTAATAGTAGTAGTAGTAGTAGTCGTAGTAGTAGTAGTAGTAGTAGTAGTAGTAGTAGTAGTAGTAGTAGTAGTAGTAGTAGGAGTAGAAGTAGTCGTAGTAGCTGTAGCAGTAGTAGTCGTAGCAGAAGTCGTATCAGTAGGTCGAAGTGGTAGTAAGTTTCGTAGTATTGACCTCAAAAGTTGGTCCTCCTGCAGCCCTCGAGAGTTGGCCCTTCTAGGGCTTATTTTGGCGCCAAGAAAAGTCAATAAGGGCCCCATGAGGGCTCCAAGAAGGCCCCAAGCGGGCCTTAAGAGTGGCCCAAAGCGAACTCAAGAAGGCCCCCAAAGCGCCCCCTTCCCCCAAGGATTCTTCAGGACTCCCATGAATTCGCGAATATTCCTAAGGATCCCAAGGAATCCCAAGGACCCTAAGGAATCCGAAGGACCCTAAGGAATCCTAAGGAATCGTAAGGAATCCTAAGGAATCGAAGTACTTCTGAAGAAGAAAGAAGTACTTCTGAAGAAGAAAGAAATACTTCTGAAGAAGAAAGAAGTACTTCTGAAGATCCCATGGTTGTAATTGGTCCCATGTATGGTTGCAATTCGCTCCGAACGGTTGGAATTGGGACTAGTCGGTTGTAATTCGTCCCATTTCGGGGGGAGGGGCGGGGGGAGGAGGAGAGAGGGAGGGAGGGAGGAGGGGGAGGGGAGAGAGGCAGGCCGGAGAAACGCGAGGAGCCACAACCACAGATGGCCCTCCTCCTCCTCCTCCTCCTCCTCCTTTTCCTCCTCCTCCTCCTCCTCATGCGCCTCCTCGCGATCCGTCTGGCCCCTATGGGCCGCCAGGCATAGCAGAAAACCGAAACCCCGACACAAACTGAATCCATAGTTTCTCTGATTCCATTCCCGGGCCACATTTTGAATAACCGGAGCCAACTGTAGGCCACTTCGTGCTCTTCGACTTCCCAGAACTCCATTCCCGGGCCACATTTTGGATGCCCGGAGCCAACTGTAGGCCACTTCTTGCTCTTCGACTTCCCAGAACTCCATTCCCGGGCCACATTTTGGATGCCCGGAGCCAACTGTAGGCCACTTCGTGCTCTTCAAGTTCCCAGAACTCAATTCCTGGGCATGATTTTGAATGCCCGGAGCCAACTGTAGGCCACTTCGTGTTCTTCTAGTCCCTAGAACTCCATTCCTGGGCCACATTTTGAATGCTGAGGCAGGCTGATGCTGCGGCCGAGGCAGGCTGAGGCTGAGGCAGGCTGAGGCTGAGGCCGAGGCTGAAGGCAGACTGAGGCTGAGGCTGAAGCAGGATGAGGCTGAGGCTGAGGCAGGCTGAGGCTGAGGGTGAGGCAGGCTGATGCTGAGGCAGGCTGAGGCTGAGGCTGAGGCTGATGCAGGCTGAGGCTGAGGCAGGCTGAGGCTGAGGCCGAGGCTGAAGGCAGACTGAGGCTGAGGCTGAAGCAGGCTGAGTGCTCTCTGAGGCTGAGGTTGATGGCTGAGGGCAGGCTGAGGTTGAGGCTGAGGCAGGCTGATGCTGAGGCAGGCTGAGGCTGAGGCCAGATGATGCTGAGGCTGTGAGGCCTTTGCAGGCAGATGGAGGGAGGCTGAAGGGAGGGCAGGCTGAGGGGAGGCCGAAGAGGTTGAAGCAGGACGAGGCTGAGGATGAAGAGGCTGAGCTGAGGCAGCTGAGGATGAGGCTGAGGCTTGAGTGCTGGTGATGCTGAGGCAGCTGAGGCGAGGATGAGGCTGACGCAGCTGAGGTGAGGCAGGCTTTGAGGCCTGAGGCCGAGGCTGAAGGCAGGACTAGGGCGAGTCTGAGGCAAAAGGCTGAGGCTGAGGCAGAGGCAGGCGGAGGGGCCTGAGGGTAGGCTAAGGCTGTTGAGCAGGCGGAGGCCGAGGCTGAAGGCAGACTGATGCTGAGGCTGAGGCAGGCTGAGGCTGAGGCAGGCTGAGGCTGAGGCAGGCTGAGGCTGAGGCTGAGGCAGGCTGAGGCTGAGGCTGAGGCAGGCTGAGGCTGAGGCTGCGACTGCGACTGACGTTGCCACTGCGACTGTCATCGCGAATGCGACTACGACTGCGAGAACAGCAGAATTCTACAACTGGATTCTCATCCGAATCTTAAGGGGAATGCTTCCAGATATGCTCCTACACATCGCTGTTAGGTTGCTTTGCCGGGATAATTACCTAACAGCTTTTGCTGATAGGTTTCTAGTGGGGTCGAAAGAGAGCAGCAGATGACTCCACAGGGGGGTCGGGGCGGCATCCGGGGAGCTGTGTCCGAACTCGTGTCCGAATGCGCTTTTCGCAACCAGTCACACACTTCGTGCTCTTCGACCTCCCAGAACTCCATTCCCGGGCCACATTCTGAATGCCCGGAGCCAATTGTAGGCCATGTCGTGCTCTTCGACTTCCCAGAACTCCATTCCCGGGCCACATTTTGGATGCCCGGAGCCAACTGTAGGCCACTTCGTGCTCTTCGATTTCCCAGAACTCCATTCCCGGGCCACATTTTGGATGCCCGGAGCCACCTGTAGGCCACTTCGTGCTCTTCAAGTTCCCAGAACTCCATTCCTGGGCATGATTTTGAATGCCCGGAGCCAACTGTAGGTCACTTCGTGTTCTTCTAGTTCCCAGAATTCCATTCCTGGGCCACATTTTGAATGCTGAGGCAGGCTGATGCTGCGGCCGAGGCAGGCTGAGGCTGAGGCAGGCTGAGGCTGAGGCCGAGGCTGAAGGCAGACTGAGGCTGAGGCTGAAGCAGACTGAGGCGGAGGCTGAGGCAGGCTGAGGCTGAGGCTGAGGCGTGTTTTCTTGGGGGGTCCAAGGCTGAGGCTGAGGCAGGCTGAGGCTGAGGATGAGGCTGATGCAGGCTGAGGCTGAGGCAGGCTGAGACTGAAGCCGAGGCTGAAGGCAGATTGAGGCTGAGGCTGAAGCAGGCCGAGGCTGAGGCTGAGGCTGAGGCAGGCTGAGGCTGAGGCTGAGGCAGGCTGATGCTGAGGCAGGCGGAGGCTGAGGCTGAGGCTGATGCAGGCTGAGGCTGAGGCAGCCTGAGGCTGAGGCCGAGGCTAAAGGCAGACTGAGGCTGAGGCTGAAGCAGGCTGAGGCTGAGGCTGAGGCAGGCTGAGGCTGAGGCTGAGGCAGGCTGATGCTGAGGCAGGCTGAGGCTGAGGCTGAGGCAGGCTGCGGCTGAGGCCGAGGCTGAGGCTGGCTGAGGCTGAGGCTGAGGCTGATGCAGGCTGAGGCTGAGGCAGCTGAGGATGAGGCGGAGCAGGTGCGCCTGAGCAAAGGCGGCTGAGGCAGCGGCAGGCTGAGGAGGAGGCAAGGCTCGGGGGGGGGGGGAATGAGCTGAGGCTGAGGCTGATGCAGGCTGAGGCTGATGCAGGCTGAGGCTGAGGCCGAGGCTGTAGGCAGACCGAGGCTGAGGCTGAAGCAGGCTGAGGCTGAGGCTGATGCAGGCTGAGGCTGAGGCTGAGGCAGGCTGATGCTAAGGCAGGCTGAGGCTGAGGCTGAGGCTCATTCAGGCTGAGGCTGAGGCCGAGGCTGCGGGCAGACTGAGGCTGAGGCTGAAGCAGGCTGAGGCTGAGGCTGAGGCTGAGGCAGGCTGAGGCTGAGGCTGAGGCAGGCTGAGGCTGCGGCAGGCTGAAGGCTGCGGCCAGGCTGAGCTGAGGCCGAGCTGAATGCACAGACGGAGTCATGAGGCTGAAGCGGCTGAGGCTGAGGCGAGGAGGCAAAACAGGGCATGGCGAGGCAGCTGAGGATGAGGTAGCTGAGTGCTCCTGAGGCTGATGGGCAACGGCAGCTCAGGCTGAGGCAGGCGAGCCTGAAGGCTGAGTCTGCTGCAGACTGAGGCTGGCTGAGCAGGCGAAGCAGGCTTGAGCTGAGGCTGAGGCAGGCTGACGCTGAGGCCGAGGCTGAAGGCAGACTGAGGCTGAGGCTGAAGCAGGCTGAGGCTGAGGCTGAGGCAGGCTGAGGCTGAGGCTGAGGCAGGCTGATGCTGAGGCAGGCTGAGGCTGAGGCTGAGGCTGATTGCAGGCTGAGGCTGAAGCAGGCTGAGGCTGAGGCCGAGGCTGAAGGCAGACTGAGGCTGAGGCTGAAGCAGGCTGAGGCTGAGGCTGAGGCAGGCTGAGGCTGAGGCTGAGGCAGACTTAGGCTGAGGCTGTGACTGCGACTGCCGTTGCCGCTGCGACTGTCATCGCGAATGCGACTACGACTGCGAGAACAGCAGAATTCTACAACTGGGTTCTCATTTGAATCTTAAGGGGAATGCTTCCAGATATGCTCCTACACATCGCTGTTAGGTTGCTTTGCTGGGATAATTTACCTAACAGCGAAGACTGATAGGTTTCTAGTAGGGTCAAAAGAGAGCATCATGACTCCACAGGGGGGTCCGGGCGGCATCCGGGGAGCTGGGTCCGAATTCGTTTTTCGCAAACAGTCACACACTTCGTGCTCTTCGACCTGCCAGAACTCCATTCCCGGGCCACATTCTGAATGCCCGGAGCCAACTGTAGGCCACTTCGTGCTCTTCGACCCCCAGAACTCCATTCCCGGGCCACATTTTGAATGCCCGGAGCCAACTGTTGGCCACTTCGTGTTCTTCGACTTCCCAGAACTCCATTCCGGGGCCACATTTTGAATGCTCGGAGCCAACTGTAGGCCACTTCGTGCTCTTCGACTTCCCAGAACTCCATTCCCGGGCCACATGTTGAATGCCCGGAGCCAACTGCAGGCCACTTCGTGCTCTTAGCCTTCCCAAAACTACACTCCCAGGCCACATTTTGAATGCCCGGAGCCAACTGTAGGCCACTTCGTGCTCTTCGACCTCCCAGAACTCCGGGCCACATTTTGAACGCCCGGAGCCACCTGTACGCCACTTCGTGCTCTTCGACTTCCCAGAACGCCATTTCCGGGCTACATTTTGAATGCCCGGAGCCAACTGTTGGCCACTTCGTGCAGCAGGACGAGGAGGACAAGGACCAGCAAGAGGACGAGGAGGAGGAGGAGGAGGAGGAGGAGGACGAAGAGGAGGAGCCGGAGAAGGAGGACGAGCAGGAGGAGGAGGAGGAGGAGGAGGAGGAGGAGGAGGAGGAGGAAGGAGGAACGAGCCCGAGGAGGAGGGGCGGCCGGCGCCCCGGCTGCCTGCCCCGGCGGCTGCACGAGGAGGAGGAGGAGGACGGCAAGACGAGGAGGACGAGGACGAGCAGGAGGAGGAGGAGGAGGAGGAGGAGGAGGAGGAGGAGGGGAGGACGAGAGGAGTAGAGGAGAGGAGGAGAGGAGGAGGAGGAGGAGGAGGAGGAGGAGGAGGAGGAGGAGGAGGAGGAGGAGGAGGAGGAGGAGGAGGAGGGAGGAGGACCGGAGGGGAGGCCGGCCGGCTGCCCCGGCCGGCTGCTTGCCCCGGCCGGCCGCGCCTGCGCCCGGCCGCGGAGTGCGGTCACGGGAAGGGGACGGGGGCGGGCGGTCAAGGTTGATACCACTGCGAATCCGAATGCGACTGCGAGAACAAAAAACATTCTACGTACACCAGCACTCCTACATGAATACCATAGGCAATGCTTCCAGCTATGCTTTTACACATCGCTGTTAGGTTGCTTTGCCGGGATAGTTCGGGTGTTGCCAGAAGTGCCCCTGGCCCAGGGTACCCCCCAGGATTCTCGGGGTGGCCCAAACACCCAAGGCACCCCTCACGAGGCCCAGAGGGCCCCAGGGTCTCCAAAATGGAGCGGAAAGCTAGGGGCACTTTAAACCAGGGACACTTCTAGCAACACCCGATGTGTTGACGGCCCCGAGACGCGGCGAGGGCCCCGCGAGGGGCCGATAACGAAGAAAAGCTCCGCTTCGTTTTTTCTTCGAAAAGCCCGGGACCCGGCGAGGGCCCCGCGAGGGCCCCGCGCGGGGCCGCTGCCTGCAGGTGCCGGGAGGCGGGCCCCGGGGAGCACGGCCTCGGGCAGGAGGCCGGGCTCCGGAGCCCTGTGTGCACGGGAGTGCCCGGCCCCATGGGCGGCCCCGGGACCGGGGCGGAGGGCCCCGGGAGAGCCCCCCGGGGCCGAAAGAGCCGGGCCCTGGCTGGGAGGGCTCCCGGTGCCGACAAGCCTGGCCTGCCCCTTCCCGCCCCCAGGACTTATGGACCTCCGGCTGCCCGCGTCCGGGGTCCGGGGTCCGGGTCCGGGGTCCGGGGTCGGGGGTGCGGGGTGCGGGGTGCGGGGTGCGGGGTCCGGGTCTGGGGTCTGGGGTCCGGGGTCCGGGGTCCGGGGTCCGGGGTCCGGGGTCCGGGGTCCGGGGTCGGGCGGGTACGGGGTTTGGAGTCTGGGGTCTGGGGTCCGGGCCCGGGGTCCGGGGTCCGGGGTGCGGGGTGCGGAGTCCGGGGTCCAGGGTCCGGAGTCTGGGGTCCAGGGTCCGGGGTCCGGGGTGCGGGGTCCGGGCGCGCGCCTTGTGTAGCCAAATGGCAACGAACTTGAGCCGGATCGATCGAAATATGTTTGTTCCTAACAGCGAAGATTGATAGGTTTCTAATAGGGTCAAAAGAGAGCATCATGACTCCCCAGGGGGGTCTTGGCGGCATCCGAACAGGGATCCGCGGAAGTCGCTTGAAGCAAACAGTTATACTCTTTGTGGTCTTTGAGGTCCCAGAACTCCATTCCAGGGCCACATTCTGAATGCCCAGAGCCAACTGTAGGCCATTTCGTGGTCTTCGAGTTCCCAAAACTCCAGTCTTGGGCATGATTTTGAATGCCCTGAGCCAACTGTAGGCCACTTCGTGGTCTTCGAGGTCCCAGAACTCCAGTCCTGGGCATGATTTTGAATGCCCAGAGCCAACTGTAGGCCATTTCGTGGTCTTCGAGTTCCCAGAACTCCAGTCCTGGGCATGATTTTGAATGCCCGGAGTCAACTGTAGGCCACATCGTGTTCTTCGAGTTCCCAGAACTCGATTCCCAGGCCACATTTTGAATGCTGAGGCAGGCTGATGCTGAGGCTGAGGCAGGCTGAGGCTGAGGCAGGCTGAGGCTGACGCCGAGGCTGAAGGCAGACTGAGGCTGAGGCTGAAGCAGGCTGAGGCTGAGGCTGAGGCAGGCTGAGGCTGAGGCTGAGGCAGGCTGATGCTGAGGCAGGCTGAGGCTGAGGCTGAGGCTGATGCAGGCTGAGGCTGAGGCAGGCTGAGGCTGAGGCCGAGGCTGAAGGCAGACTGAGGCTGAGGCTGAAGCAGGCTGAGGCTGAGGCTGAGGCAGGCTGAGGCTGAGGCTGAGGCAGGCTGATGCTGAGGCAGGCTGAGGCTGATGCTGAGGCTGATGCAGGCTGAGGCTGAGGCAGCCTGAGGCTGAAGTCGAGGCGAAGGCGGACTGAGGCTGAGGCTGAAGCAGGCTGAGGCTGAGGCTGAGGCAGGCTGAGGCTGAGGCTGAGGCAGGCTGAGGCTGAGGCTGAGGCTGATGCAGGCTGAGGCTGAGGCAGGCTGAGGCTGAGGCCGAGGCTGAAGGCAGACTGAGGCTGAGGCTGAAGCAGGCTGAGGCTGAGGCTGAGGCAGGGCTGAGGCAGGCTGAGGCTGAGGCTGAGGCAGGCTGAGGCTGAGGCAGGCTGAGTCTGAGGCTGACGCAGGCTGAGGCCGAGGCAGGCTGAGGCTGAGGCTGAGGCTGAGGCAGGCTGAGGCTGAGGCTGAGGCAAGCCGAGGCAGGCTGAGGCTGAGGCTGAAGCTGAGGCAGGCTGAGGCTGAGGCTGAGGCTGCGGCTGAGGCTGAGGCAAGCTGCGGCTGAGGCAGGCTGAGGCTGAGGCTGATGCAGGCTGAGGCTGAGGCAGGCTGAGGCTGAGGCTGAGGCTGAAGCAGGCTGAGGCTGAGGCTGAGGCAGGCTGAGGCTGAGGCTGAGGCAGGTTGAGGCTGAGGCTGAGGCTGAGGCTGATGCTGAGGCAGGCTGAGGCTGAGGCTGAGGCTGATTCAGGCTGAGGCTGAGGCAGGCTGAGGCTGAGGCCGAGGCTGAAGGCAGACTGAGGCTGAGGCTGAGGCAGGTGAGGTGGGCTGAGGCAGGGGGCTGCAAGCTGAGGCGCGGCAGGTTGATGACCCCGCGCAGCTGAGGCTTAGTTGAGGCTGAGCAGGCGCAGGCTGAGGCAGGCTGAGGCTGAGGCAGGCTGAGGCCGAGGCCGAGGCTGAAGGCAGAATGAGGCTGAGGCTGAAGCAGGCTGAGGCTGAGGCTGAGGCAGGCTGAGGCTGAGGCTGAGGCAGGCTGATGCTGAAGGCTGAGGCTGAGGCAGGCTAAGGCTGAGGACGAGGCTGAAGGCAGACTGAGGCTGAGGCTGAAGCAGGCTGAGGCTGAGGCTGAGGCAGGCTGAGGCTGAGGCTGAGGCAGGCTGATGCTGAGGCAGGCTGAGGCTGAGGCTGAGCCTGATGCAGGCTGAGGCTGAGGCAGGCTGAGGCTGAGGCCGAGGCTGAAGGCAGACTGAGGCTGAGGCTGAAGCAGGCGCAGGCTGAGGCTGAGGCAGGCTGAGGCTGAGGCTGAGGCAGGCTGAGGTTGAGGCTGAGGCGAGGCTGAGGCTGAGGTGAGGCTGAGAAGGCGGAGGGCGGAGGCGAGCTGAAGGCAGATGAGCTGAAGGCTGAAGCAGGCTGAGGCTGAGGCGAGGCAGGCAGAGGCTGCGGGCTGAGGATGGAAGCAGACTGTGAGGTTGATGGCTGAAAATGAAGCGGTAGCAGGAGGCTGAGGCAGGCTGAGGCTGAGGCTGAGGCAGGCTGATGCTGAGGCAGGCTGAGGCTGAGGCTGAGGCTGATGCAGGCTGAGGCTGAGGCAGGCTGAGGCGGAGGCCGAGGCTGAAGGCAGGCTGAGGCTGAGTCTGAAGCAGGCTGAGGCTGAGGCTGAGGCAGGCTGAGGCTGAGGCTGAGGCAGGCTGATGCTGATGCAGGCTGAGGCTGAGGCTGAGGCTGATGCAGGCTGAGGCTGAGGCAGGCTGAGGCAGGCTGAGGCTGAGGCCGAGGCTGAAGGCAGATTGAGGCTGAGGCTGAAGCAGGCTGAGGCTGAGGCAGAGGCAGGCTGAGGCTGAGGCTGAGGCAGGCTGATGCTGAGGCAGGCTGAGGCTGAGGCTGAGGCTGATGCAGGCTGAGGCTGAGGCAGGCTGAGGCTGAGGCCGAGGCTGCAGGCAGACTGGCTGAGGCTGAGGCTGAAGCAGGCTGAGGCTGAGGCTGAGGCAGGCTGAGGCTGAGGCTGAGGCAGGCTGATGCTGAGGCAGGCTGAGGCTGAGGCTGAGGCTGATGCAGGCTGAGGCTGAGGCCGAGGCTGAAGGCAGACTGAGGCCGAGGCTGAAGGCTGAGGCTGAGGCTGAGGCTGAGGCTGAGGCTGAGGCTGAGGCTGGCTGCGGCTGAGGCTGAGGCAGGCTGAGGCCGAGGCTGCAGGCAGACTGATGCTGAGGCTGAAGCAGGCTGAGGCTGAGGCTGAGGCAGGCTGAGGCTGAGGCTGAGATGCTGAGGCAGGCTGATGCTGAGGCAGGCTGAGGCTGAGGCTGAGGCTGATGCAGGCTGAGGCTGAGGCAGGCTGAGGCTGAGGCCGAGGCTGAAGGCAGACTGAGGCTGAGGCTGAAGCAGGCTGAGGCTGAGGCTGAGGCAGGCTGAGGCTGAGGCTGAGGCAGGCTGATGCTGAGGCAGGCTGAGGCTGAGGCTGAGGCTGATGCAGGCTGAGGCTGAGGCAGGCTGTGGCTGAGGCCGAGGCTGAAGGCAGACTGAGGCTGAGGCTGAAGCAGGCTGAGGCTGAGGCTGAGGCAGGCTGAGGCTGAGGCAGGCTGAGGCTGAGGCTGAGGCAGGCTGAGGCTGAGGCTTTGACTGCGACTGCCGTTGCCACTGCGATTTTCATCGCGAATGCGACTACGACTGCGAGAACAGCAGAAATCTACAACTGGATTATCATCTGAATCTTAAGGGGAAGGCTTCCAGATATGCCCCTACACATCGCTGTTCGGTTGATTTGCCGGGATAATTATTTCTGTGTTGCTTTGATCTGCAAGTTCATCTGCCAAAATGAAAATAGACATGTGGAACATAAATATATGTAGAATAAATACGGACCAACGTTTCTGATCAAACAGAGATACTAGTAGATATTCTTTTTTTGGGAAGAACTAGATACGCGTTGCATGCTCCTCACTAGATATACATACCCGCGCACACATCCACACACACACACGCATACATCCACAAACATCCACGCGCTCCCAGGCAGACGCACATACACGCACACACTAGCACACATGTGCTCACATGCACACATGCAAATTTACCTAACAGCGAAGACTGATAGGTTTCTAGTAGGGTCAAAAGAGAACATCATGACGCCCCAGGAGGGTCTGGGCGCGATCCGGGGGAGGGTGCCGGGGATTTTTTTTAGCCAACAGTTACACACTTCGTGGTCTTCGAGGTCCCAGAACTCCATTCCCGGGCCACATTCTGAATGCCCGGAGCCAGCTGTAGGCCACTTCGTGGTCTTCGAGTTCCCAGAACTCCATTCCCGGGCCACATGTTGAATGCCCGGAGCCAACTGTAGGCCACTGCGTGCTCTTCGAGTTCCCAGAACTCCATTCCCGGGCCACATTTTGAATGCCCGGAGCCAACTGTAGGCCACTGCGTGCTCTTCGAATTCCCAGAACTCCATTCCTGGGCATGATTTTGAATGCCCGGAGCCAACTGTAGGCCACTTCGTGTTCTTCGAGTTCCCAGAACTCCATTCCCGGGCCACATTTTGAATGCTGAGGCAGGCTGATGCTGAGGCTGAGGCAGGCTGAGGCTGAGGCAGGCTGAGGCTGAGGCCGAGGCTGAAGGCAGACTGAGGCTGAGGCTGAAGCAGGCTGAGGCTGAGGCTGAGGCAGGCTGAGGCTGAGGCCGAGGCAGGCTGATGCTGAGGCAGGCTGAGGCTGAGGCTGAGGCTGATGCAGGCTGAGGCTGAGGCAGCCTGAGGCTGACGCCGAGGCTGACTGCAGGCTGCAGGCTGAGGCTGAGGCTGAGGCAGGCTGAGGCTGAGGCTGAGGCAGGCTGATGCTGAGGCAGGCTGAGGCTGAGGCTGAGGCTGATGCAGGCTGAGGCTGAGGCAGGCTGAGGCTGAGAGGCTGAAGGCAGACTGAGGCTGAGGCTGAAGCAGGCTGAGGCTGAGGCTGAGGAGGCTGAGGCTGAGGCTGAAGGCTGAGGCTGCAGGCTGAGGCTGAGGCTGAGGCAGGCTGAGGCTGAGGCTGAGGCAGGCTGATGCTGAGGCAGGCTGAGGCTGAGGCTGAGGCTGATGCAGGCTGAGGCTGAGGCAGGCTGAGGCTGAGGCCGAGGCTGAAGGCAGACTGAGGCTGAGGCTGAAGCAGGCTGAGGCTGAGGCTGAGGCAGGCTGAGGCTGAGGCAGGCTGATGCTGAGGCAGGCAGGCTGAGGCTGAGGCTGAGGCAGGCTGAGGCTGAGGCCGAGGCTGAAGGCAGACTGAGGCTGAGGCGCAGGCTGAGGCTGAGGCAGGCTGAGGCTGAGGCTGAGGCAGGCTGGCTGAAGGCTGAGGCAGCCTGAGGCTGAGGCCGGCTGAAGGCAGACTGAGGCTGAGGCTGAGGCTGAGGCTGAGGCAGGCTGATGCTGAGGCAGGCTGAGGCTGAGGCTGAGGCTGATGCAGGCTGAGGCTGAGGCAGGCTGAGGCTGAGGCCGAGGCTGAAGGCAGACTGAGGCTGAGACTGAAGCAGGCTGAGGCTGAGGCTGAGGCAGGCTGAGGCTGAGGCTGAGGCAGGCTGATGCTGAGGCAGGCTGAGGCTGAGGCTGAGGCTGATGCAGGCTGAGGCTGAGGCAGGCTGAGGCTGAGGCCGAGGCTGAAGGCAGACTGAGGCTGAGGCTGAAGACTGAGGCTGAGGCTGAGGCAGGCTGAGGCTGAGGCTGAGGCTGAGCTGAGCAGGCTGAGGCTGAGGCTGAGGCTGAAGCAAGGCTGAGGCTGAGGCAGGCTGAGGCTGAGGCTGAGGCAGGCTGAGGCTGAGGCAGGCTGAGGCTGCGGCAGGCTGAGGCTGAGGCTGTGACTTCGACTGCCGTTGCCACTGCGACTGCCATCGCGAATGCGACTACGACTGCGAGAACAGCAGAATTATACAACTGGATTCTCATCTGAATCTTAAGGGGAATGCTTCCAAATATGCTCCTACACATCGCTGTTAGGTTGCTTTGCCGGGAAAAATTCATACACGCACGCGCGCACACACACACGCACGCACGCACGCACGCACGCACGCAGCACGCACGCACGCACGCGCGCACGCACGCACCACACACGCACGCACGCACACACACACACACACACACACGCACGCACGCACACACGCACGCACACACACACACACACACACACACACACACACACACACACACACACACACACACACACACACACACACACACACACACACGCGCGCGCGTAAACCCACACCATGTTCCACTGCATGGAGCAAACAATGTGGATCCTGTTCTACCCGAGTCGACTCCACTCCGTATGTGATTTCCTGCTGGGGAGTAGATACTACCGTGTAATGAACAGATACTAATAGATACGATATAGACACTCGTAGACACTAAAAAGTTGCGACGAAGCCGATGCACAACAATATTTTTAGATACTGCCCAGTATATATATATATATATACAAGACTGCATTGGCGCTTCGCGCCATGCACCTTGGTTCTTAAAGCTCGGCATGCAGGATAACCAAATATAGCGATGATTCATTGTTGCCGTTTGCGCCATCGTCGTTATAGTAATGTTATGTATTATCATTATACTTCCTCTCCTCTTACTCGTAATCTTCCTTGTCTGCGAGCCACTCCTTGTCCTCATCCCCAGTTTTTATTGCAGGGGCTCCTCTTTGGAGGTGTTCTTGGGCCCCTCTCAAAAGCTTTTTGGGGACCTCTGGGGGCCTCCTGGGCGCCTTTTGGGGGCCTCTGGGGGCTTCTTGCGGCCACCTTGCTACCAACCACGGTCTCCCTGAACGACCGGGTCACGATTTGGAGTGCTTCGGGAGGCGTCTTGGGGCCATCTGGGGCTGTCAGCGGGGCTCTCTTGGGGCCATCTTGCGGCCCTGTTGGACCATATTGGAGCTCTTTTGGACTGTCTGGAAGCCCTTTGACACCGTTGTGGGAGGATTTTTGGGGCCTCTTCGGCGGACTCGGACGCACGGAATACCGAAGAACCGAATGTCCAAAAATTCAATAACAAAAACTAAAGGAAAGTGTTGTTTTTTGCACTTGGAGGACCTCTTGGGGGTCTTCTTTGGGTCGTCTTCGGGCGTCTTGGGGCTGTCTGGGGCCGCGTGGGGCTCTCGCGGGGCCGTTTGGCCGCCCTCCTGACCGCTTTGGGCCCGCTGGCAAGGCCCGGCAGGGGCGTCCAGGAGGCCCTGAAGGCCCGGGGGACCCATTGCAAGGCGTCCGGGGGGCCCCAAAAGCGCCAGATCCCGGGGGTCCGATTTTCTGGGGGGGGGGGGGTTCCCACCCCCCCGGATTGTAAAGATATAGAAAAGGGAATATTTATATTTATATCTATATATATATATATAGATACTGTGTGCACGGCGCCTCGGCGGGAGCACGATTATTTCTAAAAACGTCTATTCCTGAAGAATAGATATTCGTAGATTCTGTGTGCACGGCGCCTCAGCGGGAAGCTCGAAATGGTATTAGTGTCTATTCCTGTCTTGGACCGTCTACCAGGGGGGTGCAGGGCCCAGGGTCCGGGGTCCACGCTCCGGGCTCCAGGCTCCACGCTCCGGGCTCCAGGCTCTGGGGTACGGGGTCCGAGGTCTGGGGTCCGAGGTCCGGGGTCCGGGGTCTGGGGTCCGGGGCCCAGGGGTCTGGGGTCCGGGGTCCGGGGTCCGGGGTCCGGGGCCCAGGGTCGGGGGTCGGGGGTCCAGGGTCCGGGGCCCGGGGTCGGGGGTCGGGGGTCCGGGGTCCGGGGTCCGGGGTCCGGGGTCCGGGGTCCAGGGCCGGGGTCCGGTGTCCAGAGTCCGGGGTCCGGGGACTGGGGTGCGGAGTCCGGGGTCCGGGGTCCGGGGTCCGGGGTCCGTGGTCGGGGTCCAGGGTCCGGGGTCCGGGCTCCGGGCTCCGGGCTCCGGGGTCCGGGGTCCGGGCGCGACCCGGGCGGCCGGCGGTCCATGTGTGGCCCCCAGGCATGCTCGCGTCGCAGGAAAATCAGGACGAGCGTTTTTTCGCTATTTTCGGCCCCGGGGGGCTCTCGCCGGGCCCCAGGAGCGTCAAAAGACGCCTATAGGATGATAAATCGGCCCTGGGGAAAGGGTCGGGACTTCTGGGGACGCCGTGGTGAAAAAATCAGGACGTCGCATGTCTGGGCCCCCTTCCTCCCTCCGCGCCGCCCCGCCCCGCGCCACCAGGGGGGGGGGCGGGTGCGCGGCGGGCGGGGCGAGGAGCTGATGGCCCTGGCGACGGACCTGAGCCAGCAGCCGAGCAGCGACGAGCAGCACACCGCACAGATGGTGCGAAGCCTGGCGCAGAAGGCCCCTCCTCCTCCTCCTCCTCCTCCTCTCCTCCTCCACCTCCTCCTCCTCCTCCTCCTCCTTCCTCCTTCTCTCTTCCTCCTCCTCCTCCTCCTTCTTCTCTCCTTCCTCCTCCTCCTCCTCCTCCTCCTCCTCCTCCTCCTCCTCCTCCCCCCTCCCCTCTTCCTCCTTCTCTCCTTCCTCCTTCCTCCTCCTCCTCCTCCTCCTCCTCCTTCTCCTCCTTCCTCCTTCTCTCCTTCCTCCTCCTCCTCCTCCTCCTCCTTCTCTCTCTTCCTCCTCCTCCTCCTCCTCCTCCTCCTCCTCCTCCTCCTCCTCCTCTTCCTCCTTCTCTCCTTCCCTCCTTCTCTCCTTCCTCCCCTCCTCCTTCTCTCCTTTCCTCCTCCTCTCTCCTCCTCCTCCTCCTCCTCCTCCTCCTCCTCCTCCTCCTCCTCCTCCTCCTCCTCCTCCCGCTTGCAAGGCGACTAGTAGCCATCACCGAATTACGATAAAACCTAGGTGCTCTCCCGGGCCGTGCAGATGGTGCGGCAGACTCTCCCGAGAGGTCTGAGGTCACACCGAACTCCCTGACTATAGGATTGCCCTTGCCTCGAGGGCCTTGGGAGCTTCTCGAAGTTCCCACGATACGATGCTTCGATCTCGATGTGTTTTGTATCTCCGAACCAAGGCTCGCGGAGGAGGAGGAGGAGGAGGAGGAGGAGGAGGAGGAGGAGGAGGAGGAGGAGGAGGAGGGGGCGGAGGCGGAGGCGGAGGCGGAGGCGGAGGAGGAGGCGGAGGCGGCGGCGGAGGCGGAGGCGGAGGCGGAGGCGGAGGCGGAGGAGGAGGCGGAAGCGGAGGCGGAGGCGGAGGCGGAGGCGGAGGCGGAGGCGGAGGCGGAGGCGGAGGCGGAGGAGGCGGTGGAGGCGGAGGAGGCGCAGGAGGTCGCCGAGTCGGTTGACTGGCCTTGGGCCAAAACGGCAGCGGCACGCGTGAACGAGCCACAGCGCGCACACGAAGTACGAAGCAGCACACATGCCACGACTGTCACCACCTACGATGAAGTCGGGCCTGTCCCTCCCCAGGCTATTTTTCACAATTTTTGAACATTCCTCCTGTAGAGGGACACGCCCGTCTGAGCGTTACCCCCCTCTGCGCGCCGCCAACTTTCCGCCCTGGCCGCGAGGCGGAGCAGGCGCAGTAGGAGTCCGGCAATTGTGGCGCCCGCAGGCGGGCCGGTTCGCTCGACCTACGGAGTGCCCGCGCGGCAGCGCGACGTTTTGCCACCGCTGATCCTGCCGCGAAGGGTCTTGAGTCAAGTCGGGCATGTCCCTCTAGGAGGGCACGGTACCCATACCTCTACCCTTCGGCCGTTTTCCCCCTGCTGGGCATCCTGGGAGGCCCTCGTCGCCACCGCTGGATTCGCCTCGAAATTCTGGTCAGAACGCACCCCAGGAACGGTCTGGGCGGTATCGGTATCGGTACCATGTGGTTTCCCCATCTACAGGAGGAATACTCAAAGATAGTGAAGCAATAGTCTGGGGACGATTTTCTCACTATCCTTGATTACGTTTGGGCATCGTTTGATTATTCATGTATTTTTCTGCCAGAATCCGCCTGTAGGCGGACATGCCTGACCTAAGTCGTGAGACTGAGCTTCGACCGGGAACTGCGAGTTGCACGGATCTTCGCCCGACCAGCTCGGGGATGACGCGCACCACGGCGCGTTCTGCCCCAGGCCCATCGGCTCTGGTATCTCCTCGTCCTGGTTCTGGTTCCATTCACCTTCCGGCGGCTGCTTGGTACGGGCTTTACGAGCCTGCCGCATCGCAGCCCTACTGCTGGAGAGCCGCGAGTCGAGGGGCCCACTGTGGGAGGACTCTCCAGCTCGCAGTGAATGCCGTCTGCTTCCTTCTCCGCGTGTCGCGTCGATCTTCGCGTCGCTTCCTTCACTGTTTTTCCCATTGCTACCGGCGCGGCCCGCCGTAGCACGCTCGGCGTTCGACTTGCTTCGAGCGCCCGCTTACCAAAACGTGTCGCGTCGAGATTCAACCGTGATCATTGGGCCGTTCCCTCTGGTCTCTCGTATTTTTCAGGGCCACCTGCTGATCGCTCTTGTTCAGGTACGTCGTCGATATGCTCCTCGTGTTTGCTCCGTTTGGGCCCGCGCTCGATACCCGATCATCTCTGCACGGTGGGTCTCCCATACAGCTCCGAACTCGCGACGCCCCATCTGTCTCCTCTTACCCAGCTGCTGCCATTCGTTTCTAACCCGGAGCTGCCCCTCTTGGGCTGTCTCCCTGAATTCTAAGATCCAGTCTCGGATCTCCGTGTAGACTTCCGAAGGAGTCGAGGTGAACCTGCCAGTCGATTTCGCGCTTCGGCAAATCGTTTCGTAAATCGTCGTCCTGCTGCCGTAAAAGGCAGGATCCCAGAGCTATAAGCATTCCGTGAGGGAGCATGCTGGCGCCGTTTCTTGCCAGGCTGCAGTATTGCTCGAAGTCGTCGATGATTTTTTTGGCGTCTCATGCGAGCCTTGCCACTGGGCCTTCGGCGGAGTTCGCTATGAGGCCACGAAACGAGTGAGTGGCGTACGGAATGGCGGCGGCGCTGCCATGCGAACCCTGCCGCTGGGGCCTTCGGCGGAGCTCCCTATGGGGCCGCGAAGCGTGTTAGGGGTGTCCCGAAATGGAGGCGGCGGTGTCATGCGAACCCTGCCACTGGGGCCTTCGGCGGAGCTCCCCATGGGGCCACGAATCGTTTGAGGGGTGTGCCGACATGTAGGCAGCGGTGCCATGCGAACCCTGCCACTGGGGCCTTCGGCGGGGCTCCCTATAGGGCCGAGAAGCGTGTGAGTGGTGTCCCGGAATTGGTGCGGAGATGGCGGCGATGATAATGATGATGACGGTGATGACGACGGCGATGGTGGTGGTGATGATGATGATGACGATGACGGTAATGACATGCGACGCGCGGAGGGCAGAAGCAGAGAAGGGAGGATGGGGGAGGGGGAAGGAAGGAATGAAGGAGGAAGGAACGCGGGGCGGTGTCTCTTCAAAACGACGACCCAACACAACACCACAGGATGGTGTGGAATTACCATACGAATTCAAATCGGAAGCAAAACAGGTGCAATACACAAACAAATACAATGCGTATACCATATAATCAGCTGGGGCTTCTTGTCCGTATGCAAATGACGAGTAGACTTGCCCCGTCCTTACTTCACCCGCCACACTCCGTGTTACCCTATTCAAACGACCGCACGCAGGGCAACGATCGCTTCGGCATCCTCACTGATTCCTCCGGATTCAGCAGGTCCATTTCCAGGAGTCCTCAGGATGCCTCTGGAGTCGTGGGGGTTCTTCGGGTTTGTGTAGATTCTCCAGGGATCCCGTAAGATTCCTCAGATTCCTCCAGGATTCCGCAGATCCATTTGAGATCCTACAGGATTACAGGATTTCTACCTAACAGCGAAGGCTGATAGGTTTCTAGTAGGGTCAGAAGAGAGCATCTTGACGCCCCAGGGGGGTCTGGGCGCGATCCGGGGGAGGATGCCGGGGATTTTTTTAGCTAACAGTAACGCACTTCGTGTTCTTCGAGTTCCCAGAACTGCATTCCTGGGTATGATTTTGAATGCCTGGAGCCAACTGTAGGCCACTTCGTGTTCTTCGAGTTCCCAGAACTCCATTCCTGGGCATGATTTTGAATGCCCGGAGCCAACTGTAGGCCACTTCGTGTTTTTCGAGTTCCCAGAACTCCATTCCTGGGCATGATTTTGAATGCCCGGAGCCAACTGTAGGCCACTTCGTGTTCTTCGAATTCCCAGAACTCCATTCCTGGACATGATTTTGAATGCCCGGAGCCAACTGTAGGCCACCTCGTGTTCTTCGAGTTCCCAGAACTCCATTCCCGGGCCACATTTTGAATGCTGAGGCAGTCTGATGCTGAGGCTCAGGCAGGCTGAGGCTGAGGCAGGCTGAGGCTGAGGCCGAGGCTGAAGGCAGACTGAGGCTGAGGCTGAAGCAGGCTGAGGCTGAGGCTGAGGCAGGCTGAGGCTGAGGCTGAGGCAGGCTGATGCTGAGGCAGGCTGAGGCTGAGGCTGAGGCTGAGGCTGATGCAGGCTGAGGCTGAGGCAGGCTGAGGCTGAGGCCGAGGCTGAAGGCAGACTGAGGCTGAGGCTGAAAGCAGGCTGAGGCTGAGGCTGAGGCAGGCTGAGGCTGAGGCTGAGGCAGGCTGATGCTGAGGCTGAGGCTGAGGCTGATGCAGGCTGAGGCTGAGGCAGGCTCAGGCTGAGGCAGGCTGAGGCTGAGGCCGAGGCTGCAGGCAGACTGAGGCTGAGGCTGAAGCAGGCTGAGGCTGAGGCTGAGGCTGAGGCTGAGGCTGAGGCTGAGGCAGGCTGATGCTGAGGCAGGCTGAGGCTGAGGCTGAGGCTGAGGCAGGCTGATGCTGAGGCTGAGGCTGAGGCTGAGGCAGGCTGATGCTGAGGCCGAGGCTGAAGGCAGACTGAGGCTGAGGCTGAAGCAGGCTGAGGCTGAGGCTGAGGCAGGCTGAGGCTGAGGCTGAGGCAGGCTGATGCTGAGGCAGGCTGAGGCTGAGGCTGAGGCTGATGCAGGCTGAGGCTGAGGCAGACTGAGGCTGAGGCCGAGGCTGAAGGCAGACTGAGGCTGAGGCTGAAGCAGGCTGAGGCTGAGGCAGAGGCAGGCTGAGGCTGAGGCAGGCTGATGCTGAGGCAGGCTGAATGCAGACTGGAATGCGGAGGCTGAGGCCGGCCGGCCTGGGCCTGAGGCTCATCCTCCCTGAGGCTGAGGCCGAGCTGAGGCAGGCGGAGGCTGAGGCTGAGCTGAGGCAGCTGAGACTAGGCAGGCTTGAGGCTGAGGCGGAGGCTGAGGCTAGGCTGAGGCCGAGGCTGAGGCTGATGCAAGGCTGAGGCTGAGCATGTTGAGGCCGGGAGCCGGAGGCGACGGCAGACGGAGAGTCTGGGCTGAAGCAGGCTGAGGTCTGAGGCTGAGGCAGGCTGGGCTGGGGCGAGCTGATGCAAGGTAAGGCGGAGGCAGGCTGAGGCTGAGGCCGAGGCTGAAGGCAGACTGATGCTGGGGAGGCTGATGAAGGCTGAGGCTGAGGCTGAGGCAGGCTGAGGCTGAGGCTTGCTGAGGCTGAGGCCTGAGGGCAGGCTGAGGCTGAGGCTGTGACTGCGACTGCCGTTGCCACTGCGACTGTCATCGCGAATGCGACTACGACTGCGAGAACAGCATAATTTTACAACTGGATTCTCATCTGAATCTTAAGGGGAATGCTTCCAGATATGCTCCTACACATCGCTGTTCGGTTGCTTTGCCGGGATAATCTCCAAATAGGCTCGCCCTATATGAGTCCGAGCTCAAACCCTAATAATCATTGGTCCGCTGCCCCCCCTTCAATGCCTGTGCCCCCACTGATTCCTATGGCTATTCCTATGCATATGCCTATGCCGATATCTCCCCCCTAACTCCTATGCCTACGCCTATGCCTATGCCTGCTTGCTTGCTTGCTTGCGCGCTTGCTTGCTTGCTTGCATGCTTGCTTGCGCGGTTGCACGCTTGCTTGCTTGCTTGCTTGCTTGCGCGTTTGCTTGCACGCTTGTTTGCTTGCTGGGTTGCGGATTCCAAGCATGCCCGATTCTGATTTCTGGATTTGAGTCGTCTAAACTATTTGGAGTCAACGCTGGCTGATATTCTAGGGTCACTCAGGATCCCCCATACTTCCTTCAGGGTTGTTCCGGATGTTCCCGATCCCTTGATAATTCATCAGATTCCCTTCGGGTTCCTTTCGGTTCCCTCCGAATTCTTCAAGATTCCTCTGAATCTCTCCGGGGTTCCCTCGGACACCGAAGGGCTCCTGAAGGGCTCCTCAGGACTCCCCAGGGATTTCCAAAATTCCTGAGGAGCCCGCTGACCCCAGATAGTTTCCAAGAAGGTCCCTCACGTTCCTGGAGGGACCATTCGTTTTTTTTTTTCCTCCGAATTCCTCTTGGATTTCTCGTATGCGCAGGATTCCTTCGGGAACCCTCAAGTTTTCCCTGGCGCCCGCATGCTCCTGAGGCTTCCCGAGGATCCTTCCAGAGTCTTGGCGGTTCCTGATGAACCGTGCAGAATCCTGAGAAAAAAAGGTACGGGCAAAAGGAACATCGATTGCACGATATTATTTAAAAATTCCGTTGGAATTGCCCAAAGTCGCCACGAACTCAAAGGAGCCCTAAGGACTCCGAGCGGGCTCCTGCAGGGCAAGATGATGAACGGCGCGGCTAGGGTGGTGCTCCGATCCTTTCAAGAAGACCCGACCAGAGGTTACGCTTAGAATTACGTTTCCCTGTATTGTTTCCTATAAGAGTTTATTGTATGCACATGGCCTGGATGCAACATCTTACCCTACAGCCCCTGTGGCTTTTACCCTACGACGACTATTCTTATTACCAGTACTACTACTGCTACTACTACTGCTACTACTACTACGATTACTATTGCTACGACTACTACTACTACTACTACTATTACTACTACTACTACTACTGCTGTTACTATTTCGATTACAACAACTACTACTACTACTACTACTACTACTACTACTACTACTACTACTACTGCTACTAGGGCTTCCGTTGGGCTTCCTGGGGGGTCTCTAGGACTTCTTTAGGGCAGTACTTCGTGTCTGTTTCGTATGCGTTTCGTGCGCGTTTTGTTGTTGCTATTGCACGTTCCCTTGCAACGATACTATTTTTTATTGCTGCTACTAGAACTTTTGGTGTTACCACTAGTACTACGACTACGGCTACGGCTGCTATTGCTACGGTTATTTCTACTACTATCACGATGTCGATTACTACGGCGATTTCTATTGCTACTCCAACTACGATTACTAATAGTAGGCGTGGTACTACCCACAACTATTGGTAGTACTACGACTACTACTATTACTATTACTACGACGACACTACTACGACTACTATTACTACTGCTACGTCTACTACTAGCATTGCGATTTCTATTACTACCACCCCTTATTATACCTGCTACTACTACTACTACTACTATTACGACTACTGCTACTACTACTACTACTACTATTACTACTACTACTACTACTATTACTACTACTACTACTACTAGCACTATCATTATTACTACTACTACTGCTACTACTACGACTACTACTATGACCACTATTACTACCACTGCTTCTACCATTCCGACCACTTTTTCTCTTATTAATATTGGTACGTTTAGTATGACTACTACTATGACTAATACTACCACTGTTCTTTCGGACCACCACTATTTCTGCACGTGTTCTAATTATTGCCACCACTGTTACTACTACTTCGACGATTACTACGACTTTTACTACCACCGCTACTACTACGACTACGGCTGCGACTACGACTACTACTACTACTACTACTACTGTTATTACTCCCTCCTTCTACTACTCTCACCGGTGCTAGTTTAAGTTTTACTACTGCTTCTACTACTATCACTACTACTATTGAAACTAGTACTAGTACTAGTACTAGTACTAGTACTAGTGTTAGTACCAGTACTGCTACTACTACCAGTACTACTACTACTACTACTACTACTACCACCACTACTACTACTACTACTACCACTACTACTACTATGACTACTACTACTACTACTACTACTACTACTACTACTAGTACTACTACTACTACTACTACTACTACTACTACTACTACTACTACTACTACTACTACTACTAGTGCTACTACCACCACTACTATTAGTACTATTATAATTGCTCTTACGACTAACGACTACGATTACGACGACTATTTTTTCTTTTGCTACTATTGTCATGACTACTGATACTGCTCTACTACTACTACTACTACTACCACTACTACTCTTCTGCTACACTAGTACTAAACTGATACTCTCCCTGCTACTACAAGAAAACTACTAAACTACTACTACTACGACTAGACTACGACTACTACTACTACTACTACTTACTATTACTACTACTACTCCAACAACAACTATACTACTACGCCTACTACTAACTACTACTACCTAACTACACCACTACTAACACTCACTACTACTACTACTACTACTAACTGACTACTACTACTACTAGTACTAGTAAACTAGTACTAGTACTAGTACTAGTACTAGTACGACGACTACTACTACTACTACTACTACTACTACTACTACTACTACTACTACTACTACTGCTACTACTACGATTACCACGACGACGACGATGACGACTACTATTACTACTACGATTACTACTACTATTACTACTACTGCTACTACTACTACTACTACTACTACTACTACTACTACCGCTACTACTGCTACTACTGCTACTACTACTACTACTACTACTACTACTAGTACGTTGAGTGTTACCAAAGTACGACCACTAATTCTACTAGTGTTACGGGTAGTGTGAATGCTATCATTATCCGTATGTTTGCATGTTTGTTTTCCGCATAGCTTCGACACTTCGCCGTGTCACTCCGTGGGGTAAGTCCCTTCGCAATCAGAAGTGTGAGTTTGCAGTTCTTATCCAAGACGAGTTGTTTTCAACCAGCGCGCTTGGAAAAATCCGAAACTCATATTCAAACTGATGTTACTTGTTGTTGGAAAGTGCCCTTCCTGGTTGGAAAAGGTACCTTCCGGGGAGACCTCTGCTGGTTGGAAAGTGCCCCGTCTGGTTGTAAAGGGCCATTCCTCTTGTTGTATAGAGACGTGCATGCCCCCTGGGGATCGGGGAGTTAGCGCCTTTAGCCCTCGGCAAAAGAGCCGGCGGAGGCCTGGCCGTCTTTTTGGATCTCCGCACATCTGGGGATCCCCGCGGCTTTCCGTGTTGAGCATTTTTTTTGCGGGGGGGGGGGGGGGGAAGGGGCGGGGCCTGGCGGCGGAGACCGGCGGCGGCGGCAGAGCGCGGAAGCCAGGGCGGATTTGCTCGACAGCAGTAGCTGCCGTATCACTAGCGCGGCTCCACTAGGGAGCAACTGAGGGGTTTTCTGGCCGCGCCGTCGTCGTTTCACTGTCGGCAGAGGGGGCTAGCGGGTCGGGCGGCCGCGCCGTCGTCAGAAATCCCAACCCTTCTCCTTTTCAGGTCTTCTTGGGTGTTCCCCAGGTAACAGTCGTTAGTTGTTTGTGACCCTCTCTTAGTGGTGAGGGGGGGTGCGTCAGTTTTGCGACCCTCCCCTTCATTTTTTCCTGGTGACTCCGCGTCGTCGGTTCTTGGGTTTGAACTGAATGATCCGCCCGGCATGCTGCCGTGATGCGTGCCTCACCAGGGACGTCGTAGAATGCCATCAGAGAGCAAGCGCCCGGTGGCAGGGCGTTCGTCGACGGATGTCTTGCTGGCGCGCGCGCACGGACGCGCCAGCCCCCGGTCGGGCGGTGCCAGAAGGGTCCGTGGCCCAAGGTGTCCCCAGGAGGCCCGTGGAGGCCCAGATGGCCGCCAGAGCACCCCTCACGATTTTCAAATCCCCGGGGGCTCCAGGATGGCGCGACAAGCTGGGGGCATTTTCGGGCCAGGGCCACTTCTTAGCCGCACCCGCCCGAGGCCTCACCTGAGCCTCGCCAGGGGCCTCGCGAGGGCTTCCGGCGCGCTCGCACAGCCCTGGCCCCAGCGCCGCGGGCATCTGTCTTGTTATCCTATCCCGCTGCGCTGCCCGCGCGAAGCCGCCGCCGCGCTCCTTGGGGGGGGAGAACAATGGGCAAGGGGGGAGGTTCAGAGGAGGGAAAGGTACCGATGCCGCTACCCTTCCCTCGGTTTCGCCTCCTGGGTCTTCCCATGAGGCCATCGTTGCCACGGCTGGACTCGCTTCGAATTTGTATGTCAGAACGCACCCCCGGGAGAAGTCCAGGGGAATCGCAGTGATTATCGGTATCTGGCGTTCTCCCTAGAAGCGTGGGGCTGCCATGTTCGAACCTATTTTATCCTTCGAGCATCAGGAAAGTACCGAAACTTGAGGGTTTTCACGTGTCGGGCCCTGGGAGGCGATATTCGTTCGACACTGCTTCGACACTGTTCTGCGTGCTTGAAACCATTTCTGGGATGTGGTCCTCAAGTTCGATGGGAGCAACGTAAGCTTCGAGCTTGTTCCTTTCGGGCCCCACGGGAGGGTGCCGCAGTAACGCGCGGGGAGGGAGGAGGAGGAGGGAGGAGGAGGAGGAGGAGGAGGAGGAGGAGGGAGGAGGAGGAGGAGGAGGAGGAGATGATACGATTGTTAGAGTGTCTATTGTCATGGCATCCACAAGCCTGGAACAACACAATTCGGCGGGTGCGGGGGGGGCTGCAGGGCCCACCCATTTCGATTCCTCCAACTCGATTCGATGCGACTTCGATGGCCTCCGATTCCGACTCGATTCGATTTCGGACTCCGATTTGGGATCCGATTGCTCGCTGGAGGCCTAACAGCCTGCCGATTTCCGCTGATTCGACTTTTCCCGACTCGGCTGCCGACTTCAGCCGATCCGATTCATTTCGATTGCCGATTCGGCTTGTCGATTCGATTCTGGGCTCCCCTGGGGCTGGGTTGGCTAGGGTGGGGGGCGAGGATGGCTTCCACCATTTCACCCGGACTTCTGTGCGTAGGGGGCAGCTTTTCGCGTGGAAGGTAAAAGCCCATGGGCCCTGTCCAGAAAGTGAACGCATTTGAGCTGTGCGTATCCGTTTGGGGGGGGGGGGGGGGCGAGCTCGTGCTTCGCAAAAGATGAAGCGAAGCCAGCGGGAAATGAGAAGACGTCATCACAAAGATGCCGGCGCACACCAACCGCTGCCAGCGAGGTGGTGGACATACGTTTACGCCGACGCTGGGCCCAGGAGCGGTTTGTATTTACGCCTCCCTGGCCAGGGCAGGCGAGCGAGCACGCACCGATCCCGGGCCCGGGATGACGTGGCCAGGGTCTCGGTGGAGGCGTGCAGCCGGCGCCCTCCTGCATCCTGGCACGCCTCGGCGCACCGAGGGCGCAGTGCTCGGAGCCCCGACGTCTGTGTTTTGTTTCGCCGCGTGGCCCCTGCTTGCGGATGTCTCGACCCCTGCACCGGGACCAGTTTGAAGTCGACCCTGTCCCTCTACAGGAGGACGATTCAAGAATAGTCAACAACAATAGTCTGGAGACCATTGTTGGACGACTTTCGGATTATTTTTTGACTGTTTTTTATTTTTCGCCCGCAATCCGCCTGTAGGGGGACACGCCCGACCTAAGACCAGTTTTTTTCGCCACGAGCCGGTTTCTTGTGTTTGCGGCCCTGGAGAGGCCAGCCAGGGGCTCTGAGAGGCCGAACGTGATGTTTGTCAGGAGGGGAAAAAAAAAAACAGACACCATTCATCGCAGACTCCCGGGAGAACATGGGAAAATATGGGAAGCGGGGGGAAAGACGAACACACAGAAAATATGGGAAGCTGTAGGGAATCCTGGTATTTGTGTTTATTTATTTGTGTGTCCCAGGGCCCCATCAGTTTGACACGACCCGAAGGTGTCCGGATGCGGGGGTCAAACATCGAGGACCTGTTGAGCCGTTTTTGTTCGGCCTTCAGGCCAGGACTTCGGGGCGGATCCGACCGTGGCGACCGGGAGCCGCCGCGGAGGCCCCAGAAAGGCCGAACGCCTCAAAGCTCGAGGTTTTGCGGACACGCAAGCAATGCCGCTGCCCCGATTGGGTTTTCCCTGAACCACCCTGGCCCGTTCGAGACGACTTGGGCATTCCTGGAACGCTCCGCGAAGCAGAGTGGCCAGAAAGTATCCCGAGGCGAGGAAATCCCCAAGAGCGGACGACAATGCCCGAAAACCCTGACCTCCGAACCTCGGTCCTCGAGTTTCAAGCCGCGCTCCGGAGAGCGCGGTCGCGGACATACATCTTCTATACCGCTGCCTCGGCTGGGCGCTTACCACCCTGACCAGGAAGAGGTGCCAGGGTGCAAGTGTTTGTTTTGTTTGACGGCGCTGATCCATGTGGGGGGGTCCGACCCCAGACAGAAGCTGGCACCGGACAGCCGACCGACCCTGATATCCGACGACGCGAAAGCGATACAACATCGTGCAAAAACACGATTGGAACCCTAAGCCCCAGCTTCTTGCGGCAGTTCTCTCAATCGGATCGAGTCGTGACCAGGTGCCCGAAGCTGGGCGAAAACGCGAGGTGTGCAAAAATGCGAAGCCCATTCCTCAGGGGACGATCCGTCTGACGCGCCCCAGCCGCGCCGAGGGCGCGTTGGCGGGCACACCCTGGCGTCCATGACCCCTGGACTTGGCCTCGCCGCCTAGCACACCACCCCAACCCAACCCGAAGGCCCCGATTTGCCCTCCATTTCCAATGGGGGGGGACATTCAAAAAAACACATTTGGAACCCGCACGCACCCCTCCCCCGACCCGAAATTCCGGTCTTCGGGTTGAGTTGGGGAGGCCTGGTACGTAGTCATGTCCTGGGGTACGTTCAGACACGAATTTCGAGGCGGATTTGGCCGCGGCGACCATGAGGAGGAGGAGGAGGAGGAGGAGGAGGAGGAGGAGGAGGAGGAGGAGGAGGAAGCGGGGGAGGAGGCATCTCGTCTCTTTCCTGGCAGACTGGGTTCTTTCCCAGTGAACTGGGTTCTTTCCCGACGCGGCGCTGGGAAAGAGTCCAGTTTGGTGTAGTTTCTGCGAGGAAATATCGCGCGTCGGTTTTCGAAGGTGCCGCTGGCACCTTAATGGTTGGCACCTTAGCTTCGCGGGGGACACGCCGGGAAATAATCCTGATGTGAACATTACGATTACTACTATTACTACTACTACT
>CAUYUJ010020915.1:506918-514418 GCA_963575745.1 Prorocentrum cordatum | reverse complement strand
TCTAGTCGTAGTCGTAGTCGTAGCGTAGTCGTAGTCGTAGTCGTAAGTGTTAGTAGTAGTAGTGTAGTAGTAGTAGTAGTAGTAGTAGTAATAGTAGTATTAGTAGTGTAGTAATCGTAGTAGTAGTGGTAGTCGTAGTATATAGTAGTAGTAAAGTCAGTAGTAGTAGTAGTATTAGTAGTAGTAGTAGTAGTGGTTATGGGTAAGTAACTTGGTGGTCGTATTCGTTAGTAGTAGTCATTATTATAGTAGCAGTTTCTGTTTTTTCTCCTGCAGTAGTCCAGGAACTGGTACTAAGTACTATTGTATTAGTAGTTATTGCTAGTAGTAGTAGTAGTAGTAGTAGTAGTATCAGTAGTAGTAGTAGTAGCAGTAGTGTAGTAGTAGTATTAGTAAGTGAGTAGTAATAGTATAGTTTGTCAGTATAAGTAGTAGTAGTAGTAGTAGTAGTAGTAGTAGTAGTATTAGTAGTAGTAGTAGTAGTAGTAGTAGTAGTAGTAGTAGTAGTAGTAGTAACACTAGTAGTAGTAATAGTAGTAGTAGTAGTAGTAGTAGTAGTAGTAATAATAATCAAACTAGCAGCAGTACAAGTTTGAGTGCAATTAGCAGAAGTAGCCCAGTAGTACAAGTAGCCCAGTAGTAGTTCAGTCGTAGTAGCTGCAGCACTGCAAGTTTGAGTGCATAATTGCCCCCTCCCCCTTCACCTCCTCCTCCTCCCCGGCATCCCCCCCGTCCTCCTCCTCCCCTTCAGAATCCTTCAGAATTTCTCAGAATATTTCAGAATCTGTCGGAATCTTTTAGAATCTTTTAGAATCTCTCAGATTCTCGCAGAATGTTTCAGAATCTTTCGAAACCGTTCAGCATCTCTCAGAAACTTTCAGAATCTCTCGGAATCTTTCAGAATCTCTCAGAACGTTTCAGAATCATTCAGAATCAAGCCCCCAAGGGTTAATTCAGAATCTCTCGGAATCTTTCAGAAACGCCCAAAGTTTCTATCACAGTCGCTCACAATCTCTCAGAATCTTTCAGAGGCTTTCAGAATCTCTCAGAACCTTTCAGCATCTTTCTGAAACTTTCAGAATCTTTCAGAACCTCTCAGAATCTTTCAGAACCTTTCAGAATCTTTCAGAACCTCTCAGAACCTCTCAGAATCTCCCAGAATCTTTCAGAACCTGTCAGATCCTCTCAGAATCTCTCAAAACCTCTCCGAATCTTTCAGAACCTCTCAGAACCTGTCAGAATCTTTCAGAACCTTTCAGAATCTCTCTGGACCTCTTAGAATCTCTAAGAAAGAGTTGTCTGACCAGGGAAGAGCCCAGTTTACCAGGAAACACCCCAGTTTACCGGGAACAAGAATTGTTTCGGAGAAGGAGGAGGAGGAGGAGGAGGAGGAGGAGGAGGACGACGAGGAGGACGAGGAGGAGGAAGGAGGAGGAGGAAGGAGGAGGAGGAGGAAGGAGGAGGAGGAGGAGGAGGAGGAGGGGGAGGGGCACAGGCGCCAGACGGGCGACCCTGATAGCCTCGATCGTCGAGGCTCGACCCCCGAAGCTCCCCTGACATCCGCCGATGTGATGGTCGGGGGCGGCCAAGAGGGGGGTGATGACTAGAGGGGGTGGATATCATGGCAAGGGCCATCCCCAGATTTCATGGCGCCTCTTCTTCTTTCAATTCGTCCCCGGCGCCCGTTTGGGCCGCGCACATGCCGCCGGCCATGATCTGCGCCCCCCCCTCTTGTACACCCTTGGCCGCCCCCGAAATGGAAAATCCCGGGTTGACAAGCTCACATCGGCGGAGGTATGGGTCGAGGGTGGCGGACATTCATATCCTCGCCGCTGCCCCCAGACGTCCGACGTCTCGAGACGCGGGCCCGCGCCCTGCGGACCACCTCCCCGGGACCGGTGTTTCTCATCCCAAGTCGTTTTGTTGACGGTCCCGAGGCCCAGCGAGGGCCTCGAGGGGCCGAAAACCACGAAAAACCTTCGTCTCGATTCCCAGACATGCGACGTCTTGATTTTTTCAGGACGGCGTCCTCGGAAGTCCAGATCCTTTCCCCGGGGCCGGTTTTCCATCCTGAGTAGTTTTCTGACGGTCCCGAGGCCCAGCGAAGGCCCCCCGAGGCCGAAATTGGCCAAAAACCTCCCGCCCTGATTTTTGCTTACGACGTTGTGCCTGGGTTTTTTTTGAGGCGCCCGATGTCTGGGTCTGCCCCTTCTGGGCGTCTACTACTCCCGCCCGGCATGGTGCGGCCAGCGCGCGCGCCGTCGCCGCTGCGCGCCGCGGCTGCGGCGGCGCTTCTCGCCGCCACCGGCGAGGCGCTGGCGGCTGCGCCGCCGGGGCTCTCCACGGAGGCCCGTCGTGGGTGGGTGGGAGGGGCAGAGCCCAGAGCTCCTCCTCCCTGTGCCCCCTCCTCGGCCGCCTCTCCCTCCCCCTGCCGCCCACTTCCTCCACTCCTCCCTCCTCCTCTTCCGTCCTCTGCCTCCTCCTCCCTCCTCCCGTCCTCCCTCCGTGGTAATGTTCTATTTTTTAGCGTTTCGCGTGTCCTCGTTGTTAGACAGCTTATAAAGGAAGAGTGCGGCGTGCCGTCCCTTCTATGAACTCCATGCCTCCCTCCTCCCTCCTCCCTCCTCGTCCCTCTTCCTTCCCCCTCCGCCCAGCCTCCTCACTCGAAGAAGAAAGCACACACCATAATCATAGCTGTTTGCACCGCGCGAGCGCCAACAGTTTATGTTTATGGCGTTTTTTCTTCTGCTAGCCTTCCCGCTCCGCCCACCTCCTCCCTCCATCTACTGCTGCTTCTCCTCCTCCTCCTCCTCCCATCCACCTGCTTCCTCCTCCTACTCCTCCATCCCTTGTCCTGATCAGTAACTCCTCCCTGTCGCACCCCGAGACGTGTGGGTAGGGTAGGGCGGCCTGGGCGTTTCGAATGAGACTTCCTCACCATTCATGATCCTTAAGTTTGGAAGTTGCAGCAGCTTCACCGATGGAGGGCGGGTAGATATGAGAATCTGTCGCTCGCCGTAGCGCCGCGTGCATTCTTTCTGACGTTTGCAGGAGCTTCACGGATGGAAGGCGGTACGTTTGCAACATGTGGCTCTCGCCTGCGCGCCGAGCACATTCGCCTTAAGAGTTTACAGCAGTTGCATGGACTCTTACGGTTGACGTCGCAGTGATGGTTTCTGGCCTGTCAGGGCGCAACTACCTTGATTTGCGGGATTGCATGGCGATCTGGCACGATGCAGAATCGTCTGGACGCAACAGTACACATGGTTAATTTCTAAGTATTCGAAAGTTATTTGATTTTTTCTGGGGGGCAAGATCCTTTCATTTCCAATTGTTCTATCCTGGGCCTCTTCCTGGCCACTAGGGGGCCAGGAACAATTAGAATCGAGCACAATTTGAAATGAGTACGATTAGAAATGAACGACGTGTAACGTCGCGTCGCGGTGTTGAAGTCCCAGGAATGGTGTTCTGGCGCAGTCCTGGATGTTCCGACAGTTATGTTGTCAAACGGGGCATCTCTTCCAGTGCAGATGAGTATTTCCAGGGTCTCGTGAAGACGAAACTTGGAGGGAGGGTTGATTGCAGCATCGTTGATGCGCTTGAGTTTACTCCGGCCCTCCTCTCCTTGTCTTTCTCTTCATGTATGTATTATGTTATTTCTTTCTTTCTTTCTTTCTCTCGCTCTCTCTCTCTCTCTTTCTTTCTCTCTCTTTATTCTCTCTCTCTCTCTCGGCTCTGGGGTCGTACCAACGCGGCCATCCCCCCTGGGCCCAGTCGGCCCCGGGGGGGGCGGGTGATCAAACTGGTGAGCCAGGCGGTTCTAGGGGCGGTCGCCCCTGAGGTCGCGGCTTTCAGGTTGCAAGGTAAAATATGGCAGATCAGCAGACGAGGGAGGAGAGGAGGAGGGCCGATGTGATGCCTCGGAGAGGAGGGGCGAGAAGGTAAAAAAGAGGAGGGACGGTGTACAACCTCGAGGAGGAGGGAGGAGGGGGGTGGGGCTGGCGGCGTGCGGCGGCTAAGTGGCTGGAGCGGGTCCAAGTGGCAGCGCGGCGGTGCGGCCACATTCGCCAGGACGAGAAGCGCAGAAGCCTTTCCCCCTGCGCTTAAAACGCCCGCTAGGCGTTCATCCGTCCTGTGACGGGGGGGCCCTCACCTGCAAGCAGGCGTAGGGTTCCCGACGAAGGACTGGTGGCCGCCTACGGGGGTTCCACCGGGCGTGGGGCCACCGATGCGAAGGCGGCGTGGCGCAGGTAGTCTCCCCCTCGGCCGGCAGAACCCGATAGCCGTCCTCCTCATGTGGTGGTCGTCGCGGGAAGCTGGGTAGATAGCGTGAGCCTGGGCAAAGGAGGTTGGAGCAAAGCGCACTGTGGCTGGCTGGCTGTATGCGTGAGCGTGAGACAGGGGGTGAGGCTGGGAGCAAGAACCACGACGAGGAGGAAGGGAGGGGGTGCGGCTGACAGCGGGCGGCGGCTGTGCGGCTGGAGTGGATCCACGGGGCTGTGCGGCGGCATGGCCACGCGCGCCAAGGTGGAAGGCGCAAATGCCGTTCCACCTGCCCTTAGGAGCCCCTAATCGATGCCCATCCGTCCTGTGACGGAGACCCTCCCCTGCAAGCAGGCGTGGGGCTCCCGAGCAAAGGACCGGTGGGCGCCTACCGGGGGTCCACCAGTCGTGGGGGAGGTTTGCGCCTTCCGTGGCGGTGGCCTCCGAGCGAAGGCGGCGTGGCGCAGGGAGTCCCCCCCTCCACCCATGGGGCCCGAAGGCCGCCATCCCCACAGTGTTGGCCGTCGCGTGCAAAGTGATGAGCAGCGCGAGCCCGGGAAGAGGAGGGTTCGCAGTCCATGCTGTGGTCGGCTGTGGGTGCTGCAGGCCGCGATAGGCCGCGGCCACCCATTCTCGGATATGGGCGGCGGTAGCTGCACATCTGCTGCACGAGAAGAGTTGTTGAACTGGGAGGGTGAGGCAGAGAAAGAGGGCGGAACACGGTGCCCTGGCTGGCTCTCGGCGCTGCGGGCCGCGGCCACCGTTCCTCCGAGGTGGCTGGCGGTGCCTGCACAACTGCTGCAGCTTCTGCTGCGCTGGCGCTGGGAAAGGTGGCAGAAGCTGCGGGAGGCAATCTGGAGGACGGTGGTGCTTGATTTGCGAATTTGGCCTCGGCCTCCAGGTCGTCGCCGTGGGGCTGTAAACTGCAGTTTCCCGTCGCCATTCCGCCGATGCCCCGTCCTCCCCACCCGTTCCGCCGCCACACGGGTGGGGTGAAAGGTGAGGGGAGCGGGGGCTGCAGGTGGAGGTGAGCCAGGAGAGGTTGAAGGTTGGGTAAGGCTCTTTCGGGACCAGTGGAGAGGAGGCTCTTCGTGTTGTTACCTCCGAGGTCCCAGCTCGCAGCTGGCGATCAAGGCCCCCACCAAGGAGGCGCACGAGAGAGCTCTATATCCACTGGTCGGGCGTGGCTTGCGCTCTCTCGCGGGACGTGGGGTGAGCAAAGCGTACGCGGGTGAGAAAGCCACGGCGGGTTCGGGAGCACTGCCTGACCGTGGATCCCCTGCACAGCATACCCTGTTGTAGATGTAGCCGCCGTGGGTGCATGTGCAGGGAGTGGAAGACGTAGTGTGTGTGTGTGTGTGTGTGTTTGTGTGTGCGTACTCGTGGATCTGAGAGTGCCGTCGCCAAGAGGAGGTTCAGGCTGTTATGGATGCCCAGCTGTTGCTGCTGCTGCTGCGCAGACAGTGAGTGCGGCGGCGTGGCACAATAATTATTCCGAGCTCGAGAATGGGGAACGAGGAGCTGGTTGTGTCCATCTTCGTCATAGGAGAGCTCGATCTTCTGCTTTTGCTGGAGCAAGATTAGTGAACTAGGTATGAGGAGTGACGCACTGACGGGCCTCCGTTAGGCAAGTCCCGTCTTGGCATGAGGGTGGTGTACGCCTTTTCTGCCTCTTCTGTGAGAAATCAGGGGGGATTCCCCGACTCGGAAACGAGTGGGTTGATGGGTCAAGCGGGGTGGGCCCGTGTGGGCCAGGCCAGGCGCGGGCCTTCCGTTTTGTCGACAGCGTCGTCGTCGTCGCTTGGCTGGGTGTACAGCAGGTTTTCACCGATCTGTCTGCCTGTAGACCTAGATTCGGCGTCGTGCTTCTCCTTGGCGTAGTCCATGTTGTCGTAACCAGGGTAGTACTCCTCCGGTGTCCGTGACCGCCTGGATTCTTGGATGTCGGAGCGAACGACGGGGTACCTGGTGTCGTAGATGGCCTGCCTCGTCGGTGTTGATTTTGCTGCCGTCTGCGATGGTGATGCGGGTTGCCGGTGTGCGCAGCGGAACGATGCTTGCCAGTGGCGATGTCGGGAATGTATACTGTGCCTGTAGAATCTCGCGGAGGCGCTTGTTGGCAGGTCTCACGTCCATCGCGAGGAGCATCCTTCTGATGGACAGTGTCGGCTGCTGGCAGCACGTGGTAGCTGCTCTGGCTGGGAGTCTCGGTGGTGGGGCTCTCGTGGTTCGTCCCCTGTTGGGGTGCGGTGCCGGCTGTGTCGGCTGCTGGTGCGTTGGCGTCTCCTGGGGCCCGTCCGTGGTCGCTGGGCCTCTGGGTCTGCCGTCGGTGCCACGCCCTGGCTGCTGATCAGGCCGTTCGTGTTGTCGGTCAGGTGGTCGGCGATGTCCCTCTGGTGCGCTGAGGTCGCGAGCGGCGTCGGCGTGCTTGCGGGATTGTAGCGCACTCCCAGCCCGATGTGGAGGAGGATGCCCCCCCCGCTTCATCTTGGCGCAGTACGGGCTTGGCAGTTCCATACGATCGCTGGCCACAGGGTATGAGGTGATGCTGCAGAGCTGGTGGATTATGAAGCGCACCAGGCCTCTCTGTTTGTCCGTCATGTCGAGGCCCTCGACGGGGTTGGCGGGTCGGTTGGCAGCCTCTCCAAGGTAGTTGTCCAGCGACCGGGAGAAGTAGGTCATCACCTGGTCGTGCTCCATGCGGTCGTTCGCATATTGGTCGGTGTTCCAGTCGTAGGTCGCCTCAGGGTCGCTGATCTCCTTGATGGCCTCATTGATGAGCTTGTGGACGCGCATCTTGAATAGTGGCGTGGTGTGGCCATACTGGATGCTGCTGACGGTGTTGGTCAGGCGCCCAATAACGTCGTGCTGCAGCCCAGTAGCCTGAGTGGATGCCAGTGTGCGGCTCCCTAACAGGTGTGGGTGCCCCCGGTAGACCGTGGCCATCCTCGTCGGTGTTGGTGGTCCCGCAGCTTTCTGTGCTGGCGATGGTCGGTAGGGGACCTCATCTGGTGTGGCGCCCGTGCTGCTGGCTGGGAAGCTCCCGTCGCGACTCGGTGGGATGGGTTTCGGCGGTGCGGGACCGTCTGTTCGTGCATGGCGGTTTGGCCTGGTCGCTCTCCTCCCGTGCTTTGGTTCCTGCCGTCGGTGATCAGGGACGCTTCGCCCGCCCTGGGCCGGGTGACCTCGCCTGGTGGTGTTGCGCTGCTTTTTGTCGGTGGTGGCTTGGCTGGGACC
>CAUYUJ010020915.1:460244-504318 GCA_963575745.1 Prorocentrum cordatum | reverse complement strand
CCTCCTCCTCCTCCTCCTCCTCCTCCTCCTCCTCCTCCGCTTCGCGGCCCCGGCGCACGTCCACCTTTGGGACGAGTGGCCACGGGGGCCAGGCGTGTAAGGCGAGTCCGAGTCCGCCGCCGAAGGAACCGTCGAGCCTCGAGCCGTCTTCGGGCCCTGGCTGGGCCGGCTCAGCCTGCGGGAGAAGGAGCAGCAGCGGGCGGAGGAGGAGGCGAGGCGGAGAGGCAGGGGGAGGGAGGCGCAAGGCCCGCGCGGCTGCAGGGGCGGCCCGGCAGGGGCGGAGAGAGGAAAGGGGAGGGGCGGGGCGGACGGGGGCGTTGGCAGTCAGGTCGGAGGCGGTCGTGGTCGTGGCGCTGTCGTGCAGTCGTGGTCGTGGTGCTTGCTGGCGGTGGTCGTGGTGGTCGTCGTGCTGGCGCCGGTCGTGGTCGTGGCGCTGGTGGTCGCGGCGGTTGCCGTCCTTAGGGTCGTCGTCGTGGTGCTGGTAGTAGCGGTTGTGCTGGTGGTGTTTGTGGTCGCGGCCTTACTGGCCGATGGCGCTGAGCACCATCTCGGCACTGCCACGCTGGAGGTGGCGGGACAGCTGCCGCCACACTCTGGCTAGCACCTCGCCCCGCTCTGCCTCGCCGAGGTTCTGTCCGTAAGCCCGGATGAACTCTGCGGCTTCGTCTGACGGGCGGCCCAAAGTCTCGAAGACGAGTGGGGCGAGGTCTCCCCCATTCGGGGGGTATCTGTCCCGCTTTTCCCGCACCATGGCCGCCGCGGCGGCGCCGTCGTTGTTGGAGCGTGCTTGCCTGCGAGGGGCGTACTCAGAGTATTCGCAGGTGATGCTCCAATCAACAAAGACGGGCCGGCCCGTGCTGGGATCTGTCGTGGCGACATCTAACTTGGCTGCTTCCAGCAGGCCTGTGCGCCGGTTGACGCGGTCCCACGCAGGGACAAGCTGCTCTGTGGTCGCGGCGAAGCCTGTGAGGCTGGTGTGCAGCTTGGCATGCCAGTCCCGCATGCGGTCGTGGCGGGCGGTGCGGGACTGACCGACTCCACAGCATCTCGCGTGCCACCCTCGCCGGTCCAGTGGGGCGCCGCAGATTGTGCCGTCCTGGCGGCGGTGCTGGCACACGGCGCCTTGCGGGCAGACATCACACCGGAGGCGCAGCTCCACAGAGGTGATGAAGTGCCTGTCGGGCATGTTGGGGTCACCTTCCTCGCTGGGCAGGACGAAAGTGCCAGCTCCTGTTCCGCCAGCGCCGTGGAGTGCCAGGCGGTCGTCTTCCCCGAGCTCCCGGAGGAGTTTTGCTCTAGTGGCCGCAGAGCGCGCCTTGCCCCACGTGCCTTGCAACTTGGGCGTGGGCTCCTGGAAGCACCCCAACCAATCGAAGTCGCCGCTGATGGTCCCCTGGGCCCGGAGGTCAGCGTCGGCTTCCATGAGCGCTTGGTGCGTCAGGGGGCAGTGTGCCCAGAAGTCTTCCCAGCTCTGGAAACCGGCGGAGCGGGCCACTTCCTTCACGGTGAGAGCCCAGCTTGTCGCATACGCTGCGGAGGAGGTGGTCCGCGCGGAAGGCAAGGATATACCGCCGCCTTTGAGGCGCATCGTGGCCTGCGCGCGCTGCTGCGGGTCGAGAGCGGCCCCGATGAGTTCTTCCAGACAGCCGAATATGATTTGATCGAACTGGTCCACCCAGGACAGGTCGCGGCTGGCTCGCAGGTGGTGCGTCACGGCGCCTTGGGCGTAGGTGCGGAGCAGCGTGAAGGTGGCCCCAGCTGAGAGGCCCGCTGCACGTTACTCGCGGAGTCGGTAGCCGAACCTGACCGTTTTCGCCACTGCGGCGGCGCCGTCCGTGCCAGCGTGGACTCGGATCCGCTCCTCCTCCTGGTCCAGCCACGGCGCCGCGTTGCCCAGACACTTCAGGTGCGGCACCCGGCGCTCGCTGAGCGTGGGGGGAAGGGCCGCGTTGGCGTCCTTTGTCCAAGCTTGCGTTTTGTCTTGTTGAACCTGTAGTCCGTGCCGGAGAAGCGTCTCCGCGACGATCTGGTCAGCGGCCGCAGCGTGCTCTAGGGGAGCGAAAACCATCACGTCGTCCAAGTAGCTGAAGACCTTGCAAGCGGGCGAGAGCGTCTGCAGCGCGGCGTGGATCTCGTCCAGGGCGCCAGCGATGGCGACGGCGAACAAGGCAGGGGACAAGGGGCAGCCTTGGTCGACTCCGCTCGTCGCCCGGACCCGAGCGGCGTCTTCGGTGTCGTTCCAGAACAGGTGCGTCGTGGTCTTGCCCAGCCAAGCGGCCGCCGTCGGGCCGAGGTCCGGTGCTCTCGCCGCCATGCTGTCCAGAACTTGCTGCTGGGGCACACTGTTGAAGGCGTTCTTCGCGTCGAAGGCCAGGATTACTCCTCGCGGGCTTGCCTCCGTGAGGGCAGTGATCGTCTTGTGGACTAATTCGCAGCCTGCTGGCCGGCCAACAGCATATTGGAACCGGCCACACCCCGCTTTGATGCTGTCCCTGAACACCGCGCAGGCCGCCCGCCCCGCCAAGCGCCGCAGTTCGCCGCCACAAGCGATTGGGCGGATGCCTCCATTCGGTTTGTGAAGAGCCACGAGCCGTGCCCCGAGGTTTGCTTCCATGGCTCCTGGGCTGAGCTGCCCGTAGAGGAACAGGAGCACGATTCTGGCGCAAGCTTCGAGGGCAGGTGTGTCACACAGCAGGGTACGCCAGTGTTCAAAGCGGGAGCCGCTAGGTCCAGGACCAGGCCGGCGGGGAGCGCGGCGGACGTGGTCTTTGACCGCGGTGGGCAAGTCAGATTGCAAGTCCTCGTCAAGTGGCTGCGGCGCTGGACCGTTCCAGGTGGCAGGGGCCCCGTCGGGAAAAGGTTCTCCAGAGTGGCGCAGACGCCGCTGCCCTGGGCTGGCGTCGTCGGGCGGGCGACGGCCGTCATCGCCTTGCTGACCAGACCCTCCTTCACCAGCGTCTCTGCCTGCTGGGCGGCTCGCTCTGGCGTGGGCCGCCGGCCGCTGCGCCCAGGCGGGCGCGTGCCCGGGGCGTGGGCCGCCCGCCAGAGAGCGGCCCAGTCCCCCCGCTCAGCCAGCCTCAGTCTGCTGATCAACGCCTGGCTGAGACCCCGTCCGTTCGTCGCCTTGCCGCCGCGCTGTTTCTGGTTCCTGTGAAGCATGAGGCGGTCGAAGAAACTGAAGAGCTTCTCGGCGCGGTGCTGCGTGGTGGCGTCGCCGGCGCCGTAAGCGTTGAGCAGTGTCTGTGCTATTCGGCCGCGCAGCGCCGCCAAGGCCCGCGCCGTCTCGTCCGGCACCTTTACCACCGTGGGCACATCCTGGGCGAGGCTGTCGTACGACGCAGAGTCCCACCAGGACAGATTAGACAAATCTGCCTGGGGCCCGTTCCCCGCGTCTCCTTCTAGTGTTTCGGGCAGCTCTCCCGGGTCGCCGTCGTCTGCTCCCTGCAAAGGCGCCCCGCCTCCGTCCGTGCCCTGCTGCCGCGCTCGTTTCGCGCTGCGGACGTCTTCGACGAACTGTTCGCGAGTGGGTCTCCCAGGCCTGTCGCAAAGGTCACGGACAGTGTCCTTTTGGGCGTCTGTGAGCTGATCGGTGCCCGCGACGTTGTCGTAGGGCCCTAGGCCGCCCTCCACGCACTCAGGGTGGTAGTGCAGTTTGTGCGCGAGGGTGGTGCTGAAGGCCCGGAGGTCTCCCCGCCGTATCGGCCCCTTGCACGACTCCACGTGGCAGTAGCAGCTCCGGCGGTTGGCGAGCACGTCGACGCCCCAGCTGGTGACCCGGAGTTCCCTGGCTGCTGGCCGCGGCTCCGGGTGTGGCGCCAGAGGCGGCGGCCCCGCGTCTGGAAAGGCTGGTCGCCACCACGCCGCCCCTACCGTGGCGGCCGCCCAAGCTGTCCCAGCGCCTGTGCCCCAACCGGGGATTCCTGCCAAGGCCACGCCAGCGCTAGCAAGCCTGCACCATCGCAACTGGACGCGCACGTCGCATGCGTAAGCCGCGAGAGCGACGATCCCGACAGGCGCGCTCCAGCTCCCAAGGAGGACGGCTTGCACGGCCATCCACGGCACGGCATCGCCCGAGACCAAGGCGCAGAGCTGCAGCGCGGTGCCGTGCTCGCCCAAGGGGGGGGGAACCAGGCAGGCGAAGACAGCGGGGGCCCAAGAGCCTGGCCGCTCGATGACGAACAAAAGACTCCTGAGAAGAAAGTTGCACTGCAGGCTGGTGAAGACGAAAACGATGTCCAGACCAAAACCCATGCATGGGTCCAACGAGATCAGGAGAGGGGCCACTGCTGGGCGCGGCGACGGCCCTTTCGCCCCCTGAGATTGGGCCCCACTCGCAGACGCGGCGCAGAACCGCCTGTGGTGCAAGTAGAATAGCTCCGCACTGCTTGTGCGCGTGCCTGTGGGCCCTGCCTCGAGCGCGATCGCCCTGGGCGGCTTGCGCCACCTCCACGGGCTGCTGCTGCTATCTGTCGTGCTGCTCCGTGTCGTTTTGCCCTCTGCCGTGCTGCTGGGCCCACTCGCGGATGTCAACGTCCAAGGGCTGCTGCTCTCTGTCGAGCTGCTCCGGGTCGTGCTGCTCTGTGCCGTGCTGCTGGGACCACTCTCGGATGTCAACGTCCAAGGGCTGCTGCTCTTTGTCGTGCTACTCGGGGTCGTGCTGCTCTCTGCCGAGCTGCTGGGACCACTCTCGGATGTCAACGTCCAAGGGCTGCTGCTCTCTGTCGTGTTGCTCCGGGTCGCGCCGCTCTCTGCCGTGCTGCTGGAACCCATCGCGGATGTCAACGTCCAAGGGCTGCTGCTCTCTGTCGAGCTGCTCCGGGTCGTGCTGCTCTCTGCCGTGCTGCTGGGACCACTCTCGGATGTCAACGTCCAAGGGCTGCTGCTCTCTGTCGTGCTACTCGGGGTCGTGCTGCTCTCTGCCGAGCTGCGCTGCTGGGACCACTCTCGGATGTCAACGTCCAAGGGCTGCTGGTCTCTGTCGTGTTGCTCCGGGTCGTGCTGCTCTCTGCAGCGCTGCTGGGACCGCTCGCGGATGTCAACGTCCAAGGGCTGCTGCCCTCTGTCGAGCTGCTCCGGGTCGTGCTGCTGCTCTCTGCCGTGCTGTTGGGACCACTCTCGGATGTCAACGTCCAAGGGCTGCTGCTCTCTGTCGTGCTACTCGGGGTCGTGCTGCTCTCTGCCGAGCTGTTAGGACCACTCTCGGATGTCAACGTCCAAGGGCTGCTGCTCTCTGTCGTGTTGCTCCGGGTCGTGCTGCTCTCTGCAGCGCTGTTGGGACCGCTCGCGGATGCCAATATCCAAGGGCTGCTCCTCTCCGTCGTGCTGCTCCGGGTCGTGCTGCTCTCTGCCGTGCTGCTGGGACCACTCGCGGATGTCAACGTCCAAGGGCTGTTGCTCTTTGTCGTGCTGCTGCGGATCGTGTCGCTCGCTGCCGTGCTGCTGGGACCACTCGCGGATGTCAACGTCCAAGGGCTGCTGCCCTCTGTCGTGCTGCTCCGGGTCGTGCTGCTCTCTGCCGTGCTGCTGGGACCACTCGCGGATGTCGACGTCCAAGGGCTGCTGCTTTGTGTCGTGCTGCTCCGGGTCGTGCCGCTCTCTGCCGTGCTGCTGGGACCGCTCGCGGATGTCAATGTCCAAGGGCTGCTCCTCTCTGTCGTGCTGCTCCGGGTCGTGCTGCTCTCTGCCGTGCTGCTGGGACCACTCGCGGATGTCAACGTCCAAGGGCTGTTGCTCTTTGTCGTGCTGCTGCGGATCGTGTCGCTCGCTGCCGTGCTGCTGGGACCACTCGCGGATGTCAACGTCCACGGGCTGCTGCTCTCTGTCGTGCTGCTCCGGGTCGTGCTGCTCTCTACCGTGGTGTTGGGACCACTCGCGGATGCCAACGTCCAAGGGCTGCTGCTCTCTGTCGTGCTGCTCCCGGTCGTGCTGCTCTCTGCCGTGCTACTGGGACCACTCGCGGATGTCAACGTCCACGGGCTGCTGCTCTCTGTCGTGCTGCTCCGGGTCGTGCTGCTCTCTGCCGATGTTCTGGGACCACTCGCGGATGTGAACGTCCAAAGGCTGCTGCTCTCTGTCGCGCTGGTCCGGGTCGTGCTGCTCTCTGCCGTGCTGCTGGGACCACTTGCGGATGTCAACGTCCAAAGGCTGCTCCTCTCCGTCGTGCTGCTCCCGGTCGTGCTGCTCTCTGCTGTGCTGCTGGGGCCACTCGCAGATGTCAACGTCCAAGGGCTGCTGCTCTCTGTCGTGCTGCTCTCTGCCGTGCCACTGGGACCACTCGCGGATGTCAACGTCCAAGGGCTGCTGCTGCTCTCTGTCGTGCTGCTCCGGGTCGTGCTGCTCTCTGCCGATGTTCTGGGACCAATCGCGGATGCCAACGTCCGAGGGCTGCTGCTGTCTGTCGTGCTGTTCGGGGTCCTGCTGCTCTCTGCCGTGCTACTGGGACCACTTGCGGATGTCAACGTCCAAAGGCTGCTCCTCTCCGTCGTGCTGCTCCGGGTCGTGCTGCTCTCTGCCGTGCTGCAGGGGCCACTCGCGGATGTCAACGTCCAAGGGCTGCTGCTCTCTGTCGTGCTGCTCTCTGCCGTGCCACTGGGACCACTCGCGGATGTCGACGTCCAAGGGCTGCTGCTGTGTGTCGTGCTGCTCCGGGTCGTGCCGCTCTCTGCCGTGCTTCTGGGACCACTCGCGGATGCCAACGTCCAAGGGCTGCTGCTCTCTGTCGTTGCTGCTCCGGGTCGTGCTGCTCTCTGCCGTGCTGCTGGGGCCACTCGCGGATGTCAACGTCCCAAGGTCTGCTGCTCTCTGTCGTGCTGGTCCGGGTCGTGCTGCTCTCTGCCGTGCCACTGGGACCACTCGCGGATGTCAACGTCCAAGGGCTGCTGCTTTGTCGTGCTGCTCCGGGTCGTGCCGCTCTCTGCCGATGTTCTGGGACCACTCGCGGATGCCATGGGCTGCTGCTCTCTGTCGTTGTGCTCCGGGTCGTGCTGCTCTCTGCCGTGCTGCTGGGGCCACTCGCGGATGTCACGTCCAAGGGCTGCTGCTCTCTGTCGCGCTGGTCCGGGTCGTGCTGCTCTCTGCCGTGCCACTGGGACCACTCGCGGATGTCGACGTCCAAGGGCTGCTGCTGTGTGTCGTGCTGCTCCGGGTCGTGCCGCTCTCTGCCGATGTTCTGGGACCACTCGCGGATGCCAACGTCCAAGGGCTGCTGCTCTCTGTCGTTGTGCTCCGGGTCGTGCTGCTCTCTGCCGTGCTGCTGGGGCCACTCGCGGATGTCAACGTCCAAGGGCTGCAGCTCTCTGTCGCGCTGGTCCGGGTCGTGCTGCTCTCTGCCGTGCCACTGGGACCACTCGCGGATGTCGACGTCCAAGGGCTGCTGCTGTGTGTCGTGAAGGGCTGCTGCTCTCTGTCGTTGTGCTCCGGGTCGTGCTGCTCTCTGCCGTGCTGCTGGGGCCACTCGCGGATGTCAACGTCCAAGGGCTGCAGCTCTCTGTCGCGCTGGTCCGGGTCGTGCTGCTCTCTGCCGTGCCACTGGGACCACTCGCGGATGTCGACGTCCAAGGGCTGCTGCTGTGTGTCGTGCTGCTCCGGGTCGTGCCGCTCTCTGCCGATGTTCTGGGACCACTCGCGGATGTCAACGTCCAAGGGCTGCTGCTCTCTGTCGTGCTGCTCTCTGCCGTGCAGCTAAGCCCACTTGCGGATGTCAACGTCCACGGGCTGCTGCTCCTTGTCGCGCTGCTCCGCTTCGGGCTGCTCTCTGTCGTGCTGCTGGGACCCCTCGCGGATGTCAACGTCCTAGTGGTCGGCGATACTGCTGTCGTGGAGCTCACCGTAAAATGGCCATCGACGTCGCACTGCTCGAGCTGGCCCTCACCGACGTCGCCGTGCTCGTGCCCGTGCCCGTACCGGCCGTGACAGTGCTGCCCGTGGTCACGTTGCCGCTCGTGTGCGACGCACTGCCAGTCACCGCAGCGCTGGAAGTACCCGTGGTCGATGATGCTATCGTCGTGGAGCTCGCCTTGCCTACCTCGTGACTCCGATGGGTCGGGGAGGAGGAAGGGGGGGAGGGGAATGAGGAGGGTGAGGGAGACAGGGAGGACGGGGAGCAGGAGGACATGTCCCCCTGGGGAGGGGGGGGTGAGGACGAGAAGGAGCGGGAGAGGGGGTCGCGCCGCTGGTTCCGTCGACCGCGCTTGGCGACCGGCTCTCCGCCGGCCTCCTTCCCACCCGCGCGGTACTCGCCCACATCCGTGCTCGTCCCGTCCCTGGACTTGTTCGTGCGGCCGTTCACGCAGACCTCGATGAACTTGGTCACCGCATGCTTCTCCGAGAAGTTGTCCTGAGCCTCCATCATGGCCAGCACAGCGTCGTCCGCTGAGAGGCGCTCCCCATACGTGCTGCGGAGTCTGCCAGACTGCAGTTCGATGATCCAAATGCCCTTGCCGGAGGAGCCTCGGTTCTGCTTCATCCCGCGCGGCTGAGAGGCCATCGTCTTCTTGAAGACCTCCGCGAACGGAGTCTCGTTGTAGTACGCCAGAGCGTCCTCCAGGCCGATGTTGAGCGTCGCCACCGTGCACGACGCGACCGTGGCGCCCATGATCTCCCTCACATCCTGGGGCGGCCACCCCTGCTTGCCCAGCTTGCGCATGGTGCGTATGCCGTCGTCGCACTTGGTCTGGTCGCCGCCATCTATCTTGAACTGGCCAGGGTTGCAGCGCACGATGACGGCGTTCAGGAGCAGAGACCTGCCTGCTTCGCAACTCCGATGGGGTGGGAGTGAGGGGGAGGGCGAGGAAGGAGAGGAGGAGGAAGGGGAGGAGGTGGAGGAGGAGGGAAAGGAGGAGGCGGTGAAGGAGGGGGACGAGCAGGAGGAGGAAAAGCGGGACGAGCTGGGGGAGGAGAAATACGAGGAACAGAAGAAGGAGGCGGCCGTGCTTCCGGTCCCACTCGCGGATGTCAGCGTAGAACCGTTGCTTACAGTTGTGCTGCTGGTCCCACTCGTACTTGTCGACGTGGAGCCGCTGATCTCTGCCGTGTTGCTCCTGATCCCGGTCGTGTTGCTCTCTGCTGTGCTGCGGATCCCACTCTCGTACGTATGTCGCCGTAGAGATGCTTGTTCTGCTCTCCGTTGTGCTGCCTGCCTTGCGGCTCCGATGAGGTGGGGAGGAGGAGGAGGATAGGGAGGAGGGTAAGGAGAAGGAGGAGCAGGAGGAGGAGGAGCGGGAGGAGGAAAAGGTGGAGGAGGAGGAGGGGGAGGTGGAGGAGGAGGAGGAAGAGGATGTGACCGCGCTGCTTGTCCCATTTGTGGAAGTCCCGCTGCTCGAAGTGGTACTCGCCGTCCTCGCCGCGTTCATGCCGGTGCCCGTACCGGTCGTGACCGTGCTGCTCGAGGTCACGCTGCCGCTCGTCTGTGACGCACTGCTAGTCACCGAAGCGCTGGAAGTCCCTGTGGTCGGCGATGCTGTAATCGTGGGGCTCGCCGTGGAGTTGGCCGTGGGCGTCGCACTGCCCGAGCTGGTACTCGCCGTCGTCGTCGTGCCTGCCTGCCGACTCCGATGGGAGGGGGAGGAGGAGGAGGAGGAGGAGGAGGAGGAGGAGGAGGAGGAGGAGGAGGAGGAGGAGGATGAGGAGGAGGACGACGACGACGACGAGGTGAAGGAGGGGGAGGAGGACGAGGAGGAGAAGGAGGAGGAGGAGGGGAAGGAGGGGGACGGGGGCGAGAAAGAGGCGAAGGGGAGGGGGAGCAGGATGCAGAGGAGGACTAGGACATGCTGCTGGGACCACTCGCGGATGTCCCCGTCCAAGGGCTGCTACTCCCTGTCGAGCTGCTCCAGGTCGTGCTGCTCTCTGCCGCGCTGCTAGGACCACTCGCGGATGTCCACGTCCAAGGGCTGCTGCTCTCTGTCGAGCTGCTCCAGGTCGTGTTGCTCTCTGCCGATGTTCTGGGACCACTCGCGGATATCAACGTCCAAGGGCTGCTGCTCTCTGTCGTGCTGCTCCAGGTCGTGCTGCTCTCTGCCGTGCTGCTGGGACCGCTCGCGGATGTCAACGTCCAAGGGCTGCTGCTTTCTGTCGTGCTGGTCCGGGTCGTGCTGCTCTCTGCCATTTTGCTGGGACCACTCGCGGATGTCCACGTCCCAGGGCTGCTGCTCTCTGTCGTGCTGCTCCGGGTCGTGCTGCTCTCTGCCGTGCTGCTGGGACCACTCGCGGATGTCGACGTCCAAGGGCTGCAGCTTTCTGTCGTGCTGCTCCGGGTCGTGCCGCTCTCTGCCGTGCTGCTGGGACCATTCTCGAATGTCAACTTCCACGGGCTGCTGCTGCTATCTGTCGTGCTGCTCCGGGTCGTGCCATTCCCTGCCGCGCTGCTGGGACCACTCGCGGATGTCAACGTCCAAGGGCTGCTGCTCTCTGTCGCGCTGGTCTGGGTCGTGCTGCTCTCTGCCGTGCTGCTGGGACCACTTGCGGATGTCAACGTCCAAGGGCTGCTGCTCTCTGTCGAGCTGTTCCGGGTCGTGCTGCTCTCTGCCGTGCTGCTGGGACCACTCGCGGATGTCCACGTCCCAGGGCTGCTGCTCTCTGTCGTGCTACTCGGGGTCGTGCTGCTCTCTGCCGAGCTGCTGGGACCACTCGCGGATGTCAACGTCCAAGGGCTGCTGCTCTCTGTCGTGTTGCTCCGGGTCGTGCTGCTCTCTGCCGTGCTGCTGGGACCGCTCGCGGATGCCAATGTCCAAGGTTTGCTGCTCTCTGTCGTGCTGCTCCGGGTCGTGCTGCTCTGTGCCGTGCTGCTGGGACCACTCGCGGATCCCTCCCTCCCTCCCTCGCTCCCTCCCTCCCTCCCTCCCCTCCCTCCCTGCGCCGCCACCAACGCCAGTGCCTACACCAGTACCGATGTCATCACCGACGCCAGCACCAACTCTGACGCCAGCACCAGCACCGACGCAAGCACAGGCGACAGCAGGAACGCCTGCGATTGCGGCGGCACCTACGCCAGCGCCTGCACCAGCGCCGACGCCAGCATTGACGTCAGCACAAACGCCGGCGCCTGTGCCGGCACCAGCGCCAGCGCCTACACCAGTACCGATGTCATCACCGACGCCAGCACCAACCCCGACGCCAACACCAGCACCGACGCCAGCACCGTCGCCAGCACGTATGCCGGCGCTTGCGCCTGCACCAACACCAGTGCCTACACCAGCACCACTGTCATCACCGACGTCAGCACGAACGCCGACGTCGACACCAGCACCGACGCCAACGCTTACACCAGCGCCGACGCCAGCACTGACGCCAGCACGAACACCGGCGCCTGCGCCGCCACCAACGCCAGCGCCTACACCAGCACCGAGGTCAGCACCGACGTCAGCACCAACGCCGATGCCTACATCAGCACCGACGCCAGCACCGTCGCCAGCAGGAACGCCTGCGATTGTAGCGGCACCAACGCCAGCGCCTGGGCCTACACCAGCGCCGACGCCAGCACTGATGCCAGCACGAACGCCGGCGCCTGCGCTGGCACCAACGCCAGCGCCTATACCAGCACCGATGTCATCCCCGTCGCCAGCACCAACGCCGACGCCTACAGCAGAACCGACGCCAGCACCGACGCCAGCACAGACGACGGCGCTTACGCCAGCGGCGGAGTCAGCATCGCCACCAGCATACATCAGCGCCGACACCAGCACTGACGCCAGCACGAACGCCATGCTGCTCGGCAGCGGAAACGCCGACGCTGGGCAGCACGACTCTGTCGAGCATGGCGGATTGCAGCAGTACGCCGATGAGCAGACAGGCGAGGGCAGCGCCCGAGTCAGCTATCCTACCTGCCAGGCAGCTCGCCAGCAGCACCAAACCCCAGCAGCGCCGTGCAGCCCTAGGCTCCCATCAGGATCTGCCCTCAGGAGCGGTTGTCGTGCCCGTGGCTACGCCGTGCTCTACGGGTTCTTGCCGCACGACTTTGTTCGATGGGTACCAGCCGCACGACCTGGAGCAGCACGGATTCGGGATGAAGTTCTGAGGCGGGTGTCACACTGGCGATCCAAGCAGGCCGGACGAAGAGTCCCAGGCTATCTGGGCGGCTGGAGGCCAGGACGCGCGGCGCGAGCATTCACTGGCCTCGGGTTTGCCCCCCTCCCCCTCTTCTTCCTTTGTCCTTTCCTTGGGCTGTGCTGGCAATAGCGTGCCTCGGTGGCCTCAGCATCGGCCACGCGGCCGGGACGGCAGGTGGCCATCGGAGCGGCTGGCTGCCCATTGGCGCCGCCCTCGCGCTCCCCCCTGGGGGCCCCACGCTTTTGGGGGGCAGGGGCCGTTCCTTCCCCCTCCCCCCCTCCCTCCGCCTCTGTCCTCGTCCCCCTCCCTCCCCTCCTCCCCTGTTGCCCCTGCTGCTGTTGCGGCCTCCTCCTTCCTTCCCCTCTCCCCGTCGTCGTCGTCGCCGCCGGCGCCGCCGCCGCCGCCGCCTCGTCGTCGTCGCCGTCGTCGTCGTCGTCGTCGTCGTCGTCGTCGTCGTCGTCGCCGGGGTCGGGGTGCGGTCCCCTGCCTTCCTTGGGCTTGCGGCCCCCTTTGGGGGGGTGGCGTCCCTGTTAGCGGCCTCAGGTTTCGCACAGGGCAGTTTGTTGGCGTTGCTAGAGTGTTCGTTCATACTGCTTGCTGAGGAATGGTAGTTGGGCATTGTTCAGTTCCCCGCCCCTCGCCTCCCTGGTTCTCTTTTCTCCCTCTCTCTCTCTCGCCCCCTGGTGCATGCCCAAGTGTTCTGAGTTTTTTTTGTAATTTCGTCGTGCGTCCGCGGGCCAGCCCGCGCGTGCTAGGTTCTGCTCCGGGCGTGCACGCCTGCGGGGTCTGGGGGCCCTGCACGATACAGCCATACTAAATACTTTAGTGACTGTTAGGTGCGGCGCTGCGCTCCTTGCGATACTTCGCTGTGTACTGTAGTTCTGTAGTTGGTCTTCCGACTTGTGGAGCCTCGTGCTGTGAACAGGTCGCGGCCATTGTTGTTATGCTCTCTCTCTCTCTCTCTCTCGCTCTCTCTCTCTCTCTCTCTTTCTCTCTTTCTGTGCTTCCCGTCCATGCGAACGTCGTAGGGCTGATAGGAATATGGGCGTTTTTCTATCGCTTTGCCCGCCCCTGGCCGTTGCTGTCTGTCGTGCGCGCTTTCCCCTTTGCTTCCCTCCTCGCTCCTCCCTCCTGGATTGCCGCTGTGTGTGCTTTAACTTTATCTTTGTGGCCGTTTGGGCCACAGGGGATCTTCACAAGGCGCCGCCCTTCCTCTTCTGCACGATTTGTGAGCTTCCCGTGAGAGGCGATTTGAGGTGCACGCCCTGGGACTGGAGGCATACAGACAGCGAGACATGCTTTGCGTTGGGGAGAAAAAACCCTCCCTCCCTCCCTCCCTCCCTCCTCCCTCCCTCCTCCCTCCCTCCCTCCCTCCCTCCCTCCCTCCCTCCTCTCCCTCCCTCTCCTCCTCCTCCTCCTCCTCCTCCTCCTCCTCCTCCTCCTCCTCCTCCCTCCTCCTCCTCCTCCTCCGCCCTTCTCCTCCTCCTCCTCCTCCTCCTCCTCCTCCTCCTCCTCCTCCTCCTCCTCCTCCCATTAGGTGACCGCGAATAAATACATGCGCTTGAACTTGCACCCTCAGGGAGGGAGGGAGCAGGAGCACGAGGAGAAGGGGCAGATGGAGGCGCAGGGCGGAGGAGGGCAGAGCGACAGCCTGGAGGAGAAGGGCAAGACGTTCCGAGGGGAGCCCAGCCCGCCTCCGGGCAGACCCGCTGCGTGCCACCTTCAAGTCGGGCACGTCCCCGAACAGGAGGAATATTTGAAAACTGTCCAAAAATAACACGGGGACGATTTTTTTCGACTACATATCCGTAAGGGCTTCGCTCCCATGCCGCTGGCCCCCCCCTCTTAGAATGGGACTTGCGATAGCTGTGTTGGGATGTCTGGGCGCTGACGTGAACCAATGTCGGGACTTCACGCGGGCCAATATTGATTTACGAGGGTTGATGGCTTCGGTGCTTCGGGGACGCGAATATTCTGTGCTTTCCTACGAATGTTTGTGGCCTAGGGGACGCACATATTGTATAAATTAGCAGGTTGATTGCCTCGGAGGCACAACTATGATGTAATTTTCAAGGTTTTGTGGCATCGGGGACGCAAGCAAGGTGTAACATCTAGGGTTTGTGGCCCTAGGGGATCCAGCGAAAAAAACAGACTGAACGTGACTGCGGGCTGGCCGGTAGGGCCCGTAGGGCCGGTAGGGCCGGTAGGGTGGGTAGAGCCGGTGGGCCGGTAGGGCCGGTAGGGCCGGTGGGGCCGGTAGGGCCGGCAGGGCCGGCAGGGCCGGTAGGGCCGGCAGGGCCGGTATAGGGCCGGTATAGGGCCGGTATAGGGCCGGTAGTGCCGGTAGGGCCGGTAGGGCCGGTAGGGCTGGTGAGACCGGCATGCAGGGCCTCTGTATAGGCCGGCCGGCAGGGCCGGTAGGGCCGGTAGGGCCGGCAGGGACGAGGCCAGTGGGGCCGGCAGGGCCGGTGAGGCCAGTGGGGTTGGTAGGGCCGGTAGGGCTGGTAGGGCTGGTAGGGCCGGCAGGGCTGGTAGGGCCAGTAGGGCCGGTAGGGGCCGGTAGGGCCGGCAGGGACGGCAGGGCCGGTAGGGCTGGTAGGGCCGGTAGGGCCGGTAGGGCCAGTAGGGCCCGTAGGGTTGGTAGGGCCGGTAGGGTCGACAGGGCCGGCAGGGCCGGTAGGGCTGGTAGGGCCGGTGGGGCCGGGTCGGGTCGGGTGGGCGTGACATCGAAGTGTGGTGCATGATCGAGTTGATACGCGAGAACCTTGACAGGCGGGTCGGGTCGGGTCGGGTCGGGCGGGCGGACCCCAACGGGCGGGTCGGGTCGGGTTGGGGGAGGGGGGCGGACCCTAGCGGGCGGGTCGGGCGGGCGGGACATTAAGATGCGGTGCGTGACCGAAATCACACGCGAGTGCCCTAATGGGCGGGTCGGGTCGCGGCGGGTCGGGGGCGGGCCCTAACGGGCGGGTCGGGGGGTCGGGAGGGCAGGCCCTGACGGGCGGGTCGGGTCGGGCGGGGCATTGCAGTGTGGTGCATGATCGAGTTCATACGCGACAACAAACGGGCGGGTCGTGCCGGGTCGGGTCGCGGGTCGGGTCGGGTCGGACGGACCCTAACGGGCGGGTTAGGTCGGGTCGGGCGGGCGGTCGAGGCGGGCGGTCGGGTCGGGCGGGCGGACCTTAACGGGCGGGTCGGGTCGGGCGGCGGGCGGACCCTAACGGGCGGGTCGGGGGGGCGGGCGGGACATTAAACTGTTGTACATGATCGAGTTGACACGCGAGTACCCTATCGGGCGGGTCGGGTCGGGTGGGCGGGACATTCAAGTGCGGTGCGTGCTCGAGTTCACACGCGACAGCCCTAACGGGCGGGTGGGGCCGGGTCGGGTCGCGCGGGATGGCCTTAACGGTCGGGTCGGGTCGGGTCGGGCGGGCGGACCCTAACGGGCGGGTCGGGTCGGGCGGGCGGGACATTAAAATGTGGTGCACGATCGAGTTCACGCGCGAGCACCCTAACGGGCGGGTCTGGTCGGGTCGGGCGGGGGGCCCTAACGGGCGAGTCGGGGCGGGTCAGGCGGGCAGAACTTAACGGGCGGGTCGGGTCGGGCGGCTGGGGCATTAAATTGTGGTACATGGTCGAGTTCACACGCGCGCACCCGAGCGGGCGGGTCGGGTCGGGTCGGGTCGGGCGGGCAGACCCTAACGGGCGGGTCGGGTCGGGCGTACGGGACATTAAAGTGTGGTGCGTTATCGACTTGATGCGCGAGAGCCCTAACAGGCGGGTCGGGTCGGGTCGGGTCGGGCGGGCGGACCCTAACGAGCGGGTCGGGTTGGGTCGGGCGGGCGGACCCTAACGGGCGGGTCGGGTCGGGCGAGCGGGACATTAAAGTGCGGTGTATGCTCGAGTTCACACGCGAGTACCCTAACGGGCGGGTCGGGTCGGGTCGGGTCGGGCGGGCGGGTCCCAACGGGCGGGCGGACCCTGACGGGCGGGTCGGGTCGGGCGGGCGGGGCATTATAATGTGGTGCGTGATTGAGTTCATACGCGAGAACCCTAACAGGCGGGTCGGGTCGGGTCGGGCGGGCGGACCCTAACGGGCGGGTCGGGTCGGGTCGGGTCGGGTCGGACGGACCCTGGCGGGTGGGGTCGGGTCGGGACGGGCGGGCGGACCCTGACGGGCGGGTCGGGTCGGGTCGGGTGGGCGGGACATTAAAGTGCGGTGTATGCTCGAGCTCACACGCGAGAGCCCTTGGGGTAGGCCTAGGTGTAGGCCTGGGGTGGGCCTACCCTCCGGGTTCTATGAGGTTTTCTTGCCCGTGCCGGTGCTGGTGCTGGTGCTTGTGCCAGTGCTAGCGCCGATGCTGGGTGCCGGTGCCGGTGCCGGTGTCGGTGTTGGTGCATTAATTTGCTGGGTGTTGGGTGCCGGTGCCGGTGCCGCGGTGCCGGTGCCGCGGTGCCGGGGCTGGATTTCGTCCTCGTCCTCGTCCTCGTCCTCCTCGTCCTCCTCCTCCCGCTCCTCCTCCTTCTCCTCCTCCTCCTCCGCCTCCTCTTCCTCCTCCTCCTCCTCCTCCTCCCTCCTCCCCTCCTCCTCCTCCTCCTCCACCTCCTCATCCCTCCTCCTTCTCTCCCGCCTGCCTCCTCCTCCTCCTCCTCCTCCTCCTCCTCCTCCTCTTCCCCTTCGTCCCCCTCGTCCTCCTCCTCTTCCCCTTCGTCCCCCTCGTCCCCCTCGTCCTCCCCGTTTTCCTCTTTACCTCGGGTGAAGCTCGTCCAGGGGGCGGGGGCGCGATGACGCCAGCAAATCATGAACCCCTGGGCCTATGGAAGGCACCGCCACGGATTGCTTCAAGTGGGCTGTCATCTCTAAGTAAGGCTGGTCCAGTTTGAAATCCGCAAGTAAGTGAGGTGCTCTGCAAAACCAATCTGGATTGTCGTTTGCCTCGCCATTAATTTTGCGATTCGTGTGTAAACCGCCCACCCCCGTCAGCTGGGGGCCACCCGAACGCCCTGCCATCCTACGAGGATTGACTGCTGCCTGGTAGGGTTCGCGCGAGCTTCGAGGGCCCCAGACACTCCAGACTAGAACCCCAGGACCCCCCCCCAAGACTCCCAAGACGGCCCCATGGGAGTTCTCATCACCCCCCATCAGGAACAGCCCAAGCAAGTAACATGAGACCTGAGAGCACCCCCAGAATGAATATCGAGATGGCTCGCGGTTTACGACGTCATGGGAATGGATCGCTGGCACGTTGGCGGATTTGCCGCAGGCACATGGATTGCACAAGTATGCACGGACACGGCGTTGAATATTGGTTGGGTTGAGCCTCCAACAAGCTCGAGCGTAAACTAAGGACGGTTTGCTGGAGTGAGGCGGCGATGAGAGGCGGCCAGAACAACATGAATTGCCTGGGCCGCAGAACCATCTGGAACATTTAGTCTGGTCCTTAGCCCGGGCTTGAGACATCCTCGCAATTGTCGTCGTCCTCCTGGTGGGCTTGGAGGCCTCCGGGGGCCTCGAAGGATTTCAGCTTGCCCTTTGAAGCCTTCCTGGGTCTCCTCTTGCTGCTATGCCTTCTTCTGGCTCATTTCTCTTCTGTTATTTTTATGTTGCTTCATTTTCCTGATCCCCCCCTCCTTTTCGTTCATCCATTTCCCCCCCTCTCTTATCCTCATCTTCCTATCCTTTTCATCCTCCTTCCTCCACCTCCTCCCCATCCTCCGCCTCCTCATCCTCATCCTCTTTCTCCTCCTCCTCCTCCTCCTCCTCCTCCTCCTCCTCCTCCCTCCTCGTCCTCCTCCTCCTCCTCCAAGAGCGTCTCCTTCTTTTACCGATGTCCTCCGAGATGGCGCCAGGAGCCCCCCGGGGAGAGCAAAAGCGCATCAAAATTGAAAGCGCCCCCAAAACCGAGCTCCCCGATGATAGTCCAGGATGGCCTCCAAGATGGCTTCCAAGATGGCTCCGAAAAAAAGCTCCGACGTGTTAAGACACTTCAAGGACGCCCTCGGGAGACCACAGTCCTTCATCGTGCTTAGCACCATTGTTTAAGATATGCTGAATGCCTACACACGCGCCTCCTCTGAACCTATCCCGTGGGAATCGTCTCTGGATGGGCTGGCGTAGATGCGCGAAACGTCAAGAATGGGAGCCGCGTGGTGTCTAGCGAGCTTTTAAGAACCCAGAAAATTGCCCCAGTGCGGCCCCAATAAATCCCATGATTGGCCACAGGAGTCCCACCAGCCATCTGGGCGCAGGTGGTTCAAGAAATGTTGTCCTCTCCCTTCCACAACCCCTCCTTCCCCTGCTCGGGGGAGTGGTCCTGGGAGGGGCGCCCCGCGATCGGCCAGGGCGCCCAAGATGGCCCAAGATAGCCCCAAGAGAGCCTCCAATGCTCCAAGATGGTTTCCCACATGGACCCAAATCGCCGAACACGGCGCAAGATAGCCTCCCACGCGCATCGAAGACGTCGCAAGACGGCCCCAGGACGGTTCCAAGTGCTTTCCGAGCGGTCCAAGGACCTCCCGCCAGGATGCCACAATGGCCCCCAAACGTCAGAAAAGTCAATGTTTTGTTGCGTTCTCGCCTTTTCGCTAACGATGGGCCTCGGAGGCTTTAAGATGGCCCCAAAATGGCCCGCGAGAGCCCTCAGAGGGGCCCAAGAAGGTCCCAAGAGGGCCCCAGGCGCGCCCAGGAGCATCCCAAGAGCGGCCCACGAGGGCGACGCACTTTGGGAGCCTCTGATGGGGGTGGGTCTGCATCAATCACCCCCCTCTGTTTCGAGCCATGGGGCCCAAGACGGCCCCAAGAGATCTTTTATATTCATTCAAAAGGCCTAACGGGGGCCACAAGAAAAATGACTCCAACAGGAGACCCAAGAGGGCCCCAAGAGGCCCCCAACAGGACCCCACTAGAGCCCCAAGGTGGCTCCAAGAGGCCTCCGAGAACCTCTCACAACAACACCTCTTCACCCTGGGCATCGTTTATGGATGGTCTGGTGGGAAACGTTTTTTTTTTGGGTCGCGGCTCCAAGGAGAAGCCCAGGGAGCGGGCACAACGTCCGGGGCGCGGTACGATGTAAATTTGCGAATCCAGCCGTATTTGTCGACAGCCGGCCGCACCTGCAAGCATGCTCGCAGCTGCACATGCACAGTACAAAATGAACTAAATTCATGGAGATGCAACTTAGCGACGACTGGTGGGAACAGGGCGCAAGAAGAGTGCGAGGAATCGCCGAAACGGCGCCAGCTCAACACGACGAGGGGGAGGAGGAGAGAACGAAGGCGAGCAACTACCACAGGCACACAGCAGCAACACGAGTAAACAACGGCGCGGCGAAAGAGGCCTGCCTCATCACTCACTGAATCTGAGGTGTCCACTGGAGCTTCCCAGAAGCGCACGAGACGTCCATGGCGCCGCGACGAAGCTCCAAGAGGTCCCATGTCGGCCATCGTCGGGGGCTGCTCGGGTGTCCAGGCCGAACATCCTGCGCGAGCCCTGAAGAGGCCTTGCATAAGTGGTTCTCGGGGCTGGTCACATGAATCCCAAGGTTCGGCGCGATCGCTACAGGCTGCGTCCATGGATCCGCTGCGCATTTTCCTCGCTATGAAAACTGGCTGCCTGAAGCGCGCGAAACACGGGCAACGCAGATGATTGGGAAGGTTCGCCCAGCAGAGGCGACAGCGGGGGTAGGGGAGTCAGGAGGATAGGGAAGAGGAGGGGGAGGTGGCAGGTAGCTGGACGAAGCCACCCGACCAAGTCCGCCATGCTTTACCACGTACGGATCTACGAAAGAAGGGCGCCCGAGCAGCCCCGTCATGCGCATGGCGCAACACATCTGACTGACGGTGGGACGAGGGGGTCTCCTCCGTCCCTTCCCCCAGCTGCACCCCCCATCACCTGCAGGCTCGGCCAAGTGTACATGCTTGGACTCGAGGCGCAGCCCTGGCCTGAAACAGGAAAAGGGGGTCGTTCAGAAAACTTCACGGAACAAATGCTACACTTGATCAAAGTTCGGAGGACCACGGGACTGCGCTGTTGCTCGCACACCCGCTCCACGCGCGTGCGCATGCTAGTCCCAGGCCCACGAACCTGCCCACGATCATGCCCAACACGCGTGCGCTCACGTGCACAAGTCATGAACGCGCTGGATGGCAATCATTCTACTTAAAATGTCACGATGGAGCTGGTCCTCTCGGTGGGTGCGTTCGGTGAGGGATGCTGGGATACTGCCGCGGGCTGCCGCCTGGTTCGCAAGCCCGTCGGCCACCGAGTGCAAGAGCCGTTCAATCCTTGCCAATCCGAGCGCAACAACCTCTCGCACCGTCGGGTGCGACTTAGTCCACCTAAGTTCAACTTCCCCCTCCCTCTCCTCCAGGATATTCCAGAGCTCCACCCAGAGGTCTAACATATCCGATTTCTGCAACAATATCGGTGCTTTACGGAAGCCTTGCACAACAGGTAGACAATCAGAGAATATGAGCCCCCACCCCCCTCAGTAAGACGAAGCAACATGACCAACGCCAGCAGCTCAGCCCTCTGAGAGCTCCGAACCTCTCCAGGAAGGGTACCAACGCGGAAGCCATCCACGTCGGCGAGGGAGGGGCCTAAGCGGGCGCGCGCCCATCCGCACCGCCTTAGTCTCCAGTCCTTAGTGCGATGTCCCCCCGACCCGTCGATTCCGAACAGACCTCCAGGGGCACGACCCTCACCAAGAGATCCCCAGGACCTGACCTGATCGGTAGGCGGGGGCAAATGACCGATCGACCTAGATTTAGGCACGAGCCCGCGACACCACAAGGAAGGACATGCATCAGCCTCTTCAAGTGCTCGAGCACAAAGAGGCTGGGGGACAGCTGCAGAGGGAATATCAGCATTGCATGGGCACTGCCAGAAACGGTGGAGAGGGGTTTCAACTTCCAGACCACATCGCCGACAAACTCCCCGGGATTCCGTGTCAGATCCATTTTCATGCAAGCGAGATTCGGTCCAGAAGCTTCCCACCAGGGTATTCCTCAAGATACCCTGCCCCTCATAGTCAACATCCTTCCCCATATTAGAAAGGAGGGAATGCGTTCTCGTAAAATCCACGCCATCTTCAAATTCACCCGCGAGATAAGGTTGGGCAGCAGTTCCCCACGCTTCCTTATGCAAAGTAACCTCGAGCTGCCTCCACAACTGAAGAGGAACGTCAGGGGAGTCAACGTGCATGGCGGAGCCGTCAGGCACAATCCACTTCGCCGGAGACAACGGCTGCCAGCTGAGGCCAATCAGGACCGCGACAGTAGCAGCAACAGGCCCACGGACACGGCGCCAAACACGCCCTGGCGCAAGACAAGCAACTTCATCAGCACGAGCATTCCATAACTGAGCGGTGCGCATCTTAGCCCTGGGCCCCACATCGAGCCACAACTGCTGGAACCCAAGAAGCTGTTCTCGACGAAGCCTATATACGGGATCCGCGGACTCGGCCTTAACCACAGAGAGCAACGTAGTAGCACAGGACCCAGGACTCCACCATCCCGAACACGTGGCGGCCTGCGTTCGGGCCAACCGAACCTGATGCGGAGACAGCCCCAGGACAGAATGACCCCAAGACGGAACAGACAGCACTCCAGGCTTGTAAAGTTTCGAGGCCCTTTTACAAATCCCCGTCAAGTACTGCGCCTTCTTAGCTCTACGGCTGGCCTTGGTACTCCTCACCTGTAGAATCTTGGTAGACCTCCGTTTGCCAGCAGAGGTAGCAACTCCAAGGTCACGAACAGCATCTTGCACACGCAAGCGAACGCCAACAGCCCGAAGCTGGTGGGAAATGCTGAGACTGACTGCGCGCCCACTGCTGACAATCGCCGACTTGTCCGGCAGTGCCAGCCGCAGACACTCAACTCCATGCGTGAGGTGCGGAGCTGCTGGGACAGCAGCGCTGACAACTTCATCGGCGCTGCCATGGGAGGTCTGGGAGAGGTCGTCAACATAACCCTGAGTGATGACAGAAGGGAAGTACCAGTTATGAGTATCAGCGAGCATCTGAAATAAATACGCTTTAGTCCATGGCATACTCTGGGAACATCCTGGAAGAACTCCTACTCCTGAATCTATCACCTGAGAACAGTACCCTCCAGTCTCCAACACCCTGGGAGAAACATGAATAAGCAAACCCATGTACATGAGGTGGGGAGGGAACTGCAGGTTGCACCCGAGCCTGATCAGCAGGACGGGGGAGACAGTGTCAAACAACCTGCGCAGGTCCCAGTGAACGCCGACGGAAACTTGGCCTTCAAAGGCCGCCAGCTCATGGGACACCTCGCGCCGCAAAGCAGCTTGCAAAGCCGAGCTCCCCCTGATCGCGGTGTCCCAAAACGCCGCGTGATTTCCACTCCAAACGCCCAGGAAGGTCCCGCGGATTTTGGTATGAACCCGATACAGGGCAGGGCACTTACAAACAGGCCGTTCATCGGTCTTGCTTTTGGGGAGGAGGACAATAACACTGAGCAAAATCTGCTCGGGCCACATGAGGGCCTCCTCGTAAGACCTGTAAAGTTGGACAAGAGCTTTGAGGGCATCCGGCTGAGCCCCCATCTGGTCCCGCGGCCGCCAGCGGTCAACTCCCACGGCCGCATCCTCGGAGAAAATCCTGCTGGCAGCAAAGACATCTCTACATTCGATGTCGGGGAGCTCGGGCTGAACTTCCTTAGCGCGCCGTCGAAGCTCACTCATGGCAACGCCAAGCTCCTTGTTTTGATCAGGCCTCGAGGTCCAACCCCCCCCCAAAGCTGGGCCCGATAGGCCATCATCTCACCAGGCAGCTTGAGAACCCCACAAGGGGCCCGAAAAAACTCCAGCGGGCCCCCTTCCTCCTTTCAAAGCCATTGGTGAGCTCTTTTCGCTCCTCGTGGAAGCGATTTAATCAGCCAGTCTTGAATCGTCTTCGCAGACTCAGCACGAGCAGCAGACCGGGCCTGACCGAGCGCAGCCGAGCACTCGAAGACCAGAAAATCGCAAAGATCGGGGCTGAGCGCCGAACTTCCAGACTCCATCTGGGACAGCTGAGCCCGCCACGCCTGGGGGTTCTGCGAGGCAGGGAGGCACGACGAATACTTCTCCACATGCTGCCCCAAAAAGGAGACTCGCCGAGCAAGGTCGCGAGCCATCTTAACATGGTTGTGCGTGAGAGCAACGCGATGTTCGCACAGCTTCTGAGAGAGATGAGATCAAAAGCACAGCATAGGATCGGAATACGCATTACTCCCATTATTACCACCCAGCGTAGTGACCCTCATGTTCATGAAATCCCCTCGCCCCATATACTGTACAATACCATGCTCATATCCCACGCAGCTTCTCAAAGCAAGGCTCTCCGACGCACGAGACCACAGCAAGTACGCGTCAGTTAGAGCCTCCGAGAGATGGTCTTGAAAATGGGAAACCAATTTCACCTCAGGATTCTTGACCAGTGGGACCCAACCCCGAGACACAGTTTCAACATGCCGAATCCACGGAAGGTCAGGCCCCAAGGCATCAGGAAAAGCCAGAGGTTTACGTCGCTTGGTCATCTCTTGGAGCAAAGCCTCATGCGGTAAATACACTTCCAGGCACGCGTGGGTCTTGAAAGGCGAATCGGAGTACCGTGAGACGCGCAGGAACGGCGCGAGGGTCTCCGATGCAATTACACAGTCAATAAGCGTGCCTTGACCTTGCGAACAGGTGAAAGAAACGTCATCAGGAGGAATGGCACAAGCATGCGTCATCTTCAGGAACCCGCAGAGCTGCATCAGCTCAATGTCAAAGTTGAAGTCCCCCATCAAAAGCCAGGGGATAGCCAGCGTCTGCACAAACGTATTAATCTCCAACAGTTTACGTATTCTCACCGGCGACCCCCAGTCCAGATACCATGTAAACGACGCCGACCCCGACGACAGACTGCTGAGCTCCAGAAACATCCACCCATTTCCAGCACCCACCTCCTCCACACTCCCATCGTGAGACAGAAATCGCTTAACATAAAACCTTTGTGAACACAAGCCCCCGCCCCTCCATGCGACCCCCCCCCCAGGGGCCTCCTGCGCAGGGACAAGATGCGGTCGCCACTTCATCGTGGCGCACTCCCGTTTCGCAGCTTTCAACCTAGGGGGAAGCAGGCGGTGTTCAGCAAAGAAGAAGCGTCAGCCTTGCACTCCATTGCGTAATGTTGCAAAAAAGGAAGGTGGTGCCCTCATTCACTTCAGAATTGCAATGCACAGGGACGCCAGGAACTCCGCGTCGGCATCTTGGAGACCGTGTCGCGGACAAAGTTGGCAAAATCTGCCGACGCAGCGTCGGCGGCGGTCTTGATGCGCTTGGACTTGCGAGCCTTGGACTTCTTGGACATGAGGGCCTCCATCCTGGCCAGGTCGTCAGCGCTCAAGGCGGCTTCGCAAGCTTGCTTGCGAAGCTGTCGTAGTTCATCAGCTTCAGGCTGAACGAGATTACCAACATCACTGCCAGCCTCACTTTCAGCATCCATCTCGACGTCCTGGGCAAGCTTTTTGGACATCTTCTGGAACTGTAGCAGGAGTTCCAGAGGGAGGCCCTTCTCCACGGCATAGGCACGGATGGCGGCTTCATCTATGTCGCCCAGGTGGGGAATGTTCTCAGGATCCACACGAGCGCCACCAGGAGAAGGCTCTTCACGACCACCAGGAGGTTCGCAACCCCCTCAATGTACCTCAGCTCCCTGTGGAGGCCCTCGAGCAGCTTCAGCTTCTTCACGAGCGCGACGTTGATCCTTGCGCTTTTCCTCCATCCGAACCTCCTCGTTGAAGCTCTGGAGCGCCTCATCAGCGTCGCGCTTGCCTTGTGCAGCCTTCTCGTTGGCAGCCGTGTCCGTGGCCAGGAACGCCCTCGCCTCGACCAGCTGTTCCTCGAGCTTCTGCACCTTCGTCCTGCGATGATGTACATCTTGGGAGGCCAAGCGCACAGCCTTCGCCGCATCCTCAACAACTCGGGTGAGGCGGGTGCGCTCAGCACTGGCTGCATCTTGCAGACGTGCCGCAGACCATTCAGGCTGAACTGGGGCTTCATCTTGAACACATTGAGCAAGACCGTCTCGAAGTTCGGGCTTCGCAGCGAGTAGAGGGGCGGCGGCGGCACGCAGCTCAGCACTGTCACTCACCATGGGCGCATGCGGGTGCTACACCAGCACTGCGGCCTCCATGCCCACGCCGTGCAGCACCTGGGCCGCGGGCCCCGCTCGCCGTGAGATACTCCCCCCCGCACTTCGAGCAGCAGAAATTGCCGAAGGACTTGTACTCCCAGTGGCCGCACCCCCCGCAGACATCATACGGCTGCTTGTCCTGGCCCGGGGAACTCTTGCGACGCCCGTCACCACGCCAGGGGGCGCGCTGGCGCCACGACATCGCGGCGGCGGGAGCGCACACAACTGGAAGAACGAGAAAAGCAGACACACCTCTTGCAGGAGTGCCGTGGTTGCGAAATGCCCCTTTGGCCGCAGGCAGCGAACGACTCGAGCTTGCCGCACAGCTGCGGACAAGCTCGAAGCATCGCGGCAAGGTTTCGAACTTGAGCCAAATGGCTACGGGAGGAGGAGGAGGAAGAGGGAGAGGAAGAGGCGGAGAGGGAGGAGGAGGAGGAGGAGGAGGAGGAGGAGGAGGAGGAGAGGAGGAGGAGGAGGAGGAGGAGGAGGAGGAGGAGGAGGAGGAGGAGGAGGAGGAGGAGGAGGGAGGAGGAGGAGGAGGGGGAGGAGGAGGAGGAGGAGGAGGAGGAGGAGGAGAGGAGGAGGAGGGAGAGGAGGAGGAGAGGGGGAGGAGGACCGTGGAGATGGAGGTTGGAGCAGGAGGGGGAGGAGGAGGGGAGGAGGGGGAGGAGGAGGGGAGGGAGGGGAGGCGGAGGAGGATAATGAGGAGGAGGAGGAGGAGGAGGAGGAGGACGACGACGAGGAGGAGGAGGAGGAGGAGGTGGAGAAGGTGGAGAAGGAGGAGGAGGAGGAGGAGGGGAGGAGGAGTAGGAAGGGGTGTTGGTGGGAGAAGGAGGAGTTGGAGGAGGAGGAGGAGGAGGAGGAGGAGGAGGTGGAGGTGCGTTTAGACTTTTTGATTTTTCCTCCAGCACCCCCCAGTATAGGAGGACAGGCCCGACCTGACGCGAGGGGGACGGAGCAGAGGCCCGACGGCGCGCGAGGCGAGGGCTGGAGCCACTTGGGCAGAAGGCACCGAGCGGAGGCACCGACCACTGCCCCGGGGGCGGAGGGCCGAGGAAAAACGCGGAGGCTGCACAGCTCATCTCGCCTTGGGCGCCTAGGTTTGAGTCGGGCGTGTCCCTCTACAGGAGTAGTGTTCAAAAATCAAAGATTCCTGGGGGCGATTTTTCGACCATTCTGGACTGTTCTCGAATAGTTGTTTGAGCACTTTTTATGTTTCGTCCAAAATCCGCCCGTAGGCGGACATGCCCGACCTAAGTCTGGGTCCGTCCGCCGTGCCCCGGTCGGCGGCTGCGCCCGCCTCCGAAAGAACCCCCCCAGGAGCAACGCCAGGGGGACAGCAGGCCCGGGGGGGAACGCACCGAGCCCCAAGCGCCCGTGTACCTCCGCGAGGGGCCCGAGGGCCCACCCCACCCCAGGACCGTGCGGTGCCCCGCCCGGGCAGGACCGTGCTGCGTCCGGTTCGCCCTCGGGGGCCTGTCGCCCATCTGTCGGCGATGCATCGCCAGTTCAAGCTCGATGCCCCCCCTCCTGATGTGTGTGCGCGTGTGAGGAAGAGGAGGAGGAGGAGGAGGAGGAGGAGGAGGAGGAGGAGGAGGAGGAGGAGGAGGAGGAGGAGGACCCAGCGTCCCTGGTGGTTTTGATGTCACAACTCGGGCGTCCGGGGGTCGTTCGGGACGATCTCCAGGAAAACCCCCGGGGGACGCTCCTGGCGAGGCGCGCAGCCGCTGGAAGGCATCCCGAGGCTGGTAAAAACCGTGGAGGCACTTCGAAAACGTCCGAAACCACCGAAAAACTCAATTTCGCCCCCCCCCCCCCCCCTGCCCCCCCCTACACCTCTTGAAACCAAAGTTTCCCCTCACAGCCGTCCGCCGACGTCCGCAAGCTCAGGGCCATTGCTCTCTATTTTGGTCTTCTGTCCGTCCGGGGGTGCGCGTCGGCCGCCAGCCGCGCGCGGAGCGCAGGTAGACGTGCACCGCCACGGGCTGGAGCTGCAGCATGTCCACCTTGCGGAGAGGAAGGAGGCCGCTGTCATCCGGCTCTGCCGCATTGGGAAGAGGGTGGTGATTCGAGTCGTCTTCCTGGTCATACGCCTTTTCCTCTCTTGTTCTCTCTCTCTCTCTCTCTCTCTCTCTTTTTTTCCTCGTGGTTATCCCTTTCCTCCTCTTCCTGTTCCTCATGCTCATCCTCGTTTGCGTCTTTTCGTTTTCGTCATCATCCCCGGCATCCTCTTTCTCATCTTCGTATTCATACTAATATTTAATATTTTTACTCAGTCTCCTATCCGTATTATGTTCTTACTTCTTCTGTTCGCCGACGGTCCGATTCCTCCCTCTCTCTCTCTCTTTGTTCTCTCCCTCTCTCTCTCTCTGCGTCTTTTTCCCCATTTCATCATGCCCCGAACAGTGCTTGCACTTAGGGGTTCTTAATGGTTTTCTAAGGATCTGGGCTGGTCTGGCGGTCTGGCGGCTATGTAGTCGCTGTCGCCGCCCCGTCGCCACCTCGTCGCCGCCCGTCGTCTGGGCTGGTGTGGCGGTCTGGCGGCTATGTAGTTGCCGTTGCCGCCCCGTCGCCGCCTCGTCCCCGCCCGTCGTATGGGACGGTGTGGCGGTCTGGCGGCTATGTAGTTGCCGTCGCCGTCCCGTCGCCGCGTCGCAAATTGCACAACATATGTTCTCTCTGCTAAAGAAGAAGATCTCCACAACCTTACCGAGGCCAGACTTAATCGCTCACCCTCGCGTATTGCAATTTGCACGTGATTCTGCCTCTTCGTTCAGTTTGCGTACGAGCTCATATACTCCCAGTCCAGCTGGTATCGCCCCCCCCCCCCCCGCCGTCCCTGTCAAACAATACCAGGCGCGCACATTCGTTTATCAGAAATTTCTCCGTTGTCGCAGACCCCTTGCCCAAACATATGACGAGGTGCGCGCGCGCGTCGTCGCGCACGCCTGCCGGAATCCCCTTTAAACCCCTGGGCGTCGCAGGGGTTTCAAAATCGAGTGCCCCGAACACATGTGAACACAAGTGGCTTCACGACATAAACTTTCAAATCAGTGTGCGCGCGCGCTCGCGCGAATTCTTAAGTTGCCATGCGTTTGTCAATACGATAACCACATTCGACCAAACGTGCCTCTCGTGCGTGAGCGTTGAAATCCTTCGAACGCCCTTGCGTGTGTTGGGGGGACACGATCCCTGTCAAATAACATCATGCGGGCCACCCGCGCGCGTCGGCCGCGCGCGCATGTCGCAATCCTTTCAAAATCTTCATCGCCGACACGTGGACACCATCATCGTCCTCGGCGTGATCCGCATCGGTGCCGTACCCCGCGGTCAGCGCCACCGCGGCCGCGTTGGTCACGCCAGACTATCGGGCCGCTCTGCGTGCGAGCCTGCGCGCGCAATCGCGGCTGCGGCGATGCGCCAACCAGCGCCAAAGCTGCCATCGCAATCGCGGCCAGGTGGGTTTTGCAACTGAGTTGCGGGATGTTCACTCGGCAGGGTGTCTGCACGAGCATGAGAGGTGGCCACGCGCGGAGCAGGCTACTGCATTGCACCACGCAGATTCTCGTTCCTCACAAGGAATTGGGATCTACCCCCCCCCCTTCGGGAGTGCCCGCCCCACGTGGGGGTGTGCAACTGACATATGTTTATGCCCTATCGTGCATGCCAAATATGAGCCCTCATCATCCCAGCCAGACCCGTTCCAACCCCCCCGTCACATCTTACACTAAGAGGGCACGCGCGCACACTCGTTCATCAAAGTCGTGAATATGTAAGAAACCCTTGCAAGAAAGATGCGACGAAGTGCGCGCGTGCGTCGCCGCGCGCGCGTGCCGAAGTCCTGCAAAAAGATGCGGCGTCGCAGGGATTTCAAAATCGAGTGCCCCGATCACATATAACAACCAGATCTGTGGCAACATGAATGTTGAAATCAGTCTGCGCGCGTTCTAATAAATCCATATGCAAACCATGAGTTGGTAAAATGTCCACAAACTTCGATCAAAGCAAACGTGCCTCTCGCGCGAGCTTGACGAAATCATTCGAACGTTTTGCGCGCGCAGGGGTGGACGCCTCGTCATCGTTACCGGCGGGCGTGATCAACATCGGCGCCGCCATTGGCCTTGCCGTCGTCATCGCCACCACCGCCACCATCATCGCTACTTTCATCATCGTGTCCACCGTTGTCGGCGTCACCGTGATACCGCGCCCACCCAAGTCACCGACCCGCACTGAAGTTCCCGTTGGGAAGTGCCCAGCGGTCAGCGCCACTGCGGCCGCGTCAGTCGCGCCGCACTAGCTGGCCGCTGTGCGCGCGAGCATGCGCGGGCTAGCGCGGCCGCATAACTACACCAGCTAACGCCAAGCACTCACCGCAATCGCAGCCGCATGGGCTTTGCACACCAAATTGTGGGTGGAATTACGCCGGTGGGCGGGTGTGATGATTACGCGACCAGTGGAATTTACAACTCGTTGCGAACATGTGTGCGTTGCACAACGTAGATAGCGCCACATAGATCGCTAGATGCACATTGTTTGGGGTCCACGCTGGCTGACACAACTTATTTTCCAATGCGTATCCCTCGTGCCCCTCCCTTTCCCTGCCCGTTTTCCTCATCTCTCGAGGCTTCTTGATATTGGACTATTCGTTCTGTCGGTTCACGTTTTGACTCGTTCGGTTCCTGCCCTGCTTCGGAGCCCAGCCTCTGCGCGCGGTTCCCGTGGCCTCCCGGGGGGGGGGAGGGCGGCCGCGCGGCGGCGGACCGAGCGCGCGCGCGCCACGCGGCGCTGCCGGAGGCCCTGGACGCCGCCGATTCGAGGCGCTTGGCGGCCGCCGCCGCAGTCGGCCCGCGCGGGTCGGGGCGAGTCGGTCGCTTGTCGGTCGGTCGGTCGGTCGGGGCGGGGGTGGTGGTTCGGGGTCGGGGGGTCGGAAGTCGAGGGGCTGGTATGAGGATGCCTTGGGGTCGGGAAAAGGAAAAGAGGAGGAGGAGGAGGAGGAAGAGGAGGAGGAGGAGAGGAGGAGGAGGAGGAGGAGGAAGAGGAGGAACAGGGGGTCTTTCCAAGGGACTTTCCCAAACCAGTGCAGACGGGCTCTGGGGAGCTCAGGAGGACTTCGTTAGAGTGGCCTCCCCTGAATGACGCGCGAAAGTAGCCACCTACCCATTTTGGTAGGTGGGCTGCATTCCTCCAAGAGGCCTCTGGGGTGCTCCCAACCCTCCAAGGCTCTGCACCCACAGTCCACACATATCCAATACGGCTGGCAGAAGGCGAGTTCGTGGGATTCGTGGTCGCTCATGGTCCCGGGTGGCGAGCTGAGTGCGGTGCGGCTGGTTGGGAGGGGGCCTGGGGCAATCACTGGAAAGCCAAACTCTCATTACTTGTTTACAGGACAGCAGGCTGACAGAACTACGGCAGTCGAGACAACTTGCGTAGCTTCCTTCCCAAAGCGTTCATTATGGTGTGTGTCTTTGCTCTCCTGGCGGTGTGTGTGTGTGTGTGTGTGTGTCGCCCTGCGGGTAACACCTTTGGCCGCCCTGTCGATGCCCAGATAACGCGCCTCTGTAGCTGATGTAATAACAACACCCAACTTCTTCACCCTGGTTCTGATCCTCATGGTCATCTGCCAATCTGCACTGAAAGCAACATTCTTGTCAGCGAACTCCAGGCCTTCGCGCTTGAGGCTGTGGGCAAGCTGCTTCGTCGCTGTGGCTATGATGTCCTCGACCGCCTTCTGGCTGCCGTAGGCTAGGCTGTGGTGCTGATGTCGTCGAACCAGGCCTTGGGCATGGCCTTGGGGGCGACGGCCTTGACAGACTCCAGCACTCTGTACAAGACGGCTCGCGCCAGGTTGTTGGCATTGCGGGGGCCCGCCAGGGGAGAGATGTCTGCCTGGCATGGGAGGCCGTACGCCCCTTGTTGTCTGACCATTTTGGGCGAGGGTCCTCTTGGGGAATTCCAGCTCCTCGCAAGCTAAGGCCACCGACACTGGCACCAGGGAGTCGCAGAAGCGGGCAATGTCTTTGAGACTGACGGCCGACGCCATGGCGAGAGTGCTGGCCGTCTCGTCTTGGAGTGCCCTGGCTAGGGCCTCCCTCAGGCATGAGGACCCTCTCAGGGCCGCGTCCCAATGCCTGGAGGCCCTCGTCACCCAATCCTCCACCTGGGGTCTAGTCATCATCTGCCAGCAGCGGATGAGCCACGCGGCCACGCGATGAGGGCGAGCGCCCTGTCGCCCGCCTTCGTGGGCTCCAGCATGATGATGGCCTGCAGCAGCTGGTCCGGCCAGGACTGCAGGGCCTTCACTGAATCTAACACATCCACGAACGCCTGTCGAACTGGCGTGGGCAGGCGGCGCACACCAGAGGCCACAAGCCTGTCGACGCCTCGGCTTCTGTCAGGCTGGAGGCGGAGGGCATGTCAAACTGTTCGAGAGTCCAAGAGGGGCCGGGCTCTGCCCTGGCCTGCTCACGATCTCGGGCCAAAGCGGCTACGGTGTCAGTCTGTGTGACTGCGTCCGAAGCCCAAACCTTCTGAAACATTTGCGTTTTGGCATCTACGATTCCTAGAGCCAATGTAGCCTTGCAGCTTCCCAGCACCGTCTCGTCTTCAAAACGGGGAGGGGGCTTCGTGATCCTATGGAGCTTTCCAGGGGAGGCCTTCACAGGGTCCGCAAGCCAGCCAGCCCAAGCTCTCAGCTCCTTCTCAAGGTCGTGCCTGTGGGCTCTGGCGGATTCTTCCGACGCGCTTAGGGCCATGCCCTTGAGCGCTTGGGGGTCAACAGCGCTGATGTCCGCAAACCTCTTCTGCCACAGGGCACGATGGAGCTGGGCAATGGGTGACGGTCGAGCTCCTGCTGTTGGTACTCCATCCTGGGAAAGACGCTGCGCGATATTGCGGAGCTCACGCTGCTGTTGCTCCCCTTTTCCTCTCCCGACGATGGTGCAGAACATGCTCAGGGTGTGGGCGATTCTGGACCACCAATTCGCTCCAAAACTCTGGCAGCGCGTCCTTCTCAGACGCTGCTCCTTGACTACCGAGGTCTTAAAATCATAGCCGTGCTACGCTAGGGTCCCATATTCAGAGGCCAGCAACATATGTACACGTACGCGGTTAGCTTCCCCTGGAGGGCATTTGAACGAGGACGTTCGTGCACTCAAGATCGCGGAGGGCGTACATGTACATATGTCGTTGCTCGCTCACATATTTCCGACCGGGTGCGACGGAACTCTGCGGGCAGACCTTGAAAGCGGGGCAGCAGCGGATGTGTTCGGGCGCTGGCTCACCCCAAAGGGCTGGCGGGCGTGGCTGCCTCCTGCCGCAGCTCCTCCAGGGCCTCGGTCGGGGGGCCCTCGCGGGCTCCCTGGGCCTTCGCTGGAGCTTCCAGCGGGAGGGGGAGGAGGAGGAGGAGGAGGAGGAGGAGAAGCAGGAGGAGGAGAAGGAGGAGGAGGAGGAAGAGGAGGAGGAGGAGGAGGAGGAGGAGGAGGACCCCCTACCCCTCCAACTCATGGTCGTGGTGGTGGTGGAAAACAGGCCCATCAGTCCAGGCCGTCGAGCTCTTCGAAAGGGTCCGCCTCTGAGGAGCCAAGGGCCGCGAGGCGATGGGCACCCCCAACAGCACTCGGCGACGCGCAGCCGGCGGCCCCAGGGGGCACCCCGACCTCAGAGGCGGACAGCTGCGCCGAATTTATTGGGGCCTGGCCCGAGTCAGATGCCATCGCGCCAGCATCGCAGAGCGGATTTCGCTCGGAAAGCGATCGGATGGGTCCAGAGTGTCCTGGAGAATTTCGCTCCCGATTTCGAGGTGAATTTCGTGCGATTTCTTTTGGCGCGGAATGAAAACTAAAACAAACCCACGCGAAATTCACTTCGTTTTTCATGCGCCGCTTCGTGCATGAATCCACGCAGAAATCCGCTGCAGCACGTCTGCGAGGCTGGTGCAATGACAAAAGGCCCCAGAGCTTCCCATCGCTGGTTGCGCAAACCCTGGTCAGGGCTGGGCCCGAACGGTGCTTTGGCGAGTTCGTGGGCCGTTTTCGTCTCGACGTCGTCTTGCGGTAACGGCTGATGGAAGACACAACGAGTGAAAGCGAAAAACACCGTTTAGGTCCAGCCCTGCTCCTGGGCCTTTTTCTCGCGGCCCGAACGGGGCGAGGCGAGGGGGGGCGGCGGAGGCGGCGGCGGCGGTGGAGGGAAGACGCTCTTCCCCAAGGCGCTGCTGCCTTTTGCTGGCCCTGGTCAGGCCCAGCATTCTTTGCCTGGCGGAGTGCTCGAAAGGAATAGGCATCTCCTCCTCCTCCTCCTCCTCCTCCTCCTCCTTCTCCTTCTCCTTCTCCTCCTCCATCCATCAAGCAATTCTGGCTCGGGCGCGCATTTTGCAGCACTCAGCCAGCCCCTGCGCCGTCGCGAGGTGCTTGGGGGACAGCGGGCCGCCCGTCTCTAGGTAGACAGCCGGTTCCGCTGACGAAAGCAGGGGGGAATGTCATCGAACCCGTCCCGCCCATGGTCGCGCTGCGTTCGATGTCACACGTATGAATACAGAGACATCCTGGCAGCAGCGAACAATCAATGGGCGAAGTGCAGGTGTTCAGTCGAGATCTACAAGCCAAAACCTTCTCGCAAAAGCAGTGAGTTTTCTCAGAGTAGCGATGCTCAGCTGGCCCAGATTCATGGCGCAGCCGACGAGACGAATGGCGCGTCCACCGCAGATCAGGCGAGGCAGGTCGATGCTCTCCTGTCGCAGGTGCTACGTGGCACGCAGGACCTTGAAGAAGAAGATGTTGCTCGAACAGATGCAGTCGTTGAAGGCGTTCGGCCCTCCAGCTACGCCCATCTCGGCGGACGACGCGGCCAAGGAGGCCGCGTCCAGCTGGAAGGATGCCGCATTCAAACACGAGCAGGATGCCAACCAGGCTCTCAAGCTCAAGGAGAACTTGCAGGCAGCCGAGGCTAAGGAAGTCGAGGCTGCCCAGACACTGGCGTTCGCGGAGCACTAGAGGAAGTGGGCTACCAGGGCATTGGCGCAGGAGGCAGGCGTGCTTCCAGCGCAGGCGTCCAAGGTGCAGGAGGAGAAGACGGCCACCTACGACATCGTCTGGGACGAAGACTTCTTCGCCCAACTGGACAGCTACTACGAGTGCGAGGAGAGCGAGCGGACCGAGCTTCGGGCCATCGAGGCGGACTTGAAGCAGGCCCGCGAGACCGTGCGCGACAAGGGGGGCAGAATCGCAGAGTGGAAGGAGCGCATGCCAGAGTTGCAGGCGGCGGTCCAGACGCGCATGGTCAAGAAGCGCAAGCGAGAGCCAGGCGCCACCGAGCCCGACGCGGCGACCTGCGGCGGCGCGACCAGCCAGCCCCACGCCACAGGCGGAGAGGGCTCGGGCGGCGCAGCCAGTGGCAGAAGCCAGCCCGCAGGCGGTCAGGCGGCAGCGGCGGCGGCAGCGAGCGCCGCCGAGAGCGCGCCCGCGCCTCCAGAGGAGGAGCTCGAGGCGGAGGCCAAGAGGATCTCGGGCGCGAAGTTCGAAGCGGCGCGCGTCGAGCGGGAGCAGCGCGCAGCCGCGGCCGCTGCAGGCGCCGCGACGTGGGGCGCCGAGGCGGCTACCGAGCCTGCAGGTAGCCGCGAGCCCGCGCCCAGCAACCAGGTATATGTGACGACGTCGTCTTCGGCTACTCCTTCGCCGTCGGCCACTTTGCTGCCGTCTGAGGGCCCCCGAGCAGAGCCACCGTCTACGAAGACGAGCTCGCCCAGAGCCCAGCGTTGTTTGCTTGTTGCGCACGATTGCGATCAGCCTGACAGCGCAGCCACTCTGTCCGGTAATGTCTCATGCTGGGGAGGGCAAGCGTGGAGGTATCTTTCAGCCATAGGTACGAGGCAAGGGTTTCAATGTTTCGGCGTTGTAGAGACGCACCTTTTAGAATCTCGCGTCAGCGAGCGGACTGGTAACATTCGGCAGCAGAATGTTCGGCCGCTTTTTTCACCCCGGGCCGGAGCACGGCAGCGACAGCCAGAGAGCTCGTGGGGAGGGAGGTGAGCTCTTCCTTGCGCCAGGGCACGTTCATGTCGAACGTTTGGGGACGGCGCAGCAGTTCCCTGAACTTGCCTTTCCTCGGTGCGAGTCTTTCGACGGCTTTCCTCCCGTGGTGCTTCGCATGTCTGGGTATAGCATAGTTATCACCCCATGCCTCGGGATCTCCTCTCTCGGATTTTCTGGGGCAAACGCTCAGAGATTAGCGCGCTTCGGGGCGCTGTTGGAATCTTTGAAGTTGCCCTGGTCCGTCATGAGGGGATTTCAACCTTAGCCCCGCCCAGATAGCTAAATGCGGGTTAATAGATAAAGAAGGCGGCGCAGCGTTCACACGCGGGGGAAACACATGCCTGCGTGACGGGGTCTGGGAGCTCACGCATTGATTTGCTCCTCGCGTCCAAGTCCGCGTGCCCGCACATACTCAAGCTGGAGCCTGCGCTGGGCGCCCCATGGGACGCCCCCTGCAGACTCAGCTTAGTTTTGCGCAATGCGGGCATGCAGTTGATCACTCGGCCCCCCCCCCCTCGCCTCCAAGCTCCCGCAACTGCCCCGACCCCTGGCCGAGCGACAACCCAAGTCGAAGTCGCAGCAGGCCAAGTTGACCAAGCAGCAGAGTAGGGTTGTTTTTCACGAAAAGTTTAGCGAAGCCTGCGTTCGGTTTTTCGGGGGCCTGCTGGGTCCCAAGGGTCAGGGAGCCTTGGGGGAATCGTCTCAGGAAAGCCACGCGGACTCCGAGGACCCTTTCAATGCCGGTTTCAACGAGCCCGTCAGCGGGGCCGAAGACCTGGACCCCCGGGCCGAGGACATCCCGAGACCGCCTGCCCAAAATAGTGCCCCCAACCCCGAGGCCCCCACAGTCGAGTCGGCTGGAGCTAGTCACCATCGCAATGTCAGTCAGCCTTCCTACCAAATCCCCCTCCACTTGTGGGGCAGCGCCGGGAGCGACGTTGGATTCACCAGTCAGATTCAAGAGGATGTGTGGCAAGTCATTGGGGATAGCATGGCTGTCGAAGTTGGGGGGGGGCAGCATATTTTGCCTATCAGCGGGCCCCGTGCTTCACGGGGTCGCACCGTTGAAGAGGTGCATGGGCAGCATCATGACGGGTGGGGGCCTCAAGGGCGCTCACGGGCCCGGGGGCCTGAACTTGCCGTGCGCCTAGTTCGTGATGCCGAGCGCTTGAGAGATGAGCCGCTGGTTGATCACGCTGCATCGTGGTGGGCTCGGACCCGCGCGGTTCTGCAGCGATGTCACCCCCCGTCGTGTACGTAGGACTGGGTTGATACAAGTCGTTCGTCTCGTCGCGCTAGCTCGCAGTCTTGCTCGGGATCTCCCAGGTGGAGTTCTGGCGGCTCTCAATCCTGGAAAGAAAACCATGTCTTGGGAACGCCGGGGGCACAGCACAGGCCTCAGGATATCGGCTCGCTTTCTCTGGACACGTTGGATGGCGCGGCGCAGCAATCATATTAGATAGCACAGCGCGCCCGTCGGCAGGCCATGCACGCGCCCATTTGGAAATTGCAAGACTGGATTGTGCAAGAGTCCCCCCTTGGCTCTTTGCATCGCAGCCTTCGCTAATCACCGCAGGCTGCCGCTGAGCCTTGCCACCAGGTTCAGCGGCTTTATCATCCCAGGGATATTGTTGATACCAAGGCACAAAATTTGGGCCCCTGAGGCAATTTCCATGGAAGTCGTTCAAGACGCGCTTGAAACGATTAGGCAGCACGCGGAAGGCGAGCAGTTAGTTCTTTTGACGGCCCCAGCCTTGAGAAAGGGGCTCAGTAAGATGCGTCCGCGCGCGGTTCCTGGCGTAGATCGCATGGCCCCCCCTCGATTTTGAGAGGCTCCCCGATGCGGGGCTCGAGGAACTAGCTATCATATACATTAATATTGAATCGAGCCTTACTTGGCTGTGGTGAATGCTTTTGGCCCCGGGCCGTCTCATTCCCAAGCAATCGTCGGGGGACAGGGCGATCGGTTTGCTCGCGATGCCCCCGCGATTGTGGAGTTTATGTCGCGACGACCTTGCCAAGGATTGGGCCAGCCCTAAGTGGGGTGCTGCGATAGCTGGGAACTCACCCACACACGAAGCGTTTACTAAGGTAGTTGATGCCGATATTTCTGCCAAGCTAGGGGTCACGCGCGGCCAAGCCATGCTCGATATAGGAGGTCTTTATGATGGGATGAGGTGGTGGGGGCTCGCGCAGGCCGCTCTGAAGCTGGGGTTCCCTCTTGTGCCCCCCATGCTTGAGCTGCAGCTCTGCGTCTGCCCTCGTCTTTTGCCCCAACTCGGTGCTCGCTCTCTCGCCTTCGAACCTATTCAGAGCATCGTGCAGGGATTGGGTAACGGAGCTCGCCTGGCTAGGTGCATGACGCATTTCATATGATATAACATATGAATTGCTCACCCGAGGATGGGAGAACGCACATGGATTGATGATTTATCGTTGGTTTCTAGAGGATCGGGTAAACAAGGTCAAAGTGACCTGCAGCAGAGCGCGAGGGAAGCTTCCGCTTAGTTTGAAGAGGAAAACCCCGCCTTGGCTTCAAAAATTGTCGCCATCGCTTCCAACCATCAGATTGTCAAGTCTGTTGCTAAGTACTTGCGTGCTCGTGGCATCGATGCGCAGCCAGTTTTGCCGAGAACCTATTCGGGCATTCACCAGGGCGCGGGGGAGCGACGCGCTCGGGCCACCAAGAGGCAAAGGCAACGGGCATCGGCTCAGCAGAATCACACCTTAAGGAAGTTTGCCAGGGCGTCGAAACGGCATTCTACGACCAAAAGAGTGGAGTTGGCAGGCCCTCAAGCTGGGGCCACGCATGGAGCGCAAGTGCATGGAGCTTTTGGGGGCCACCTTGTCAATCTAAGAAGGAAGTTAGGTTCAGTGGCTGGTGCATGCAAGCGCGGCCGATGTGTCACAACACTGTTTGATTTGAGGACGCGCGGCAACGATCCAGGGATCCGCCTGGCTACCATGCGTTTAAAGCAATGGCTGCACGCGTGGCTCGCCGAGCCGCGCATTCGAGACGGCATCTGACGTGCTTGGCCCATGATTTACAAAGAGCTGCAAGCCATCGAGCCTGCTAAACGTGCCAGGCATGTTCGGGGGCCCGTCTCTGCCATGATCATCCAGTTGGTGAGCCTCGGGTGGGACCCCATTTCCCCCGCTCGCTGGCATGGGCCAATCACGGATGGAGTTGGGCCCGGCTTCTAGTGGATCTCACAAATTTGATTTTGCTGCTTGAGACCAATCTGAAGGTTTGTTGGGCGATTTCCTCTCCAGCCTCTCTTCTCCGCAGTGGCAGGCCGCCGCCGGGCGTTACTTAGGAGAGGGAGTGGAGGGAAGGGTTAACAACGGCAGCCTGCGCCTCTTGCTTCATCAGCTGCAGGGCGCGCCCCGCGGGCGCAAGCTTGCGGAGTTGCTTCTCTCGGTCGCTGTTGGGGTTCGTGGCTTCCGACTCGCAAGAAGAAAGCGGGCTCGCAGGAGTGCGATTTATGCCCCAGGTGTAAAGAAGCCCCTGAACCCCCCAAGCATCGGCATTGGCTGTGTTCGCATAACAGGAATCACGAAATTCGAGTCGTCTGATGACTTAGTCACGCAGGCCACTACCCAATGCGGCGCGTGCCCATGTTTTTGGCACAGAGGGCTTATCCCGTCCTCCTGGACTGAGATCGAGCCGCAGCTGGCAGGTGAGTGGTAAGATCGATGCTGTGCTCTCGGCTGGGTCGCTATGGCACGGCAGTTTCGATCAACTATGTGTTTGGGGACGCCTCGGGGAGGCCCGACAGTCGCGATCCGCGACTTCGGCGCGTCGCCCTGGCCGTTGTAGCGATGTGCCCTACCTCCCCCTCGTGCGTTCGGGCCTCCATCGCGGGGCCTCTCGTGGACAGGTCGCAGACGGCCCCGAGGGGTGAGTTGAAAGCCTTTAGAAGTTGTCATTCGTTTCAGTCTTGGGGTCGTTTGCTTCGTTTCGGACAACGAGGAAGTGGTTCGAAACCTGTTGGAGCTCTGGCTGGGATCTGGAGGGAAATGGGCGTTCACTTGGGAAATAGATGCAGCGCCGACACCATTGCGCTGCACGTTCCGTCTCACCTGCCCCCTCTTGCCATTATCCAGCGTCAAATTCTTGGGTGGACGGCGCATGGGAATGTCAACGCTGATGAGTTGGCGGGGATGGCAGCGAAGAAGGCGGGGGTGAGCGATATGTGCAGGTGAACGTTATGTTGGCAGAGGCTGAAGCTAGCGAGGTGCGCAGGCGTCTCTGGAGGTCGACCTTGGAGTCTCTTGCCGCCGAAGGGCAAAACAAGGCGACGGAACGACAGGCCGCTCTTGCTGCTGGTGCTGGTCCTGCTCCTCCTCTTCCCCCTCGCCCGCCCCCCCCCCCCCCCCGCGCCGTCAGCGTTGGCGGCCGCTTCCTCCCAGCATCTCGTCAATGATGCTGACCAGTGCGAGCGGTGCCACGGCGGCAACTTCCAGGCCGCTCGGAGCGCTTGGCTCGCCTCTCCTTGTTGCCCACTCATTCCTGTGAACGGTGACGTGCTCCAGCCGCGCGCGGGGGAAAGAGTGCACCTCGGGGGTGGGTGGGTTCGCGAGTCGCATGCCATGTTGTATAATCACAGGTTGCAGTGTTGGATTTGTCGATCCTGTGGATTTCTCGGTTCTCCCCAGATTCGGTCTCTGTTGAGACCATGTGACCCCAGGAGTTCGACTAATAATCGTCTGGGATACCTCGACAGATGTCATCGAGGTCTCATGCCGAAGTAGCCTCGATTCAGTCAAGTGGTTGAGATTGCTTCGCAATCGGCCCGGATCCGAATTCTCCTCCTCCCTCCTCCTCCTCCTCCTCCTCCATCCATCCTCCTCCCTCCTCCCTCCTCTTCCATCCTCCTCATATTATTCCTCCTCCTCTTCCTCCTCCTCCTCACTGCTCCTCTCCCTCCTCCTTCTCCCGCTCCGCCTCCTCCTCCTCCTTCTCCTCCTCCTCCCCTCCCCCTCCTTCCTCCTCCCCCAGCATTCCTTCTCCTCGTAGATGCCCCCCCCCCCCCCCCCCTTGTCGCGCCCCGAGGCCAGTTTTAAATGCGGGTCGGGCGTTTCGCTTGGGACTTCCTCGCCACTCGTGATTCGGAAGCTTAAGAAGTGACAGCAGCTTCATTGATTGATGGCGGGCGGTTGGCAAAATGTGGCTCTCGCCTTAGCGCCGCGCGCGTTCGTTTTTAAACGTTTGCAAGAGCTTCGCAGATTGAGGGCGGGCGGTTTTCAAAATGTGGCCCCCGCCGCAGCGCCGCGCGCATTCGTTTTAAACGTTTGCAAAAGGTTTACTGATTGAGGGCGGGTGGTTTTCAAAACGTGGCTCTCGCCGCATCGCCGCGCGCATTCGTTTTAAACATGTGCAATATCTTCACGGATTGAGGGCGGTTCCTTTTCAAACTGTGGTTCTCGCCGTAGCTCCGCGGACATTTTTTTTTCAAGCGTTTCGCGGGTTCCCATGATCAACGTGCCAAAAATGGTGCTGTGGACGGATTCTGGATTATGCGGGTGCAGCAATTATGTTGATTCGCGGTGTTGAAATCAAACCAATGGCGTTGTGGTACGACCCCGGGGATTGCCAGAACGCAGCAGTCAGGTTGATACGCGGCGTTGAACTCCCGAAAACCATGTTTTGTCATGCCTCAGGATATTCTAACGGTTGTCTTCCAATGAGGCATTTCCCTCGACGGAAATGAACCGCTGTAGGGGCCTATGCAGAGGCAGTTTGGAGGGAAGGTTAATTCCAACATCGTTGATGACTCTTGGGTTTACACTGGCCCTCCTCCTCATCATCATCATCCTTCTCCTCTTCGGGCCTATGGATGCGAGGTGCACGGCACCTCGGACCACGAGTTGGCTTCCCTCCGCAGGTCGCTCGGGCGCTTCTTGAGCCCCACGGCTGGAGGTCGCTCCCTCACTGCAGTTTTGCTGTTTGCCGCCGACCCCACGTGGTACTGTGCGGTGGCTCCTATTGTGCGCTGGTCTAAGGAAGCTTGGGCCAGCCTTACTGGCGCTTTCGGTTTCGGCCTCAGTTTGGCCGAGTTGCGTAGGTCTTGGGAGTCCGTTTTCGTGGGGCCTTCCCCCACGTGGAGGAAGGTGGGCGGCCCTGTGGGGGCCATGAGGCTGTCGGTGGAGCGTCTTGGGTGGCACATGCCGTCTTTCACTTGGTTGGTCGACGACATGGGGGTTGAGGTTTCCTTAACCTTGGTTTCGCCCTCCTCAAACGATTTTTCCGTCGGGCCGTTTTGCGCTCCCACGAACGAGCTTACGGTGACAGCCGTGGTCTCAACAGGAGAGCTTGCTTGGATGTGCCCCTGGCGGCCATGTCGTCCAGTAAGTTCACTGCGTTGGAGGAAAAAAAAACTGTATCCGTAGGATGTTTTGTCAGGCCCCTTGGACCAAGTGCCGTGCAGTGGAGCACAAGTAGATTATCCCCGACGTGCTCTGTCTTTTGTGCGGCCTGGAACAAGACACGATGTTCCATCGCCTTTGGATTTGCCAGAGCCAGCAGCCTAGTGAGATTCGCCAATAGCTACTTGTCGATTTTTTTTCTTTTTCAGCATGCTCCGCAGCCTTGGGATGATTTAAGCGCGCACGACCGAGTATTGTACACGTACGGGATCATGTCTCATCGTGGGGATTTCTTTCCTGCACCCACCAAGTCTGAGCCTATATTTCATCATGCGTGTGACCCTCAGCGTGATGATTATCATGTTTGTGGTAATATATTCATGGACGGTTCATGCATTCGGTCTGTCATCGGCGAGCTGTCACGCACGGGATGGTCATATGTGTCGGTCTCTGATTTTGGGCAAGAGTTGGGACATGTTTATGCTCTTCTCGCTCCCCCCATCCCGCAAACAGCGCAGGCAGGCGAGTTCGCAGCGTGCACCGCAGCGTGTCAGAATGCACTCGAGGGCTCGGTCGGCTTCAGCGATTGTCTGAATGTCGTTCAGCTTTGTTCGCTGCCTCGAGCCGAGCACCTCTCGCTTAATCGTGTTTACGCTGGAATGTTCATCTGGACTGTAGACTCTAAGATGGGCCCCATCCATAAGGTCAAAGGTCACATGACCGACGATGACGTTGCTGGCGATGAGCGTTTAACTTTTAATAGGGCGGGGAATGACCTCGCCGATCACTATGCTAAGTTGGGGGCACTGGCGCACGAGAAGCCTAGCCCTGAGCAATCCGAGTGGCTCGACAGTGCTTTGTCTGTTTCTCGTAAAGTTTGTGTGCTCGCTGCCAGATTGCTCCAGCTGTGGCCAGCCTGCGATTTGTCTCAGGCCTCTCGTGTGCAGCAGGAGCCAGTGTTTCCAGTGCCCAAGGCTTGCCACTCCTGGGTTTCAAGGGACACGTTTTGGCAGTGCAAGCAATGTTTGAGGGTGTCCAGACGCTGCTGGCCCCCTAATGGTGTCTGTGTGGCGACTCACAAACTCTATGACGCCAAGCTCGTGGAGCTGGGTCACAAGTGCATTGCTTTATCTTGTTCTGACGACAGTGCGGTCTGCATATGCCTGAAGTGCAAAGCCTTTTCGACGGGTGGGTACGTGCGCTATTTGAATCAGCGCTGCAACACGAAGCCGCATTGTCCCCGCTCGTCAAAACACTATTGGAACCGCATTATCGCTGGCAGGCGCCCGAAGAGTGAGAAGATTTGGCTCGACGTGGATGCTCTCAGCGTGGTTCGGTTGTTCGATTAATGTTGGACGCTCGGCGGGCGAGTCTCCTGGCCACGGCCACGGGGGCACAGCCCCGTCGTGTGGCCCGCCTCTGCGGGCAGCTCCGTATGCATGAATATTATGTGCGGAGCTTTCTGTCATCAAGTGTCGTTCTCGACGACTGCCTGGCTGGCTGCCAGGAGGACCGCGAATAATCGGGGCAGAGCAGTGCAGCGGCAAATCCTCCTCCTCCTCCTCCTCCTCTTCCTCCTCCATCCTCCTTCCCCGTCCAGGCTACGTGCGAGGGCAGGCTCAACTTTTGCCGTGATACCACGGACTTGACCAACGTGGGGCTTCCATGGGACCGCGACTGTCTGGAGTCTCTCAACAAAGGGGATCGCATCATGATTCATGCGGACGTAATATGTAAGGGGTGGCCGGGCGTCAGTCCTGCAACACGTGAAACCGCCAAGGATGGTGACAATAGTAATTCCGAGCTTTTGTGGCCATCCAGACTTCGAAAACTTTTCGGGAGACGCGTTCAAATCCCCGGCCGCAAACCATGGTAACTTACACGAGCTGAGGAAAGCACCCATGGAGGCCAGAGTGGCAGCACTGTTACCTGTAAAGTAATGCAAACCATCCAGGTAACGACTGGCACTATTGATGCTGACTCCGGCTACATACCAAGTGACAGGCATCCAACTGCAGAAATTAAACGCGCGACAACTGTCAAGAACATCTGCCTTGTCAGTAGACTGAGATGCTGTGCGCGGGCGAGCACGTTCGCGGTGGCATGAAGCTTGGTGGCCGCTCCCGATGGCCGTCACCGCTCTCCCGGAACCCTTCTTTGAGGATTCGCTGGGGCGTGCGGCAGAGAAGGCGGCCTTCAGGCCCCAGCCCTTCAGCTGCCTCCCTGCGGCCTCTATGGTTTCGTACTTGACGTGTGTCTCCCGCAGCAGATAGGCGTCGTGCAAGTCAGTGAGCAGCGATTCCTTGACGAACCTGCTGGCAGTGTTCCCCCATGTGCTGATGTCGCCGATGAGAATATGCCTGGACGACCGCTTCTCAGCTTTGTCGGTCTTGCCTCGTCCAGGCCCCCTGGGCTGTCACTTGGCAGACGCGCCTGACGCCGTGCCAGTGGTTG